>SMDT01002866.1:0-355161 GCA_005392925.1 Aquilaria sinensis | reverse complement strand
TGACCCCAAGCTACAGGAGTCTTGGACTTATGCTGATAAGGTATGCCGTCACACAATAATTTCAAATTTATCTAATGAGTTGTTCGATGTCTACATTAAGTACAAGGAAGCAAATGAAATATGGGATTCCATGCTACTCAAATACACAGCGGAGGATGTGGGCAAGCAAAAGTTCGTGATCGAGAATTTCTATCGATGGAAAATGGAAGATGAGAAGGATGTAAAAACACAAATCAATGAATACCACAAGCTTCTGGAGGACTTGAAAGGAGAGAAAATCACACTGCAAGAAGAGTTTGTAGCTGGCTTGTTGATTGAAAAACTGCCACCATCATGGAGAAAATACAAGCAACAACTAAAGCACAAGCATAAGCAGTTGTCTTTGGCTGACCTAATCACTCACATCATCACCAAGGACACCAATAGAAAGGAGCAGCGCATAGCTAAAGGGAAGCAATTGACCTCCAGTGCCAATCTCGTCAACTCCAAGAGGTACAATCCAAAACCATACATTCCGAAACCGAAACCCAACAATAACTTCAAGCCAAGACCAATGCCAGCCAATAATGATGACAAAGAAGTGTTGCCTTGCTTCATCTATGGAAAAAAAGGGCACTTTGCTCGACAGTGCCAGAAAAAAAAAACACTTTGACAAACCTCATAAGCGAAGGGCAAATCTGGCTCATGGGGATGATGATGATGATGACATCATTACTACGGTAGTTTCACAAGCATACCTTGCTACTAATTCAAAAAAGTGGGTGATAGATTCTGGTGCCACCAGGCATATTTGTGGCAACAGAAATGCATTTTCCTCCTATACTGCACTAGGAGAAGGCGTTGAAATAGTGTATCTTAGTGACTCCCGAGGTATACCAGTTCTAGGCAAGGGCAAGTGACTTCTGAAATTGACCTATGGAAAGACACTGGCTCTAAGTGATGTATTGCATGTACCCACTATAAGAGCCAACTTGGTCTCCGTGTCTTTACTGATGAAGGCTGGCATCAAGGTCACATTTGATTGTGACAAGATAGTCATGACTAGAAACAATAATTATGTGGGCAAGGGTTATTGTAACTAGGGTCTCTTTGTACTGAGTGTTTCTAATATTATCAATAACAATAATGCATCATCTTCTACTTACTTGGTTGAGTCTTTTGATTTATGTCATGCTAGACTAGGACATGTGAGTATATCTTATTTGAAAAAGATGCAATCATTAGGTTTAATCACACCCTCATAGTAACACTAGTTTTGATAAATGTGAAATATGTGTTGAAACTAAGTCAACAAAGAAAACTTGTGCTTCAATTGAAAAAGAATCATAATTATTAAGTTTAATTCACATTGATCTTGGTGATTTGAAACATACTATGACTAGAGGAGGAAAAAGGTATTATGTGACCTTCATAGATGATTTCTGTCAATTTACCAAAGTTTATTTGTTAAGAAACAAAGATGAGGCTTTTGATATGTTTTTGTTGTATAAGTCTGAAGTGGAAAATCAATTGAACAAAAGGATTAAAAGAGTTACATCAGATAGAGGAGGTGAGTTTTTATCATTTAATGATTTCTATGAAAAAGAAGGGATAATTCATGAGTTAACTCCGCCATACTCTCCTGAATCAAATGGTGTAGCTAAAAGAAAAAATAGAACTTTGAAAGAAATGATGAATGCCATGCTTGTTAGTTCTTCTGCTTCTGATAATCTTTGGGGAGAAGCTATCTTATCTGCTTGTCATTTGTAAAATCGAATTCCTTATAAAAAGACTGGTATAACTCCATATGAAATATGGAAGGGTTATCCCCCAAACTTAAAGTACTTAAAAGTTTGGGGATGTCTTGCAAAGGTTATGCTTCCTGAACCAAAAAAGCGTAAAATTGGATCAAAGACATCCGATTGCATGTTTATTGGATATGCAGATCATAATGCTGCATATAAATTTTTAGTGTAAATTTTTAGTGTTGAGAAGTGATGTGTTGGACTGCAACACCATAATCGAAACAAAAAATGCTGAGTTTTTTGAGCATATCTTTCTTTTGAAGAAGGAAAAGATTTCTCGTGCCCCCACTGATGAAAATATCCCTGAACATCAAGTGGAAGATTTAAGAAGAAGTAAAAGGAAAAGGAAAGAGAGTTCCTTTGGACGTGACTTTTATACCTACCTTGTAGATGATCCCATAACTTTTAACCAGGTGATTTATTTGAAAGAATCTGTTTTCTGGAAAGAAGCCATTCAAAATGAAATAGATTCTATTTTACAAAATCAAACATGGGATTTGGTAGATTTACCACCTGGTGCTAAACCCATTGGTTGTAAATGGATTTTCAAAAGAAAACTTAAGCCTGATGGCTCGGTTGACAAATATAAAGCAAGATTGGTAGCAAAAGGATTTACTCAAAAAGAAAATGTTGATTATTTTGACACTTTTGCACCAGTTTCTAGGATTTCTTCAATAAGAGTTTTATTTGCCTTGGCTTCTGTACATAAACTTATTATACATCAAATGGATGTTAAAACTGCTTTCTTAAATGGGGATCTACAAGAGGAAATATATATGGTCTAGGCAGAAGGCTATGTTGTTTCTGGACAAGAAACAAAGGTGTGCAAGTTGCGAAAATCCTTATATGGATTAAAGCAAGCACCTAAACAATGGAATGAAAATTTTGATCAAGTCTTGTTAGGTAATAACTTTTCAACTACTAGAGTTGATAAATGTGTTTACACAAAAATTGAAGGTGGTGAATGTGTAATACTCAGCCTCTGTGTGGATGATATGCTCATTTTTTGAACTACTCTTGAAATAGTTGAACACACCAAAAGCTTCATATCTTCATAGTTTGACATGAAAGATCTAGGGGAAGCTAGTGTAATTTTGGGTGTTAAAATCATAAGGAAAGAAAGTTGTTTAATGTTGTCACAGGAGCACTATGTTTAAAAACCTCTAATAAAGTTTAACTATTTTGAGGTGACACCTGTGAGCACTCCTTATGATGCAAACACACAATTAAAGAAAAATAAAGGTGAAAGTGTTGCTCAACAAGAGTATGCACAAATTATTGGAAGTCTGATGCACCTAATGAACTTCAATCGACCTGACATAGCTTATGTTGTTTGTAGATTGAGTAGATATACTCAAAATTCGAATGAAGAACATTGGAATGCTTTGGTAAGAATTATAAAATATCTAAAAGGTACCATGAAATGTGGTATCATGTATAGTGGTTGATGGCACCGGGGGCCTCATCGTTTAGAGTCATAATGACTGATGGAGAGACTTCTGAGAGGAAGAACGCCTGAAGGATGGTCCGCCCAAGGGAGTGTGCCTGAAATCTCAGAAGCAAAGGGTTAGGAGGCCCCCGGAATGTGTTTCCGGGGGGGGGGGGGGGGCCCCCCGGGGGGAGCCTCCGACGCCCAAGTCAGTGGTTGGCCAAGAAAAGGCAGAGGAAATAGCACACAAGAGCTGAAGAGTCTCGCCTGGTGATTTTCTCAGAGTCTGGGAGTGAGATCTCTGCCAACCAACCTCCTGCCAAGTATTTATTTCCTGGTATTTATAGGAGTGCCTAGCCCGTTCAGATCGCGACACGTGTTCGGTCGGATGTTTCCTGAATTTCTGGGCGTAGGGGACAGATAGCTGGTAGCAGGTTGCCTTGAGCCTTGTGCTGAGATGGGCCATGATGTGATTCTGATGGCGTTAGCGTGTCAGAGCGCCTTTTGAGGCGGCTTATGACGTCTGTGAAAGGACGTGTCAGAGGCTTCCTTAAATGCTTCCTTAAATGCTCCTGCCGTACTCCCGAGGTCCCTGGGCGAGGTCGTCCTTTGGTACGGACAATGCCTCTTCGGGAAACACGCACCCAGTTCGGGGGTTCCCAGCTTCAGGGAGTTCCGCCTTCGGGGAGATCATGTTCGGCCCGCAATAGCTGGTGCCTCTTTTCCGAAGGCGATCTGTTTGCAACCTCAGGGGGCTAGTAGTATCCTCAAGTTTCCTGGCGTGACGGGCTCGGAGCTCTTCGGCTATCTCCCGAGGTGTATGATCTCACCTTTTCTCGGGTAGCGCCAGTTTCTTCTGGCCATTCTTGTGGCAGGGAGTTCGGCCAGATAGAGGCGATAGTCTTTGGCTATCACATGCCCCCCTTTGGAAAGCCGAAGTGAAGACTTCGGTTTTGCATCTCTTTCCGAGGTTGCTCTTGGGAGTTTCTTAGGAAGCTTAGCCTGTTCCGAGGATGTACCTCTTGCCCGAAGGTATGGGCTGTTCGGCCTTGGCCTGTTCTTTGGTGTCTTCGAGGTGGAGCCTGTGCCGAAGATACACCTCTTGCCCGAAGGTCATGGGCTGTTCGGCCATAGCCTGTCTCTTGGCGTCCTCGAGTTGGCATGCTCTTTGTTTCTGCAGGTCTGTTTGGCCAAGCGTGTCAGTCTGAGCGGCGCGTCCCAGTTTTCCAGGGATGTCAAAAGACGTGTCCCAGTTTTCAAGGGACGTTTGGAGGACGTGTCCACCATTTTTCCACAGCGGTTGACACGTGGCGCTTTGCCATTGGAGGAGAGTCACGTCGATTACAGAGGGCACGCCTTTTCAGGTGCAGAGAGCAGTTACGGCGACGGTTCGCCTCCAAAGGGTACTTATGACGATGTTTCGGTTACCCACCTCTGGCTTTATAAATAGCCCATTCCATCATAAGTTCCCTTTGCTTTTTCTTCTGCTCTTTTCTCTGCTTTGCCCCTGTTCTTGCATTTTCTTGCTTTCTGTGGCGGAGCTACCTTAATCAGAGCTTTTTTCCAGCCAACTTTCACGACGGCGTCCTCAGATTTTGGCAAATCTTTTGGTGGGTTTTTGTTTTCCAGAGTGTTTTGATCCCTCTGTTCTTTTGAGTTTTTCTCTGGAAACTGTTTTCTTCCGTTTTCAAACTCGTTTTCATGTCGAAAATGCCCATTCCTGAGAGCTGGCAGCCTCTTTTAGCCCATCCTTGTTGCACCACCCCTGCAAAGTTAGAGAGGTGGAAGAAAAAATTCTTTCTTCCCTCTTACGCCATTACTAGGCTGCCTCGTTCTAGCCATTATGCTTTTTCAAACCATAGTAAGGAGGTTACCATTTTCCGAGCCCAGCTGAAGGCCGGTCTTCGGTATCCTCCCCCGAAGATGGTGTGCGAGTTCTGCAAATTTCATGGCATTGCTGTGAACCAGCTTCCCCCGAACTCGTTCTGCTATTTTAACGCCTACCTCTGCATGTGTGGCGTCTTCGGGATAGAACCCCATTTCATAATCTTTATGCAGTACTACAAGCTCTCTGTGGTCCCGAAGGGTGGCTTCTATTTCATGCTACCTCGGGGATCCGGGAGCAAGAAATTCATGTTCACCTTCGCCACTAAGGATAGCTGGCGGGGGTGGCAACTGGCGGGGGTGGCAACAGAAGTTCTTCTTCCTGAAGATGGACGAGGCCTGGTCGTACGTTCTGACCAAATGGGCTCAGGGAACACTGGATGTGGACGTTGTTGACCCGAGGATGCTGCTGACCCCAGAGTTGGCTCCCGTGTTCGGGGATTTCGACGCCCGCATTCGGGCTGTCTCTGACTGGGATCCCGAGGTCGCTCCGCGCGCCCTTTACCCTTTTCCAATCAACTGGAAGTTGATGACCGAAGAGGTCCTTCTGGAATTAAAGGTGGTAAAGGAGCACAAGACTGACCTCAAGATGCCAGCTCCTGCCATCGCCGGGAAGGATTCCTGGTTGGTCAAGCTTCTTAAGGAGGAGATTTCTTTCGAAACGCTTGTCGAAAGTGAGTCATCTTCTACTCCTTTGCTGTTTTTTCCTCGGACTTACGCTGATGTTTCTCTCCTTTTTCAGAGATGGGCGACGGGACTGCCGCCTATTACAAGTCCCTTTTCTCCGGCCAAGTGGAGAAGGGGGAGTAGACAAAGAAGGTGGCTTCCCGAAGGCGAAAGTCCGTTGGTGCTGGTCCCTCGTCTAAACGGGCGAAGAAGACTGTTATTTCTTCCCATTTGGAAAGTATTAGGGAGGGAAACGAGGACGCCGAGGTTGCTGTCACTTCGCCGCCTGATGATTCGGCCGAGGTCCCCTGCTCAGGTTCCTCTAGAAGAAATTCCCGAGGAGACTGCTGAGGAGCCTGGGACAGCCGAGATTCCGGCGCCTGAGACTGCTGTTTCCGAGGTCCCTTCAACCGACGTCCCTCCTCAAAGTCCTACTGCGTCGCAGGCCCTCCTTGATGTAGTGGTAGAAGTACCTTCTGCCGAGGAGCGGCGCAGGCGGAAGGGCAAGGGCATTTCGGCCGAGGAGGCCGAGGACTCCGAGGACGTTGTTGTCGAGGTTCCACCAGGTTTGTTTCCAGACAAAGTGTACTTCCTTTGTTTTTTCTGGATTGCCTTCTTTGTCTTTAATCTCCTTCTCATTCTTGCCACGCAGGGGAGTTGACTACCCCTGACTGGGCGGCCGAACATGCTCGGAAGCGAGCTCTTCGGGACGCCAAAATCCCGCAAGGGAAGATACCAAAGGAGCCTTTCTGGACGTTCACGGAGGACATGAATTTGTACTCCGAGGACTGTCCTCAAATGGCGAAGGAAATTTCGAAGGGGGTGCTTACTGAGGCCTCCTTCAAGGCTATAGCGGCGGCCCATCCGGGGGATAACACTCTCGCCGCAAAGATCACCGAGCATGCTGCTCAGGTATATCCTTCACAGCTCTTTCCCTTCAATTTTTTCCTAAGTGTTTGGCTCTTACTGACCTTGCGTTTTATCTTTTTGCAGCTGCTGGGGTACGCCGGCTTTCTCCGAGTTCGGGTGGCCAGGGAGGTTGCCTTCCGAACTTCGGCCACTCAGACCATGAATGAGGCGAGGATCGCACTCGCGGAGTCGGCCGCCAAAAACCAGCAGCTGAAAGAGGCTGCTGAGAAAGAAGTGACTGCCCTTCGGGAGGAGTTCCGGAAGGAAAAAGAAGAATTTCAAAGGGTCTCCTCCCAGAAGATTGCTGACCTCGGTGAACAAATAAAGGGGATGCTCGCCGCCAACGAAGACCTTCTCAAGCACAAGGCTACTTCTGACAGCCTTATAGTGTCGTTGACGAGTGAGAATAATACTCTCCGGGCTGAGGTCGAGTCTTTGAAGAAGGGGTCCAAGGGGACGCTGGAGGTAACGGCGCTGAAGGAGGAGATCGCTGATCTGGAGGACGAGCTCGACGACCTCGAGCTTGATAAGAACAAGTCTGATCAAATGGCGAAGGTTGCCTTCCAGGACGGCTTCTGTCTTGCTCGGCACCAGGTTCTCCAGAGGTTCCCAGATCTGGACCTCTCTTATCTAGAGGGTCTAAACATTCCTGAGGGACCTCGGTGGGAATGGTCCAAGGTCGAGCATCTGAAACTTCCTCCTTCAATGCCGGCACGAAAGGTGGTGGAAAAGGGCGGGCCAGCGAGTGGCTCTCGGGACGCCGCGAACCCTTAGGCTATTTTTTAGGGCCCCTTTTCCTTCCCTTCTACTTTGTATTCCTTCTTCAGTCACTTCTTCTGTAAAGCAGCTTTGCTCTTAATGAAGATTTTTTTGGCTAAGTCTTTTCTTGCAAGTTTCTTCATTTCCATTGTCCCGAACACGTTCGCTCAAGAGACTTCGGAAAACCTGCGATCAAAGAAACTCTTTTACCTTCCCTTGGCCGAGCCTGTTTGCTCTAGAGGCTTTCTGGAAGGTCTGAAAAAATTTGACTAAGTCTTTTTGCAGGCTTTTGCATTTCCAATTTGTCCCGAACATGATTGCTCAAGGGACTTCGGAAAACCTTCAGTCAAATTTTTGCAGCAAGAGTTTTTCCAGGTGTCCCGAGCATGTTTGCTCAAGGGACTTCGGAAATCCTTCCGCGAGAAAGTCTTTTTGCACTTTCCCATTTGTCCCGAGCATGTTTGCTCAAGGGACTTCGGAAAACTTTCGCGAGATTTTTCGCTTTCCATTTTCGGCGAGCACGTTCGCTCAAGGGAGCTCGAGAAATGGCGGCTCTGCGCTGGCTTCGGCGAGTACTTCTGCGATATTTTTGTTTTCTCCATCTTTCCCGAGCGTGATGGCTCAAGGGACTTTCCCGAGCGTCATGGCTCATCTTCGCTTTATCGTGGCGAGCATCTTCGCGGAATTCTGTCTTGGCACAATTTTGGATACTTAAGAACTTTCCTTAAGAGCATTCTGTACTTACACATATCTCTCCGCTTCACCTTAGGCGTAGAATTTTTTCAAGGCGTCTGAGTGCCAAGTATTCTTCAATTCTACGCCTTCGGCGTCGCCAAGCTTGTACACGCCTTTTCGTACTTCGGCAAGAACCAGGTAGGGTCCTTGCCAGTTTGCGCAAAATACGCCATGGGATGGCCTACGAGGTGCAAAGTCGGCCTTTTGGAGAACGAGGTCTCCCTTCTTGATTTCTTTTGGCCTGGCTCGTAAGTTTATAGCCGCGGCCACTCTTTGCTGGGAAGCTTTTCTTCTCAGTTCGGCTATTTCTCTGTGTTGGGCCACAAGATCGAGATTGGTTCTCAGACCGAGGTCGTTACCACCTTCATCAAATACTTGCACCCGTACTGATGGTCTGACTATCTCGACTGGGATAATGGCCTCTGTCCCGAAGACGAGTGAGAAGGGAGTCTCCCCTGTGGCTCTTCGGGGCGTCGTTCGGTAGCTCCATAATACGCTTTGGAGTTCTCCTGGCCATTTCCCTTTTGCTTCCCCCAGTCTCTTTTTCAGGCCATCTTTTATGGTCCTGTTCGATACTTCCACCTGCCCGTTGCTTTGGGGGTGAGCTACTGGGGCGAAGTGCATCTTTATTCCGAGGTCGCTGATAAATTCCTGGAATCCTTTGTCTATGAATTGGGATCCATTATCAGCTACTAGTACCCTCGGTATGCCAAATCTGCATACGATGTTCTTCCATACGAACTTCTGCACTTCTTTTGCCGAGATAGTTGCTAGTGGTTCTGCCTCCACCCATTTTGAGAAATAGTCCACTGCTACCACGCAGAATTTCACGCCTCCGGGTGCTGTGGGGAGTGGCCCAATAAGGTCTATACCCCAGACTGCGAAGGGCCAAGGATAGTCTGCCGAAGTTACCATTTCCGAGGGTGTCCTCTGGATTTTCGCGTGTCTCTGGCAGCTACCACATTTCCGGACGAACTGTCTTGCGTCCTTTCTCAGGGTAGGCCAGAAGTATCCTTGGCGGAGTATCACTGCTGCAAGGGCATCAGTTCCAATGTGTGAACCACACATGCCTTCGTGAACTTCTTCAAGGACCATTTCAGTATCCTCTTCATTCACACATCTTTGCAGCGGGTTCGCATATCCCTACCGGTATAACTCTTCGCCAATCAGGAAGAATCTTCCGGAGTGTCTTCGCAGTCTTACAGCATCGCCGGGGTCTTCGGGGAGCAAATTCTCTGCGAGGTATCTTTTTATTGGGTCTTTCCACCCTGTTCCCGAGGTCGCTATGCTTAGCACTGAGATGCTCGGATGGTCTAGCACCTCGGTGTATGTTTTCGACTTCGCCAAGCAATCTGCCTCAGTGTTATTCCGCCGGGGTACATTTTCGATCCGTACGGCGTCAAACTCTTGGATGAGCTTTGCTACCAGCTCGTGGTATTTTGCCAAGATTGGGTCCTTCGCCCCATAATCTCCTGCCGTCTGCCGAACTACCAGCTGGGAATCGCTGTGAGCCTTTAAGTTTCTCACGCCAATCTTTCTGGCCAAGCGTAATCCCGCTATGAGGGCTTCATACTCAGCTACATTGTTGGTGACGTTGAAGCTGAACTTGATAGCCTTCATTACCTCTAGGCCTTCGGGGCCCCTGATAATTACTCCAGCTCCCTGGTGTTCGGACCCCGAGGCTCCGTCTACGTGCAAGGTCCATTCTGGCTCACCCTCTTTTGGATCTGAATGGCTCTCCTCAGTGGTGGGTATTTCGGCGATAAAATCTGCCAGTGCTTGAGCTTTTATGGCCTTCCGAGGCTCATACGTGATTTCGTGTTCGCCCAGCTCTATGCACCACTTGGAGAGCCTTCCCGAATGATCAACTCTCTTCATGACATCCCGTAGTGGCAGACTACTTCGGACGATGATGGGGTGAGCCTGAAAGTATGGTCGCAGCCTTCTCCCTGCAAGCACCAAGGCGTATATAGCTTTTTGAAGCAAAGGGTACCTGACTTCGGCGCCATGCAGGGACTTGCTGACATAGTAGACCGGCCATTGCTTTGGCCCTTCTTCTTTCACGAGGACCGAGCTCACAGCTTTTTCTGTGACGGCGAGGTATAGCACGAGGGGCTCTCCCTCCCGAGGTTGTCGCAGAGTCGGCAGGCTGGCCAGGTAGACTTTGAGTTCTTCCCAGGCCTTTTGGCAATCTTCATCCCAAGGATGATCATTCCTTCCGAGGTCGCCTTCCCTTTTTGCTGCCTTTGTGAGGACTTTGAAGAAAGGTCGGCACCGATCTCCGTACCTGGAAATAAATCTGCTCAGGGAGGTTATTCTTCCGGTGAGTCTCTGCACGTCTTTGACTGTGGCAGGAGTTCGGAACTCAAGCAGAGCCTTAATCTTCTCGGGGTTAGCATCGATGCCTCTTTCGGATACCATGTACCCAAGGAATTTTCCCGAGGTCACCCCGAAGATGCACTTCTCAGGATTAAGGCGGATCCCGAAGGCTCTGAGCTTTTGGAAGGTTTCCTCTAAATCTGCAACGTGGTAGCCAGGCAGCTTGCTCTTGACTATCATATCATCAACATACACCTCCATGTTTCTCCCCATTTGGTCTTTGAAGACCTTGTTCATCAGCCTCTGGTAGGTGGCTCCTGCATTTTTGAGCCCGAAGGGCATCCTGATATAGCAATATGTTCCTCCCTCGGTGATGAAGGCAGTCTTCTCTTCATCTTCGGGGTCCATCCTTATCTGATGGTAGCCACTGAAGGCGTCTAGGAAACTTAGGAGCCCATACTCAGCAGTTGAATCTACCAGTTGATCTATTGGCGGCAGAGGGTATGAGTCTTTCGGGCAAGCATCGTTCAAGTTTCTGAAGTCGATGCACATCCGGAGTTTGCTGCTACCTTCTTTTGTGGCAATGACCACGTTGCTTAACCATTCGGGGTACTTGACCTCCCTGATAACTTCAGCATCTAGGAGACGCTGGACTTCGGTTTTGACAAAGTTGCTTTTGTGGGCTGAGATGCTCCGTTTCTTTTGCCGGACAGGCCTTGCTTCCGGGCTTACTTTGAGGCTGTGCTGTATTATGCCAGGGTTCACCCCCGGCATATCTTTTGGCGAGTAGGCAAACAGATCTTTATTTTCCAGCAGAAAGGATACAAGATTTTCCTTGTCACCTTCGGCCAAGCTCTTCCCTATTCGGGTAGATTGACCTGGGACAAGCTCTACTGCTTCCGTTTCTGCTTTGGCGAGATCTTCTTCTTTGCCTTTTTCTGGCGCCTTTGCCTCCATCGTTTGCGCGAGGTTGCTTGCCGGAGCTTTTCGTGCTTTCACAAACACCTTTCTTACCTCGGCTTGGTCTATGAAGACCTCTGCATCTCCATCCTTGGTGGCGAATGTGACAGTCAAGTACTTCACATCAGGGCGAATATGCAGGTTCCCCATTGTCTGTCTTCCAAGGATGACGTTGTACGAAGACGGGACGTCCATGACGATGAATCTCGCCATTGTGGAGGCGTACAACTCAGTTGCTCCGTTCACCGAAGTCCCTTTCATCATCAGCGGGAGGTCGATCCATCCAAGGACGGGGAGTTCGGATGGTCCAACCCCAAAAGTGGGCGTGGTGACAGGCTTCAGTTCGCTGCTGGAGATGCCCAAGCCCGGCAGCAGGTGCGAGAATAGGACGTCAGCTTTTGACCCATCATCAAGCAATACTCTTTTGACGTCCCAGTTCCCTATTCTCGCCATGATCAGCAGCGGATCGTCGTGGGGGAAGACGACGGTGGAGCCATCTTTGCGAGCCAGCTTCTTTGACGGACTTTGATACTCCATGACTGCAATTTCTCTGGCTTTCCGCTTTCTTTCCGAGGATGGGAGCCCCGTGGTGATGGTTTGGATAACCCCTGCTGGAGGTGGAGGGCGCCTTTTTGGACTTCTATTTCTCCGCCTGTCGGAGTCATAGTCCTCATCTTCGGCCCTTTATTCCTTCATTTTTCTGCCTTTCGGCGATGGCATCCTCAAGTATTTCCGAAGTTGGCCCTGTTTTATCAGCGACCCTATGTACTTCTTCAGCTGGAAGCACTCTTCGGTGTCATGACCGTGGTCGCGATGAAACTGGCAGAACTTCTTGGCATTCTTTTTGTTATCGGCGGTCATGGCCCTTGGCCGCCGAATCTGCATCCCTTGCCTTTCCAGCGCCATGAGAATGTTGGTCCGTGTGGTGCTCAATGGTGTAAAACTTTGAGGTTTCCTTCCTCGCATCGTCCGAGGTCATCCTGCGTGTTCGGTCGGATGCCGAGCTTGTTGACTGGACTCTTCGGCACGGTGGTGATCAGACTTCGGCCCAGCCATTTTTAGTTCTTCGGCGGTCATGTGCTGTTCTGCTCTTCGGTAAAATTCTCCGAGGGTCTCCAGGGGGTCCTTTGAGAACTCGTAGAACAGCTGTGAGTCTCACCGAAGGCCTCGTGTCATGGCAAGAATGCGGATTTCGGGCCTGAAGTCTGGGACGCTCAGAGCTTCCCTGTTGAATCTTTCAACATAGTCTCGGATGGTTTCTCCGTTTCTCTGTTCTATGTCGAACATCTGCACAGGCATCTTCGCCGTAGGTCGGCTCCCAATGAACTACTGGGTGAAGGCTGTGGACAACTCCTGGAACTCAGTGATGGTCCCTGGAGGCAAGGAATTGTACCACGCCGTGGCTGGCCCTGTGAGGGTGACTTCGAAGCATTTGCACATGGTAGCGTCGTCATCACCGTGCATTATCATGCTGCGTCTGTACTTCGTCAGATGGGCCTGTGGATCAGTACGGCCACCATAAATCTCCAACCGAGGTACTCTGAAGTCACCTGGCATGGCTGCCTCAACAACGGCCTGAATGAATGGGGAGTCATCTTCGCAGCATGTTCCAGAAAGTCTGGCCCAAACGGGTTTTCTGGCCACTTGTTTCTCCACTCTGTCCAGCCGTGCTAGTATCCTCTCCATAAGCACTGTGGCGCTAGGGCCTTCTTCAGGGAATGGAGATCGTCGGCGCCTCTTCGGGGAGCGAGTTCGGCGCTGAGGGGACAAGGACCTCGCCTCAGGCGGCGAACTGCTTCGCTGTGAGACTCTCGGTCGCTTGGACCCGGTTTGTCCCACAGGCCGTTTCCCGAGGGCTATATCTTCTGTGGATGATTCTTCGCGAGGGTCTCCACTCCCCGAACTGCGATGTGTAGACTTGGGGCTTCTCTCCCGAGGGCGTGTTGGTGAGGGGGGTCTCTGAGCCCGTGCTTGCTGTGGCCACCTTCGGTCGATCTGCTGGGTCACTTCGGCAACGACCGAACGCTGAAAGTCCCTCAAGAAGCTCATGGTGACTACCAGAGGGCGGTCTTCCTCAGGCGCAGAAGTCCCTGGGAGTGTTTGCTCAGCAGCCGGTTGTGTCTCAGGCGCGGACGGGGACCTTGGGAGTCCCTTGTCCTTAGAACGCCGAGTCTCAACGACGGCGATCTCAGAGCGGGTTCCCACAGACGGCGCCAAATGATGGCCAGGGGCCTCATCGTTTATAGTCATGATGACTGGTGGAGAGACTTCTGGGAGGAAGAACACCTGGTGGATGGATCGCCCAAGGGAGTGTGCCTGAAAGCTCAGAAACAAAGGGTTAGGAGGCCCCCGGAGTGTTTTTCCGGGGGGGGAGCCTCCGACGCCCAAGTCAGTGGTTGGCTGAGAGAAAGGCAGAGGAAATAGCACAAAGGGCTGAGGAGTCTTGCCTGGTAATTTTCTCATAGTGTGGGAGCAGTATTTTGCCAACCAGCCTCCTACCAAGTATTTAATTCCTGGTATTTATAGGAGCGCCTAGCCCGTTCAGATCGCAACACGTGTTCGGTCGGATGTTCCTGAATTTCTGGGCATAGGAGATAGATAGCTGATAGCAGGTTGCCTTGAGCCATGTGCTGAGATGGGCCATCATATGATTTTGATGCCGTCAGCGTGGCAGTGCGCCTTTTGAGGCGGATTGTGGCGTCTGTGAATGGATGTGTCAGAGGCTTCCTTAAATGCTTCCATAAATGCTCCTGCCGTACTCCCGAGGTCCCTGGGTGAGGTCGTCCTTTGGTACGGACAGAGCCTCTTCGGGAAACAAGCCCTCAGTTCGGGGGTTTCCAGTTTCAGGGAGTTCCGCCTTCGGGGATATCATGTTCGGCTCGCTATGTCTGGTGCCGCTTTTCCGAAGGCGATCTGTTCACAACCTTGGGGGGGCGAGTAGTGTCCTCGGGGTTTCCTGGCGTGCCGGGCTCGGAGCTCTTCGGCTATCTCCCGAGGTGCCTGATCACACCTTTTCTCGGGTAGCGCCAGCTTCTTCTGGCCATTCTTGTGGCAGGGAGTTCGGCCAGATAGAGGCGATAGCGTTTGGCTATCAAGTGGTTTTCCCGCTGTATTAGAAGGGTACAGTGATGCTAATCGGATTTCTGACTCTGATGAAACCAAATCTACTAGTGAGTACATTTTTACTCTTGGTGGTGGAGCTGTGTCTTGGAAATCTTCAAAGCAAACCATCATTGCAAGATCCACTATGGAGTTAGAATTTATAGCCTTAGAAATGGCTGGAAGTGAAGCTGAGTGGTTGAAAAACTTCTTAGCAGATATACCGTTGGGTATAAAGCCAATGCCTTCTGTGTCTCTGCATTGTGATTGCCAAGCGGCAATAGCAATTGCAAAAAATAAATCTTACAATGGCAAAAATAGACACATTCGATTAAGACATGATGTTATAAAGCAGCTGCTTAATGATGGTGTTATGTCGATCGATTATGTAAAGTCAGAAGTGAATTTGGCCGATCCTCTGACTAAACCTCTGGGAAGGAAAATGATATATGAAACATCGAGGAGAATGGGACTATTGCCAACCTGAGTCAATAGTGATGGTAACCCAACCTATGTGATTGGAGATCCCATGAATTAGGTTCATATGGGTAATAACAAGTCACTATTAGACCTGGAAGCATTATCGAAACTTTTCCTTAAAAGATACCTCCCATGGTGTAGATAATGCAAATACTGCATTTACTAGAGGATGAGCAAAAAGCTCTTAATGATTTACATAAGCCATGATGGGTAGTGTATTTATGCAGTATACACTTGATGGAATCACCTATATGAGTGTAGAAGTGAAGCCGCTCCTATGAGATTTGTGGCAGAATCTCTAAAGCACTCATGAAAACCAGGACATGCGCATGGCCGATAAGCACAACACTGTGATGAACAGCAGAAATTGTGGGGGTGTAATGTGATCAATGAATAACTTAAATTACAAAAGGGTATTTGGTTCATAGAAACTAAATACTTCACCAAGTACTCTGTAAGTTAAGTTTCATTGGCTCTAGGACTGGTTCATAGTCTAATAGACACCAGCCACGATGCATTGCACTATTGAGCTTGAAGCCAGCAAAGAAACCTTGAAGTAATGCCTTTTGAAATATGTGGGGGATTGTTGTCAAGTATTCCAAAAGGCATATCCCACATGGCTTGGACAATGAGAGTTTCTAGACTTTATAAGTTACCATACCCAAGTGGGCTAGATAAGAAAGAAAGTGGTAATGGGCTCGCGCGCACAAGATGGGCCAAAACAGTGGAAAGAGCCCGATTTGCCCCCCTCTGCGCGCAAAGTATCACGAGGCCCGGTCCAAGTCAGTTTTTACATTTTCCTGAATTTATATTTTTTTATCCTTACCCGGAAAACTTGTTTTTCACGTGTTGGAAATAAAAATGGGCTCAACGTACAAAATCATAAACCAAGATTAATTTTGTAACTCCCAACATTATTACACATTTTTACCCCAACGTTCAAATTCGGACCCCTGTTACCTATAAATACCCACTCCCACTCCACTCTCAAATTACACCACTTTCGAGCTCTCTCTTCTCTCCCCCTCCTGCTCTGATCCTTGCTGGTTCTTGTGTTTCTGCTGATTCCTAGAGTATCCCGGGTGTGAGTGTACACTTCCCAGAAGACCCATTGTATCCTGGGGGATTTTCATAGACCTGTTCTCCTGCACGCTTTGGAGAGTCGCGAGCTATAATCCTTGAGGACAGTGAATACACGCCTCGAGTCGCTGGTGGTTCGTGATTGTTACAACTCAATTTTTTTTTTTACAACACTTATTGCCTTCCTCAAAGCAATGCTTTTGACAAGAAAAGCCAAAAAATATTGCAGTATGCATTTGACCATGTGTCCAACCCGAAAAAGTAAGTATGATGTTTAATTACATTGTTTGTTATGTAACATAAGAATGGTTCTCAGTTAATTGTATTTGTTCTTTGTATGTTGTAGTGAGGTACTATGTATGTCACTGTATGGGCTGTTTATTGAAAGGAGGGAGCTTGTTAAGTACTTATGGTCAAATGAATGGTTGGGGGACGGCCTTATAAATTATTGGGTTGATGTGTTGTGTGCAAGAGAACAGGACAAAGCTACAGATATGGAGAAATGGTTCTTCCCAATTGATTTTGCAATTAGTGTTTGTCATTAGCTAGATTCAACAGCTGAATAAGTTTATTAATTTGACCATTTTTCTTAATATGTAGATATCAGCCAAAGGTGGACTCGATAATGCCGTGAAGTGTGCACAACATCGATGGGTGGAGACTGGTGTCAAGGATATCAAGGAAATGAGGAAGATGAACATAAGAATTGTGTCTAGTAAATTGAAATAAGATATTGTATAGTCTATTTTGTTAATATGTGGAATATTGTTGTAGTTCTTTATTTCAGTTAATATTGCTCATCGGTCGCATTACCACCCAATTGTTGTTGACATGGTTGGTAGGGTCATTGAAGTGTGGGATACACTTGAGCCGTATCTTGAGATCTCGTGCTATCACCCTTTATTGGATACTATGGTATGGAGCACATGTTTATTTATGCACCGCCTATCAGTAGTATGTTGTAATCATTAGGGGTGTTCGCGGGGTGGGTAGGACCGGGTTTGTGTTCAACTTGACCCTACCCGCATTATTGACCAGATTTTACATTTCACTACCTGACTCTACCCGTATACTCCAAAATTATATAAAAAACCAACCCTCATGAAAACCGGTTAGGGTCGGTTCGGTATGAACGGTTTTCTACATTCACCTGTAAGACAATAATTTTTATCCAAAATAATTATGAAAACACACAATAACTTCAAAATGTAATTTCTAAAAAAAGTGTCTCGATCTAAATAAAATTCATGTCACTAACAAGCAATAATCGAAGGAACAATTGAACAAGTAATAACAAAACAAGGAATAGCAAAGACACAACAACAACGGAGAAAAGAAAAATCAGAAAAGTAGTTCCAAAAGATCAATAAGAAACATCCAGCTTGTCCTTCATATCTTCCACATCCCATTTTTCATCTTGCATTTGAAACAATGAACCTGTGCAACAAAGACTCATATTGACAATGGAAATGGTTGTAGTAAATACTCATATAATCAGCATTAACTGATGTTAACAGGAAATTCCTATTTCAAATTATGTATTGAAGTTAATAAGAACTTACTATTATGATACCATGCTTGTCCTTCATAACTACCTCTTGCTTCACCATCAACATTAACTGATGTTTGTTTTGATGCCCTAGAAAATTCTGTAAAATTTAAGTTGTAAAATAAATTATATGTATCGTTATTTTATACACATATAATACAATATAGTGACCAAAAGCAAAAAAGAAACCATTTTACCTGATTCAATTAGTTCTAGCTCATCAATTCTTTCCTCAACCTCGGATAAAAGTGGTGTAGCTATAAACCAATCCTGTGCATAAATTAAAGCTTCTACAGTCAAAGGGGTAAAAGAGCTACGGAAAGTATCAAGCACTATTCCTCCGGTACTAAATGCTGACTCAGAAGCAACAGTAGAAATTGGTACAACTAAAACATCTCTTGCCATCATTGAAAGAACTCGATATCTAATACTATTGACTCTCCACCAATTCAATATGTCAAATGCAACATCAGCATCATCATCATCATCAAAGTTTTCAACAAGATACCTTTCCAACTCAGATTTAACACTAAACCCTTTTCTTGAAATTTGTGCTTCTTATCCAATTTCTATATCTTATAGGAATTGGTACCAGAAGGAAGTAGTGCAGTGTTTTTCTTTCATTCCTCACCAACATCAATAACCATGCGTGTTTGCCCCATTGATGATGTAGAATTTGTGCTATATTCTTTAAACATTGCAAACATTTTATACTCCACTAACTTAGTCATTTCAGTACCTTTCCAACTCCATAAGAATTCTCAAAATTCCACTTCACATAATCAAACTTGTATCGAGGATCAAGAATTACAGCAATAAAGAGCATGACATTCATATTCTTGACATTTCCCCAATACTTTTCATATTTGCCTTTCATTTTCTCAGCCATATATTTCAAGTGAGCATCATCACTATCTTTAATCTCATTCAATGCTGCCTCAATCCCATAAATTTCATGAAAAAAATTATTTGCAGTCACATACAAGGAACCAGAAACACGAGTTGTTGTTTCATAAAAATATTGCAAGAAGTGCACCATTATCTTAGCATGTGCCCAATCCTCATCAGTAGGAACACCATCCTTATCCATAAGATCAAATTTATACTAAAGATCATGATCTCGTAAGTTATCAAATGCCTTTTGAAACTTACAAGCTGTATCTAGCATCAAGAAAGTTGAATTCCACCTAGTCTCCACATCTAGGCAAATGAGGCGCTTACAATCAATTTTTGTAGCAGCTACAGTATCCTTAAATTTTCTTGACCTAGAAGGAGAAGACCTTATATATCTCACAGCACCTCGAATGTGAACAATTGAATCATCAATCTCTTTTAAATCATCTTTCACAACTAGGTTAATAATGTGTGCACAACACCACATGTTAAGATACTCTTCATTTAAAACATTTCCATCCTTTATTTTCCTTTTTAAGTATGAAAGACTAACATCATTAGAAGATGCATTGTCAACAGTTATGGTAAAAACCTTGTCAATCCCCCAAACTTGTAGACATTTTTCAATTGCCTTACCAACTTCTTCACCTTTATGACTATGAATAGGACGGAAGTTTAAGATTCTTTTATGCAAATTCCATTCTTCATCAATGAAATGGACAGTTAAACACATGTAGTTAAGAATTTGGATTGATGTCCATGTATCAGTCATAAGACATACCCTATAAGCTTTTTTGTTTAAGAACTTCCTCTTGCTTGCCTTTTCTTGCAAGTAAAGCTTAAGACAATCCCTAGCCATAGTAATACAAGAAGGCACTTGAAATTTGGGTTGAATAACACTCATGAAATGACGAAAACTATCACGTTCAACCATTTTGAATGGAAGTTCATCAACAATGATCATGCGAATCAAAGCCTTCCTACATGATTCTTGATCAAATTTCCAATTCACAATACCACCGAACTATCCCCACCAATTTGTTTCTTGAAAGATAGAGATTGTTGCTTTTTATCATCTATTAAATCAAACCAATTTTTGTAACACCTATCAACATGGTTTCTTAACAATGTTGTTCCATTCCTAGGAGGACATTTTTACTCACCACCATACTTAAGGCACCTAGCAACTTGATCATCTTTTTTCTCGCAAGGCAATTTTTCAAAGTATTCCCAAACTATTGATAGATGTCTACTACCTTACCAGTAATTTAAAGCCTTGAGTTGAACTTGAAATGTTAGCTACAACATTTGCCTCTTGTTCTAACGATGGACTTTCACGATCTCCATTTGAATCCTTCTGAGTAGAATGTTTTGTGCTCTTCTTGAATCAACCATCTGCAACATTTAATAAGTTAGTCAAAGTCAGTCCATCATTAAATGTACACTAGATTGATTGATCATTAATCCAATAATTTGGGCAAATGAACTACAAAAGTTAACTAACATAATTTTTTTAATTTGGTTGAATGAACTAGGGAACAGTCCTTATGTTTGCTCCTAAAAATAATTTTTAGGCATCATTCAAAATGAGCTACAGAACAATCCATTTGTTCTTTTCTTTATGAACTAATAGAAGTTACTAATTTTTTGGCATAGAGATCAAACAGAGGCTGCAACATTTCTCAATATTTGCTAAGAGATATCTATTAACCGAGAGAGAATGAACTAGAGTAGAGAGAGTAGCACATCTTACTCTTTTTTGTTAACAATGCCGAGAAAGAATGAACTGGAGCAAAGAGAGCGGCAGTTAACAAGGCCGACGGCAATCGAGCAAAGAGAGCACGAAGAGAGAAGGAGAACTGGAGAAATCACTCAATTCAAGTTGCAGCAAAGCGAAGGAGGAAAAGAGTAGACCTGTCCAGCGGTGCTATGTGTGTGAAGGAAGGGCGAAAGTAGTCACCGAATTCACAGCAGCAGAAGTAGTAGAGCGATGGAGGAAGAAGGCCACCGAATTCACGTCAGTAGCAAAGTGAGGCAGCATTCGGAGTAGCCGTAGCAAGTTGATTCATGCTAGCCGCAAAATTCACGATAGATTTGGAGTTGGCATCAGCGCTCAATGGTGTTGTGCGAAGGAAAATCTTCAACAGATGTCGAACGAGTAGTAGAGCAACAGCAGCCTGTGCGACTATGAAGACTTAAGGCTCAGCCGAGAATGGTGCGAGAATGCTAGGGATTTCGGATTTGGGAGTTACTGAGTTAGACATTTAGGAATTAGCCAAAGAAGCAGGTCGGGGTGGGTTTTTATGGGTTTTAACTTTAAAACCTGACCCGCACCACATTATTCACCGGGTTTATGTTTTTACTACCTAACCGGACCCGACCTTAACCCTCAAAGGACCCTCATCCCTTTCGGTTAGTTTCGGTTCGGATTAGCTGGATTTACGAGTTAAGCGGTTTGGATGAACACCATTAGTAATCATTTGTAATTACTGAACCAATTGTTTGTGTAATTAGGGGCACTTGACATGATCATCAATCCACGAGGCCAACCATAGGCAGCGCACCACTACTAAAATGAGGTCAGTTTCCAACTGCTCAAACTATTGGTAATTAATAATGTTCAGACCGTTCGTAAGAGAATTCAATAGTTACTAATGGCCCAAACACTTGGTAAGTTACCAACGGCCCATACCATTGATAGTCACAAACATGTTAAACCGTTGGTAAGTGGATTTTATAGTAACAACGGCCTAAGCCATTAGAAATTCATGCAGAGGGACCAATTTCAAAAGAGGATAGAAAATGTGGATCTAAAGCAAGAATTTTACCTATGTATCCAGTATAAAAGTTTCCCTTTAACGCGTTGCTCCCATTTCTTCTTCATCTCCCTCTCTCTTTTTTCTTCTTTTTCCATCTCTCACTAAAGTTGTTGGAATCTGGTTAAGGTGTCATTATTGTCATTAAAATGATTTTTCTGGTGGCAGCTCTGGTGGTCGGAAAATGTTTTTGCCCATATTTTCGATCGGCTTACATATTCCAATTCATTGTTTCCTCCTTTTTAACTTTCTTTAAAGAAATTTTTTTCAAAAACACAACCATTTTTAGTACATCAAGCTTCAAAGTTTTGGCCTCAATTTTCTTTTTCCTAGAAATTTGATTTATTTACATGGTTTTACTTTTCTCTTCCTTCTTTTTGACTTTCTCTAAAGAAGTTTCTTCAAAATCACAACTAGTTTTTGTACATCGGGGTTTGAAATTTTGAATCCCTAAATTTTTTTGTTTAATTTCTAGGTTTTGGGATATTTTTTATGCTAGTTCCTTTGTAGACATTTGTTGGTAAGTAGAGAGGAGTCAAATGTCACTCTCAATAATGGGTGTGACAGCACTACACCAGAGTGTGACTGCCACGCGTATTTACAGAGCTGCCAAATTACAATGATTATGGTGTGTTTGCAAGCTTATTTGTCATGAAGTGGGGTCCCAATGCCCTGAATTGCTTAACTTGTCAACCTTTTAAGACTGTGATCCACCTTAGTTACTATTGGCTAACCATTACTTGTGGGTAACTGAAAACAATTTATGTGCAATTAGTTTCTTAGCTTACCCTGCAAGAAGATATGCATGCATTTGTTTTGGGGATGCAAAATAAATAAGTAAACCATTTTGGAAAAATATTGCTCAAGCATTCATTTTAAAAGTAATTAAACTATGTCAAGACAATAAAATACTAGTTACTTCAACTTCAAGTAATGGTTTGTGCACACTTTACATCATTAGCATGCACCCAAAAGTAACCGATGGTTTAACACGACAATGTATCCTAATAGAGGCAACATCTTAGTACACAAGGTACCATATACATACAAGACAAAAATCCTTAACTAAGATCTTTTACCTAAGCCCCACCTTTGAGCTATCAAGCTCCAAGTGCAAGCACCTTTTCTTATCCTTGTGCACCACTTAGCCTCTAAACTGTAAAGGCATAACACTTAGTTAGCACAAAGCTTAACTCACAAGAAACTTAGAATCTCAAGGATTCTGTAGAATAAGTACGTGCAAAAAGATGAAACTTAGCTCACAACTATCCACTTAGTTTTTAGGCCCGACAGTAGCACCTGCACAACAAACTTAAGGGAGTGAGTACATGAATGTACTCATTAAGGGTCATTTAGGGTACTTGCAAAGAAGATAGCAAGCAAACATCCAATATGGCACAAAAACAAACATGCAACCAACCAACAAACAACACAAGACAATACATAAGAATATGTAATGCATGAATGTAAAATATGCAACACACACAATCCTTGGGACTTCTTACACCTTAGGTGCCTTATTCTTGCCATAAGCTCAAATGGTGGAGGTACTTGAGACACTAGCCCTCGTATCCCTAATCCTTTACCACCCTTAAGTCCCATTTACGGGTCCTAGAGTAGATCATCACCTTCTCTCAAAACTTACCCGCCTTACCTTTAACTTATTATGCAAGGTAGCCATCTTATGTGGTTCTACTTGTCAAGCTCTTAGAGCTTAGCTTACAGCTCCTTAACGGATTACTTACCAAACTGCATGATTTAGTTGGGATCCCCTTAGGTTTTTTCCTCATTTCCCAAGGGTTTAAGACCTAACTTTTGGACCAATGAAGACTCCGAAACCCAACTTAATCCCCTTAGTGCCCCATTGATAGCTTGAGCACTTACACTCCCTTGCTACTCTACTTAGCTCTACCTTAACCACACCACTTAGCTACCACTTAAATAATACCTAATTCTCAACTTAGGAATGAGTCGTAGACCCAACCGAGGTTATGGAACATTTTAGAATACCCTAGGGATGATAACCGAGAGATTGGGACATTCTTAAGGTGCCCTAAGCTTAAGGGACTTGTGCCTTGGTGATGCATTTGGCGACACATTGCCAACAACATCAATCCTTGGGTATCTTGGAAAATCACCGGTGACGCATCACAAACTCACGTCACCATCGCCAAACCGCATCGCTAGCATCGACATGTTGCCAATTCTCTTCCATCATTACTCAACTGCATGCGAACTTACATAAAACTTGCCCAACCTTTCAATCCCAAAGCCAATTCACATGGGTCTTATTCCTACTTCATTCCCACATGTAATACTAAATTTTATGCATTATTTGAGCTAAATTAACTTGAACCCTTACCTTAATTCAGCCATAAAGCAAAAACAAAGCACAAGCACACTTGAGCTCAACTTAGCTCTCTTGAGTTCCAGACCTAAAACCAACGTGATATCGCACCAAGAACCTCAAATTAAGACCATTTATAGCTACTCAAACAACTTAGAACTAGCTCAAACCAAAGATAAGATTCTTGGTTTGGTTTTACGCTCAAAACAAGCATCAAAGAGCTAGATTGAAGCTAATACACCAAAAATGAGCTAGAGGCTTCTTAGATTCACCTTGGGACCTTCAAATTTGATGAAAACTTGAGGAATTGGGGGGATTTGAAGTAGAATTTCTAATGGAGATAAGAAGCCACGAAAATGGGAAATGAACAAATAGGTAATGGAAGTCAAACTTGCCCAAAATATCCTAACCACTCCACTAAGGCATAATTCTTGTTTTCTTGCCTTTTGGCCCTCAAGTTCTCTTTTGTTTCATTTTGGCCACTAAACACACACCCAAAACCATCCCTCCTTGGTCCTAAATAATGTTCATAAGCCTCTTGCACTTAGCCTCTTGGAAACTTAAGCCACCTAAGACATAAATGACTCACTTGAGCACTTAGTGCAACTTTTGCACTTTTCTTTCAACTGATAGTTCTAATAGCTAGGATAACTTATAGTCTTAACTTAATTAGTCAAAATTCCTTAAATGACCTTAATTTCATCAAAATTATAGTTATGCCACTCACTTGTGTCAAAATTACTATTTTTTCCTTTTTTACTACTAGGTGCCAATCCACACTTAGGAACTCATCTTACTTTACTTAGCTTGTCTTTCTTGCTTAATAAGGTGCTAACTTGAGGTCCTTAAGTGAAAATACTTAAGTAAAACATACTTACCTGATCAAAGTTCATCATTGACTAGGAGAGTCATCACAGTATTCATGTAGAGGCCAAATTTGATCAAGACATACAACTGTACTATAGTGTGTAGCTCTAACAAATTGGTACCTTATTACACCTAGTGACTTAATGTTAAGCTTACAATATGCATGTGCAGTGGGATTTTTGGACCAGCATTGCAAGTTGGTAGCCAAGTTCCTACTAGCTCCAAAGAACAAAGAATTGGAGAGGATTAAGAAGGTGGTTGGAAAATAGTTTGAACAGAAGCTTGCAAGCCTAAAAGAAATTGGCAAGGCAAAAGCAAAGGCAGATGCATCCATTTCTGGGCCATCAAAGGGTCAGTAACTGGAACTGTCCACTGACTTACAAGTGTTGTTGCCTCCATTTCTAACATACCCGCATTAGATGCATCCAACTCAAGTTGCTCATTGATTCTTCTCTTTCACCATGTATATTACTCATAGGGCAATGCCTTAAGTTGTGGCTAATCACCCCACATTTTTTTCATTTTCTTTCACAAGGCTTTCACTTCTTGATGACAACAACTGGATCACACATAGCATTACCACTATGATCACCTAATCCAATATCTTTCCCTACAGCTCCTTTCTCTGCTTTGCACATACAGCTTCTCAACTCACAAAATCAATCAACTATGTTCTTCACTAACCTCCTCAAACTTGGTCTGATCATACTTTGCTGCTAGATAAAATATTTTATTCCTCTATGTTAATGAGTTGGCTGTAGCACAATGCATCCACTAAATCCCCATCCCTTGTATGCCTAATTTGTGTATATACTCCTTTATTCGATTTCTTTGTCCACCTCCTTAGTACAAGACTCTCGAGAATTCTTTTCACATCTCCGACCTTTAACAAAATAGGATCCCTGTATCACATTTTCTCAGTATAAAATAGATATGGATTTACAATAAAAACATTCCATATACTACTTTGCTACTCTTACCTTTGTACATCGATAGCAGACATAAACTTTCCAAATAGTCTTTGTCAACTTTATACTTCACAACTCTTTTATTCTGACCACCACCATACCGTCTTACTCAGTACACCTTCTCCCTGACATTGTCAATGTAAATCATTAAGACATAATTTGCTTTTGCTATTATTTTATCTCGAACTGAGACAAACATGCTAAGGGTGTAGATTCTCTAGCATGCCTTTCTAGTGATCTTAAATGACTTAATAACTTAGGTCTAGTGTGTCTGCTCACAAAATTATTTTCCACCTCTTTCTCTTGTAATCTTTGCAAGGCAATGTAAAGTTGTCTTACAAACTGTTACAACTTCAACTTGCTTCCCAAAAAATGCATATGAAATGAATGAATTCCTTCTGACATTTGATTACTCGTCTGGCTTGCAAAGAAACACTTATTTAAATATGATATAGCCAATATCTCCTGCTTTTCGTAAGCATCAATCACCCAAACATTGTCTTGTAGTCCGTACTCCTCAATCATTTCCTCCCACCGTCTTTCAAACTCTTCCACATCATCAACATAGTTCATCATTTAAGCAAATTCTATAACAACTCCGGCAACTTTCACTTGCTTAATACAATTCCTTTACATGTGCCACAAACACAAATGGTGCCTTGCATGTGGAAATACGTTGCTTATTCCTATTTTCATTGCCTTATCACCATCTGTGATCATAGACACTGGTGCTTTATCTCCTATACAATCTATTAACCTCTCCAACAACCACACAAAGCCACCCACACTTTGATTAGCAACAAGAGCACACCCAAACACAATTGTATACTAATGGTGGTTTACTCCTTAAAAAAAAATGGCAACTTATACTCATTCTCCATAAAAGTTGCATCAAATCCAACTACATCACCAAAACATGCATAGTCCATTCACATGCCTCAATTAGCCCAAAACAAATATGGCAACCTATTTTCCTCATTAACATGATAAGGATAGTACATTTTCTGGATCTCCACTTGCACTATTTGTCAAATAGTCAATTGCAGTCTCTTCATCGCTGTCCAATATCTACTCATTACTGTCATTGTCCACATAAATTATATAGTTATTTCATAACGAAACCAACTCTATTGTATATAGTCCATTATTTGAATGGTCCTCATCCCCACCCTCTTTATCTCCTTAGGTTGCTTCTTGTCTACCTCGCTCAACCATCTATATGATGGTATAAAATGCACCCCTGCAACTTTAGCTAATATATGATTATGTTTGGAATTAAACTCTTTTACCATATACTTATCAGCCTTCCTATCATAATTCATACGGAAAGAAACATTGCAATCACATCTACTCAACCTCCTTGCCTTCTTCTATTTATCTTCTTTTCAAGCTGAATATAGACTCATGCCCTCCTTGGAATAGATCCATATCCACCAAAAAATGATGTCTTCATGTTTTTACCCCTTGATTTCATTTTTCTGTACTCCAAATCCCATTATCCTCAAATATTTGAAGTAGAATTGGCCTGGCTCATCCATGTTATTGAACTGGATTCCTTGAAAATCCACCAACCCCCACTCATTGACTGGTTTCTTAAACTTTAGCACCAACTGGTCCTAATCATCATCAATAAAGTCTCTATCACTTTTCTCATTCATATCTACATGCTCAACATCCCTTACATCCTCGAAACCAAAAAAGCCCTCCATCAGCTCTTTCTGCCTCATTACTACATACTCTCCTTCTAATGCATCTAGGTAGTCCAGATACATCCCATGCAGTTCCATCAACATTATCCTCCTCTTCCATTGAAGCATTCATCTCTAATGATATATTCAATGCATCCATCACTACATTAACAACAATGTGATTCGACATTACCAAATTACGTGACCAAAAAAATTTCAGTAATGATAAACTTAACATTTTTCTTAAATAGCACCACACCATGTCACTTTTCTAGAACATTAAATCGCTTTACAAGAATAGCATAGAATGTGTATCACTTTTCTTAGCTTGCATGGTGTTTAGAGTTAAACTTCTACACTCTTTTGTTCAATGCTATTGTTCATAAGTGTATCATTTTTCTTAATGTGTTTGTTGTTTTTTTCTCTTGTTCATCATTTTACCATAAAATGTTTTTCCCATACACATTATTTCGAAACCTTACTGCACAAAAGTGATTTATTATAAACAAAAAACATTTTAGTATGATCGAAAAACATTCATTTCTTAACAAAAGTGTTATTTGCCCCCAAAATAATGATGAACAATGTTTTCAACGTATTTTTTTTCAACCCTAAAATTTTAAACACTTATAAATAAAACATTAAATTACTGACCTCTACAATTATTTATTTGCTCCTGCTTTTGAATACCTTCTGGCAATCACAGTCACATCTCATAACACAGCTCCAATATCGTCTTCTTCACATCCACAGGAACCAAACAATGTTTCTCAATTTATTTCCAGGTGAGCATAGAATGTTCCTCAATTAACATAAATGTCCCCCAAAATCTCTCTTTCGTTGACTACTTACATGAACTCTAACAACCGTTTCTCAATTAACTCCAACCACCACCTAACCATATTGTGCCAATTAATTACTTCAACAACACCAACTTTAGTCATTCACCTTTAATAGCTAATCCTTAATTTTCTTTTGCATGTAACTACTACATTTATTACTAATACCCATATTTGTTACCCTCTAAGCCTTTATAATTCACTACTCATTTATTTTATACAATTTTTCCCTTTTTTATACAACTTTCATTTAAATTTTTTATTATGCTACATTTTTTAAGTGATTTACCATTTCCTTTTAATTGATAAATAATTCCCTTCAATTTTTACTATAGAGAAGCAAGGTTTACACTTTTTATCACATCCCTGCTTTAAATAATTAAAATTTATATTTTTTTTAAAAAAGACTTAATCACACATAAATGAAGTCTGTGACTCGTCTGACTCTTCTTTTTCATTTGAGGAGCTAACACATCATTTGCCCATTTTTTTGGTGTTAGTACCATAACTTATGGCACTTTAGTGGGTACCGTAGTGTAGAATGTTCTGGTTCAACTAGATGCACGTAAGTCATAACCTTCAACTCAGTTAGAAGCAGAACACTAAAATGTCAGGTCGTGATAGGAAAAGTTGAAAAATTAATGACATTTTGTAACCAGGACAGATTGAAGCATTTGAAAGAAACTAGCTACTATGCCAGAGTATGATGCCCCTAACTTGAGTGATTGAGTTAAGTTTCCTGGGAGGCAAAAATAATTGACATCTTATTAAGTTGCCCTCATTCTCTTTCTCTTCATCCTATAATATCTTGTATTGTATTCTAAGTTTCAAAAAAATTGAAAAAATTTATTTGACATGAACTTAAATTAAAATAATAAGTTCTAGTTTAAATTATAATAATTTTAAATTATGTAAAAAAAAATAAATCAAACAGAATAAAACTGAGGTAGTATAACATTTCATTAATAAATTTGTAAAAGGTCTCTAGTTTATTTTGATATATAAAGTACTTGGCAGGATATCTGAAACCCTCAGAGACAGGAGAATTTGAAATCAAAGACAAGGTTAGGGGCCTAGGAGTTATATGTCTAAAGAATGCCCTCCGATACTTAAATTAGTAATAACTTGAGAGAGTTGTTTACATTAATGAAAGAAGTTTTACCTTAATGAAAGTTGTAAGCTAATCAATAGAACTTACCTGCCTTCTCATGAATCCAATCTCCTAGAGGCTCTTCAAACGTGGTGCTAATGGGGAATACTCCATACATAATTACACCCATGGTTAATGAGGTTTTTCTCTCATCGTGTTTCCTCTTGATTAACAGTCAACTCATTAACCTCCCATGAGTCATGCTCTAATGGGCTTCTCTAAACTTAGCCCATGAGGAAAACTCCAATACGTCTTCCAACTGGTGGGTTGAAGCCCATTAAGGTATCACATTTTTTTTTCTTGGAGGAGCATAAGGCTTGATTCCATAAAACAAAAATTTGTTCAACTCAAAATAATTAAAAGATAATTTGTGATGAAAAAGAAAAAATGAAGTTGATAGATAATATGCCTATAAAGAAATGAAAATGACATAATTTTATACGAATCGATTAGAATTATGATTGTACAGTTAATTGCATCTGTTGTGCCTAATCTTTTATTATTATTCTATTTTGAACCCTAACCTCAATTTCTTATATAGAAAATCCTCAATCTCATTTAGGTGTTCCATATTAGACCTTATTAATGGAATCATTAATATATATGAAAATCACCACGACAGCATGCTAGTGTGGGCAATTGGCCATGGTGGCACAATCATATCTAAATACACTTCCACTTTACTAATGGCGGGATTTTTTTCTGCCAAAATTGTTTCTCATGTTCTATTATAAATCGACTTCAATAAATACACCCACCCACATATCAACTAATGGTGTTAAAGGTAAAAAAGATATATGAAGTTAAAGTTAGTGTGAGAAAGTGACAAAAAATGGTGGGGCCAACACCTTTAATGATGGCGGTGGATCCATTAGCCATGGTGAGTTTATTATGAGATAAGGTAAAGAATAGATATGATTAAAATTGGTTATTTTAGGTGGTTAGTAGTACCAGAATCAAATACTAAGGTTGATTTACAAAAAGGCCTTAGGTTACCTTGATGGACAATAGAAGCTATAGAAGAAATAAAAATCTACTATGCGGATTGATATTGTAGGTACTTAGCATATTCTTCCTGAGATAAAGTAACAGATTGCTGTAGAGCGGCAGCTGAAGATGATTCTTCCTGCAACGCTATATGGGCCACCCGTAAAGCCAAGTACTTGTACCAACAAGTTTCCTCCTCTTGTCCATCTTTTTCATAATAGGTACAATACGAACGTGAACCTCTACCATGTCCACCACAACTACCATATCTTCTACGACCACTTTTTGCTTGTGAACTAGGCTATATTGCATGGGTAGACTAGTTAGAATTATAACTTGTTGAACTTTCCTTGATCATAGAGCAAGAGAGCCTAATGAAAACTTTAGATAATGAAGAAAGCTCTATCCCTCCAAGGATTTGGAAATGAACAGGTTCAAATTCAAGTTTTATCCAACTAGGAATGTCATAAGTACCAACTATTCCTTTTAACGTTACATCTCCCTGACATTGGAGGAAATAGGCAACAAACAAAATATTCATTTCTTCTTATGCACATTTCACATTTGCAAAATATTTGACAAGACTGTCTTCCTGTTTAGACTAAAACACTTCAACTGAAACATTATATATATGAAGAATATTATTGGATTATAGAAGCTTGGCATACTCCCAAGCTTTGCATATAGGTTTAGACATGAGAAAATGGAGTAAAACTTTTGGTTCCATTGAATAAAAAAGGATATGAAGTAATTGTGCATCATCAGCTTTCCAACATTCTGATTAAGGGTTCTTAATAAAAAAATTTCAGTTTAAACCAAAATCGAAGAACCAAATTTATTTGGTTTTTGGTCTTATGTATTAATCTCCAAATAAATTGAATTATAGAATAAAACCAAAATAACCAAAAACTAAAATAATAAAAAAAATTTGGTTATAAAATTTTGGTTATTCGATTTTCAATTGGAATGACCAAATTGTATACATACACAGTCTAAACCTCAAACAACAATCACATATTCCAATCTAAACACACTTTCCAATCACATAACAAACATCTATAATCTATTTCAAACCCAAACATCACATACACACATATAACAAATATCCATCACATATATAATCCTTTCCAAATCTCAAACATAAATTGTGAGAACCCTTATTTTATCAAGTAATTACTTTATTTATTTACATAATCCTTGATAAGATTACACCTGCAAGCTAGGTTTAAGCCAAGTCAATGACTTAATTTGTCCTTAGAGTTCATAGAATTAAAAATCTAAGGTAAATTGACCACAAAGGCAACTAAGGGTATTTTGGTAATTTAGTATGTCAAAGGTCAAAATGTGATCGAGGATGGGAAAATGGTAATTTTTAGGTCAAAATATGGTAAAAAAAGATCTAGGAAGGTGAGAAATGGTATTTGAAATCATTTGGTGAAATTTGGTGAAGTTTGAAATTAAATTGACCAAGTTTAAGACTTTTCTTATAAGTAAAGCTAAAAAAGGCATTTTGGTAATTTTGGTCAGTCAAACTTGGTCAAACCTGGTCAAAGGTAGGAAAATACATGGTTGGAAGTGGAGAAAATAAAATCTATGAATTTAAGTGCAAATGGAGACATATTTGAGCATTTTATGGAGGTAACTTCATTTTAACCAAGGGTTATGAGGCCTAAAAAGCACTTTCACCCCAAGCACCTCTTGGAAACTTTAGGGAATGAGATAGCTTGGTTTTAAGGTGGGAAATAAGCTTCCAAAAACATGGAAGAGCCCCCATTTCCCTTGTCTAAAAAGCCTAAACCACTATTAACCATGTAAAGGCCTTAATCCTCTACCATTTTAACCCTTTCACCTATTTTCCATCTTTATTCATCCCCCAAACACTCCAGCTCACTTTCTTCTCTTCCTCTATGAATTTATCACGCCCTAAACCCTCAAAACATAGAAACTCACCAAAATAATGAAACAAAAATAAGAGAAAAAGAGCTTGTAAGTGAGAAATCAATGAGAGAATGTGTTTGTTGTAAGGGAGGGCTTAGGAGTTTGGTTTCTTTCTTCTCCAAAAGGTGGCCATGGTTTTGGGCTATTTATTTTGAGGTGAGAAACTTTGTTTAACTAGACCTTGGTTTCCTCTTCTTTAAACAACAACATTTTTGCTCATAAAAACCCTTGGTTGTTGAGGTTAAGCTTGGTAAAAGGGAAGAGAACTGTGGAGCTTCGAAAAAGAGTTTTGGTTTGAGATATTCTACCAAGGTGAGGAGGTCATTTTAGTTTGTTTATGTGCAGTAAAAAACATTGCCCTTAGACTAAAAAATGTTGATTGGTCAAGTGGTTATTTTACTATGTAGTTAAGGGACTCCAAGGAGACTAGGAAAAGACTCTTGGTGCTTGAAACTTGAGCTTGCAAAGTGGTGATCTACACAAAGGTAAGGTGTTTCAGCCCTTCTTTCCTTGGGAAGATTTGGCCATGTTTTAGCTTTTTAAAAGCTAGGACAAATGGTAGGGCAAAAAGGACACGGGGTGACCAATAGAGCCAACGAGGCTTATATGGCACTAAGGTTAGACCTAGCTCTTAGCTTTGGGCTATAAGTGTTGTCCTTGGTGCATGGGCTGTAAAATGGTGTGTGGTTCAAACATTGGGTGCTTGGTAGATGAGTGTGGCTGAACCTTCAAGGTTTGGAAAACACAAGAAAAGTGTGCCTCAGTTTGGGTGTGCAGGTGTTATGATCGAGCTCAAGGGCTTGGTATATGGTTGTACATGTGTGGCATAAGCTCCTAGGTGCATGAGTATTTCGGGTGCCTAGGAGCATGGTGAGTTGGGTGTGACAAGGTGCACATGCGCGCACCCAAGGGGTCATGCAGCTCGTGTGTGCCCAAGGGGCTCCCGATGGCACAACCAGGGGTGCACGTGTGAATACGCCTAGGGGCTAGTTGCTGTGAACACCTAGAAGGTCATATGGGCATGCCTTAAGGGCTTGGTTTCCATGTTGGCCTTGGGTTGTGCTTTAGGCATGACCCATGAGGGGGAGCCCACGGTAAAAACCCTAGGGCCCAAATGGCACTCAAGTCTACTAAATGACTTGGGTCACAAATAAGCACACACATCAGCCCAATAGGGCATAGGTCCCAAGATGGGGCAAAATATATCCAAGGGCACTAGGACATACATCAAATTGGGTCAAACCCTGTTGCATACAATAAGAGAGTTTTTGAGCTAGTGAAAGCTAGCAAGCTCAAGGGCAAATGCAAGGATGCATGCTTAAGGGCAAAAAATGGACTAATGGGTATTTTGTTTGTTTGCTTGCTTGTGTGAAAAGTATGATGAGTCATGTACCTAAAGGGGCATGATATGATAATCATTATATAATACTCCACGCCATATGAGCTCATGGCACGCTCATATAGTTTATGGGCAAGGTTTATGCATGCATGGCAATGTATGCATATGGTCCATTATGTGTGATGTTGTTACATATTGTTTGTTTTAGAATGCCTTACTAAGTATTTTATATACTTACCCTTATTGTTAATGTGCAGATAACATCATCTAGAAAACAAATAACCATAATGATTATTTGAGACTTGTTTGTTACTTTCTCATAGGTATATTTTGCATACACTAAATATTCATTTTTCATATGTTGCATGCACTTATGGTCAGAATCTAACTCCAAACTTATTTACCTTATACAGCAAGGTAGTCGAGCAAGGGCTTCTTGGGTTACTCTTTGCTTGAGTATCTCTCTCCCAGGCAAAGGTGGGCTTGCCGACCATTTAGGTCATAACTATTTTGTAGCACGATAGTAGTAGCTAGTAGGAGGTCTACTAGTATTGACTTTGACTTAGCATAACCGTGGCATGTATTATTATTCATTTGGGTTATGCTTATCAACCCACGACATTACTTGCTTAGGTTGATAGGCAAAACACTTAGATATTGTGTTGCCTTAGTATTTACTTGCTATGAGTGTAGTTTTCATCCATGGTTTGACATGATATATTATTTGTGCATGCATGAGCATTAAAAATGTTTTTCTTATGCATCCGCACATATTTATTTCATGTTTTCTTTAAATCTCACCAAACCACTATCTTAGTTTAATAAACTTAAGTGTTTTATTGGAACTAAGTAAATTTTTTTCTTAACTCTCAAGTAAATGCTAAATGCTAGGCAAATGGCTAGGATTTACATAATAAATCTCAGTAAAAGATCCTAGAAATGAGGAACAATTTTGGCCTAATTAAGAGTTTGGTTTAGGCAACATAATAATTTAGCCTAATTAATAAATTAATTAGGTATTTATTAGGATGACTCCTCACATAACTACTAGTAAAATAAAGTTATTTTTGTTAACCAATTTTTAATTGAACCAAATAAAAAATTGAACCAAATTTCTATATCAGTTTTTGGTAATGACCAAAAACTAAAATTACACCTAAAAGTGATAATCAAAAACCATTTTTTTTTTATTTGATTATTTTAGATTTAATAACAATTTTGCTCACCCTAATTTTGATGTTTGAGGATCATCAGTAAGATGAGACATCTTTCTTTGACTTGTGAAATACAATTCCACATGCCTAGCCCAGAAGTAGTTATTAGCATCCAGACATTATTTGGCAATTTGTAGATTGCTGAACTATGTAGAAGGATCTATTGGTGGGACGATGATTGGCAAGACTCACCTCAAGACTTTTATCATTAGATCCTGACATGTTTCTGATTATTGATGACTAATGATATTAGAAACCAATAAAAAACTGGGCTAATGACATAGTAAAGTACCCTATGGACTAAAATAAAGGCAATAACTTCATGTTCTAGTCAAATTTCACATGAACCAAGACCAGAAATGTCTTGAGGACAAAGAAGGAATAAAACCCATCAACCAACATTACTGTAGGTTAGAGAGTAGCTCATGACACCCATAAACCGGTGTGTGGCATGTTTTCCAAAGAAGTCGCAATGCTTTTCTGGGTCGTCGGTGGCTCCTGAGGTTAGATGTGATGTCAGTTTTTTATTTTGGTGGACTAAGGTTAAGGTTTTGAATAAGGCAATAGCTAGAAGATGGTTTGGCCAAAAGAGGGGATGGGGTTAGGGTTATGGCTCTGATGCCATACTAGAGAATATTAGGAAGAGAATTGGGGGCTTAATTTAACACAAGACCTCGCAAGACCTTTATATAATAGTTGAGTGAAGTATACAAGGAAAATAAATCTCTAGGAATAAAGAGTAAATATTTCATTTCTAAAATACACATAATGACATTTCTCAATAGAGGCAACAAGCCTAAGGCAACAAGCTTGAGGCTCTGTTCATGTGGGACACCAGCAACTATCCTAATGTCATGAACAGAAGCTAACCCAGATTGAAAGTTCCTTAGATGCTATAATTTTGGGGTAAAAATCACTTTAGAATAACTTTTAAACTTTTATTCTTACAAAAATGATGAACTGATACAACGATATTATGGTTGTGATGTACAGGGTTCAAAGAATTTTGGTTTTTTTGACCGGCATGATTCATCTATTTTCCAATTGGATGAGCAATGTCAGTAGATCGCTGACACAGGTTTGAAGAATGGAAGAGTAACTAAAAGATAAGAAGGCAAAGATAAGGTAGTTGAAGTTTTGGTTGTTTATGCTTGTCCTAGTGGTTGTATTGGGTCCATCGTTCTGGTACAGGCACACAAATGGTGTTTTGTGGGGTAATGAGTGTGATGTAAGGCTGGTGTTGTGTGGGAGAGGTTCTTTGGCATGTTAGTTAGTGGTGGGAGTAGTGATGGGTGTTGTAAAGGGCCTATGGTTAGGCCTTATTCATGGAAGCAAAGTGTATGTGATTTGTTTGCCCTCTAATGTAGTTAATATATTTAGTCATTCCAGTTTGGACCTTAGACTATCATTTATCGTTCTATTTGGACCCTAAGCTTTAAATTGTCATAATATATATGCCCTATCATTTGTCTTATGTTCCATTTTGGACCCAAAACTTTAAATTGCCATTTTATTTATGCTCCCAGTATGAAGTAATATGTTCTCCTTAAAACGCAAACTTTGCTAAACTTGTGCCAACTACTTCTGTTGCTTGATGTTTATGCCCTTAACTAATATATTTGTAATCCACCTATAGAAAATCAATTCTAGACCCCCTATAAGAAATCGCATGCAATGAAATAATATAGGCAAAACTGTTATGACAAAATATATTTCCATTCAAATTACCAATAATGTTAAAGTCAATTCTGGCCACAAAAAAACAAAATCCATGACCTGGCCATAGTTCTGGCAATGAGAATTGAATCCTAAACTTGGCTACAGTTTGGCCACACTAATCTAGGCCATAAAATCTAATTCCTAATCCCTAATTTGCATCTATGTATATATACATGATAGTTGATCATCAAAATGGACAAAAAACCTCATCCTCACTATCTAAATTTAATGAATTTCAAATAGCTATAGTCCTTCTTGGATGACCTCTTTTTTGTTTCAACTGTGACGTAACATTTTCATTTGTTTGGATGAATGTAGAAGAAAGACACCCTACACTTGATTGTGATTGAGCCCTATTTGGATTCTAGCTTGTACTTGCAGTAGGGATTTGTCCCAGTTGTGGCTGGCTTGATGTTCTTTTTTATTTTCCTATAATGAAGATAAGTATCAATTAGAGTCTATTTTGCATTCTAAAACATAGAACACACATACACACACACAAACATATATACAAAGATAATGAGCCAAGCTATTCAGGACATTCATTATTAGCTCTAGTTTGAGTCTGGCAAGTACTCTTCATGTACTTAGCTGCTTACAAATACTGTAGCGCATTTGTATTTCAAATCTTATCATCTTTCCAATTTTTCTTCTTCTCTTCTTCTATTTTATACCCTTCTTAGTTGTTCCCAATTCTAGGGGTTTGATTGAGTTATGATATTCATCTTCCTACTGGTCCATACTTTTTAAAAGATTGGTCACTTTGGCATATGTATTTGCACAAGTTTCTATCCTGTAACAGGAATGCATATAATGTTCAATCTTCCCTTTATTATATGAAATATTAGAACATGCATGTGGGCAAGTGATCCTACTTAGTTGTCATTTCTTACAGTTACATTTGAGATGTTCAAGATCAACAATAAATTGACCATTAGGAGTTTTAACTTGACACTTTGATCCACCAAATCCCATTGGGATGCACATACCAACCTCATACATGGACTTGTTTAACTTGGCCATAATCTTTGGACAAAGAACTCCTTTATAATTCTCTATAGCAATTAACTTGCACCTTATGATTTCCAACATTGTTAGAATAGGCTTATCTCTTGAATCTTGAATAAACCTATTGAAATGCTTACATATGTTGTTCAAAAGCACATCACACTTATAGTATTCCTTGAAATATGCCATTTTCCAATGGGCTAGTGGATTGCACTCAGCCATTTCCATACAGACTCATCTACACTCCTATCCTCTTTATCACATTGTTAAACCAAGCAAGACATATGCTTGTAACAATAGATATTTCCATTTGAAATTGTTGTACAAATGCCTAACACAGAACTTGTATTCAACATTAGGGAACAAGTCTTCTATTGCTAGAATTAGACCATGAAAAGATTCACAATACTATTAGTATTTTGCATACCATAGTCCAATAGACAATAAAATATAATCAACTATATAATGAGCTACCTTTTGCCTGTCAGAGGTAAATATCCAGTCTCCTGAGTTCTCTTTGTATATCCCCAAATTTTCAACTAACAATGAAAAAAAAACCAATGCCACAATCCTAGAACTCAATCTCCACTCTGTCATATATTATAGGCTAGATGCAATCATTTACATCTATCCCCATTACAACAAGTAGCTACCCTCCATATTTCTTTTTTCTAGAAAGCACCAATCAGTACCTATAATAGGCCTACATTCTTCAATGAAACTCTTTCATATCAACATTATATATGTTAGTTTGCTCTTCCTCCACCATTTTATGTTCTTTCCGTTGCATTACCCAGGGCAAGCATTTTCTTCCATCCATTGTGCGAACTCTTTTGCTTAAAGATGGGTTAGCCTTCACTTGCCTTAACTGTGCGTTGCTATCATTGTCCCTCTATAATTTCTTCTATTATGACCTTTTTAAGACTAATCACTTCTTTCATTTTCCCCAAAAATGCATTTCATCCTTCAACAACTTTTTTCTAGTCTTTTTCACAATATATACTTCAATTGAAGTATTCCCAGACAAGTACAACATTAGCATTTATGTCACATCACTTTCATCTTCCAAGTGCACTAATCCATCATCAAGCTCCATCCTAGGATACATCAAGAAATAGTCCATATAGCCCGAAGATCCTAACTCTTTAACCACTTTATCATTTTCCACTAAGCTAAACCCATCCATGTTATAATAATCCCAATAATTGACATCCTTACCAATGTAAGCCTTGAATAGAAAAACCTTAAAATAACTCCCATGGTATATCTTTAGTGTGAAGTACTCATCATCATGAGCTACAAAGGCAAGTTTGTCTTTATGTTAAACACCATAGTTGAAATTGCTAGACTAGGAAACTTTTACAATTTTTAACTATTTTACTCATCTTTTCCACTTAAACCTAGGGTTGTAAACGAACCAAATGGACACGAACAAGTCATGTTTATGTTCGTTCATTTAACTTTTAACGAACGTGAACAATAAATGAACGCAACTTCTCTATTCATGTTCGTTCATTTATTAATAAACGAACATGAGCACAAACACGAACAATTAAACCTTATGACTACTACCAATTTAAATTGGAAGTGAGTCGGGCAATAGCTAATAGGGCAATAAGTGATGGTGAGAAAGATTATGGGTTATGGCAATGAGGCTCAACTTGGTGCTGTAGCAGGTTTACGCTATTAGGGAAATGACTGATTATGTTTAGGGAAACAAAGACAATAGTTTAATTTGGGAGGGATTGGAGCATAATCATATGAGTGGAGTAGGTGGACACTAATAAAAATGCATAATCTATAAAATACATATAATAATAAATGTATAACTAATATATAAATAAACAAACAAATAGACATAAATGAACAAATAAATAAATGAACATAAACGAACAATAGTCAAACGGTTCATGAACGTAAATGAATGAACGAAACCCTATTCGTGTTCGTTCGTTTAACTAATTAAATAGAAAAATCTATTTATGTTCATTTGTTTAACTAAATAAACGAACATTAACGAGCTCTTACTGAATGGTTTACAAATGATTCACCGAACACTCTGTTCGTTTACACCTCTACTTAAACCTTATCCTATGTCCTTTTTTTATACCATATTAGTCTTCACCAACCTAAATGTTCCCCCTATTAAAAACATAAAAAGACACAAGCAACACACACCACATGTATACATACACCACACACATGTCCCATCTTATCTTTTACTACCCTAATCGCCCCACCAACCCCACAGCTACAATAATCTATATGCTTACCATTGATTCCCACATTCAACTCTAAAATATTGGACAACACTAAATCAAAAAGGTGAAGACACTTACTATAGGTTAGACACTCTTTTGTCATTTCGCTTTTCATTTTCCTGTCCACTATTGCTTCCTAATTCCTTATTCTGATACCTTTTTGTGCGGATTCCTTCTTCAATGCTAAAATCTTGACTAGCTTTTCTCCCTTCACTTAAAATCTAACTCTCTTTCTCCACCTTTCTTGCTCTGCTCAGCTTTGCTCTATATGAGAATTAAAAATTTGCCCAAGAATCCCTTGTTCTCTTTTTCCCTAGTATTGCCCTTCAACATACACATTCATAGATAATAGGTGCAACATTGAAGCGTATTTAGATGTAATTGTGCCACCATGGCCAATCATTCATGGTAGTGTGCTATCGTGGTAATTTCTATCCAAATTAATGACTTTCACCAACAGAAGGTCTAAAACAGAACACTTAAACGAGATTAAGGATTTTCTATAAAATAAATTAAAGTTAGGATCCAAAAGGATACATAATGAAAGGTTAAGAGCCATAGATGCAATTAATCCTCATTACATGGTGGTAATGGAGGAAACTTCTCTTATTATGTGAAGTAGTTTTCCTCTCATTGTGTTTCCTCTTGATTAACGGCCAACCCCGTTAACCTTCTAACCCGTAAGCCATGCTCCAATAAACTCCTCCAAACCTAGCCCATCAAAAAAACTATAATAGGCCTTCCAACTGGTGGACCAAAGCCCAATAAGGTATCATATTTTTTTTCTTGGAAAGCATAGTGCTTGATTTCATAAAACAAAAAATAGCTCAACTCAATATGATTAAAAGATAATTTGTGACGAAAAAACTGTAAGTGATATATAATGTGTGTTTGTCAAAAAATGAAAATGATGTAGTTTTATACGAAGCGACTAGAATTGCGACTAGCCTAAAACCCCTTTCACCCCCTGAACTTTGATTCAAGTTGACTCGCCCTTCAAATTTTGAAAATTGGTACCTTTTATCCCTTCGATCCACTTAAATGGCTGTTTAGTTTATATAAGGACCGAAACATAGATAAAATGGAAGATGAATGACTAAAAAACTATTTTTCCCAGGTTAATTACATGTGTAACCCCTAACATTTAATTATTGTTCTAGTTTTAATCCTAACCTATATTTTGGTCATAGTGTGTCCCTAACCCCATTAAAATGTTTCATTTTTGCCTCATTTAGTTGGAAGTTGTTATTTTTTACAGAAATAACCAGGATTGCAGGGGAAAATGCTAACATTAGCTCCTGAAAACTTATCTCTTTGCCAAATAATCCTCAAAACTTTGAAATCTAACAATAAACTCCTTAAAAATGCCTAGACCATCCCACCCTCGGTCCCTCTCCCTCGCAGAACTACAATTCTCCCTTCATCTCAGTTCCGGCGATGCCTCCCTCTTCGTTCATCTCCTCTCTCTCAGTTTCGGTGACGTCCCCTCTTTGCTTATCTCCTCTCTCTCTCTGCCCTTCTCCTTCCTCCTCCCTTCCAATTTCTAACCAATTTTATATTATTATTTATTGTTATATTTTTTTAATAAGTCACTGTCTCTCTAAAATTCAACAATAGCAAGAAAAGAGCTTTCATTTCTAAATTAACGGGTATATAAGAACAATTCGAGATAGCTGAACTTTCAACCAATTTGTCTCTCCAAGTTCATTTGCCGCTGATATTGCGTCTCCTCTCTCCATTACCGGCAATCAATCTCCGCCACTTGAAGAAAGCAGTTTCAGACCACCCGAGATTCCTCCGACAAGCAGCAACAGCCCTGGCACGAGAAAGATGACTTCTTTGTCAACTTAAAGATGACTTCTTTGTCAACTTTGGCCTCGGCAAGAGAAAGACGGAGAACTTGAGGCTAGTGATGGTGGATTCCGTAAAAAGCCCTCTGTAGGATTCTATTTCTAGTACCATCGAATCACCCTTTGTAGGATTTTCTGTAAAAAGCCTATTTCTTGAAGCATAAATCCTAGTTCTCGTCCCGGTTCTGATTCGATTCTGGTGGTTGCGCAAGTACTGGGTTAGGGAAGAGGAATCGGGTAGCTGGGTTGAGGACGTAGATTGAACTCAAATTTTGCAGGAAATTTTGAATTCTATGGGATTCTGATTTGTTGTAAGTGGAGATGCTTATGATTAAGGATTATTAGCATAGGCCTTTTTCACTTCAAATTAATTTTTCCTTACGATATGTTTGGTGAAATGCCTAAGTGAATTTGTACAATTGAAAGCAGGGGTAGAGAGACCGGACAGCAGAGGACGGAGGGGACGAAAGATGCGAGGTGATCGGAGAGTGGGGGCCGGTAGCAGGAGAGGTGGGAGAGGGTTAGAGACATTGGGTAGGGGTGGTCCAAACATTTTTTAAGGAATTTACTGTTAGATTTCAAAGTTTTAAGAATTATTTGGTAAAGAAAAAAATTTTCACGGGTTAATGTTAGTATTTTTCCCTACAATCTTGATAACGACTTCCTTTAAATGAGGGCCGAAATTGAACATTTTAAGTGAATTGGGGACACGCTATGACCAAAATGCAAGTTGTGCTTAGAACAGGAAAAATAAATAAAGATTATGGGTAATGCATGTAATTAACGCTATTTTTCCCACATAAACCTCTAGTTCTGTAAGAGTTGGATATTAAAATTAAATTAATCATATTTCATAGTAAAATAGTGATTTGATTGTATAGATTATGTAGTGTCTGTGATTTCCTAAATTGTTCAAATCAAGAAGATTGAAACAAATAATTGAAATAATGTCAAAATCAAGTTAAATTTTCATCTTCTGTTTTATTTTTGCTTCAGTCCTCGTATAACTTAAATAATCATTTAAGTGAGCTGGAGAGGTAAACAGCCCCAATTTCAAAAGTGTGAGGGGCGAGTGAACCGAGTCAACGTGTAGGGGATAAAAGGTTCGTGTTGGTAAAGTCTAAGGGGTTAAATGGTCTTTACGCCAATTGTGATTGTACTACAGTGTGTTGTTCACTTGTTCGCCATTGGTGATTTCAGACTCGAAACCGAAACCAAATCGAGTTCCGAGAGGACGAGGTTCGCAACTGCTCCTTTGGTAGAGAAGAAGCAGAAAGCACAAAAATGGCGTTTACATTGAGAGGCGTGAAGGTACCGCCGAACTCGGTCAGCCTGGAGGAGGCTCGGGCTCGGGTCCTCGACTTCTTCCGGACCGCCTGCCGATCCATCCCTTCTATCATGGAAATCTACAACCTCGACGACGTCGTCACGCCCACCCAGCTCCGCTCAAACATCGCTGCCCAAATTCGCAAGAACGCCCGTGTCACCAACCCCAAGGTCAACCCTTTTCCTCGCTTCCGTATTTCTAATTACTAGTTCCCTTTGGAGTTCACTATTATTGTGTTCTGTGTCTGTTCCATCGGAATCTAGAGCTGCAAATGGTTTCTGTAATTGAATAGAATCAGTCATCCTGTCAATTGATAGTACCTATCAGAATTGCTCGAATTTTGTGTCATTTTGACAGGGAAATTCTGTGGATTGCTTGTTGCTTTCATGTTTGATTAAATTTGGGTATTTCCGTTTACTCCATGCTTGGTTCCCAGTAAACAAGAGAATCAAAGCGTAAGAAGGGTTTGTAGGTGTTATCTGTGTATTGGTTTTTGGGTTTCGAACCTATACACCAAGTGAAAAATTGAAACATGGTTTAAGGGGATCTTTTCTGTGTAATATTTGTTTTTGGAAGAGATATTGATATTTGTAGGTTAAGATCTTTGCTTTTTGATCTCCCACAGCTAGATATCACCTTTTCGACATTTCATATGCAGCTGATTTTGTGTATGCAATCACTAGCTCCTCTAGTTTCTGCAGTGATGCAGTACCTGAGTACAAAATAGTTTTCCTCTGAACATTGATATGCTATTCTCTTAGATTGTATGGTTTGTTTAGGCCATCCATTTGGCTTGTCATCTAATGAAAGGTATATTCATGTCTTCCTGTCTTAAGGGTAAATCTGTAATGAGGCAATAAATAGTCCTTCATTGTCATCAGAAGTGAACTTAACAATTCACCGATGAAGTTTTGTGTTGTTTTACCACAATCTGAAGGATTGCAGCTGTTTCTGTGGATTCTGTGCTTTTTCAATTTGTATCTTATAATCTGGGGATGGGAAGAATAAGACTGAACCTATTGTGTTTCTCAAACTTATTATGCGTCACCTAGAAAATTGGTTAGAAGAAGAAAGAGATGGTGCCATTCTTTTCTTTCGACTAATTATACTAATAACTCAGGGGCATGTTCTTATAATCAAATCCTGAGAAAAGAATCAACTCATTGCTTAATTTGTTTGTAATTTTCTGTGCTTCCGAAGATACTTGGAAGTTGAATGCGTTACTGCACCCAAAATTTTATTCCCTATACCCATGGATCAATGTTCAACCTTTGTTCAGTTGTCAACTGTAAACGTATTACCTTTGTATTTTCTTGCTTGAATCTTGAGGAAAAAGCCTCCTACCAAATGATTGGCTGCGAAGTTCCTGTGTTAATATTATTAACAATATTAAAATCTCAGGTGATTGATTTGCTGCTCTTCAAAGGGGCGGAAGAGCTGAGCAACATCGTGGAGCATGCAAAGCAGCGGCACCACCTCATTGGTCAGTATGTAGTTGGTCAACAAGGTCTTGTGCAGGACTTGGGTACCAAGGACCAGGGGATGTCCGACTTCCTCAAGAACTTCTATAAGAGCAACTACTTTTGAGCCTGCGGTTTTACCTTTTCGGTATGAATTTTCAGATAATAATAGACTTCAGAACCGTTTTCTAATTTTTGTATGGCAAATTTTCTTGTTTGATTCACACCAAATGAATGTTTTGTTCCGTCTTGGTTGTTGTCAGCCATCATCAATTGTAGACAAATCAGTTAATAGCACATGTATTTATGTTCATGCGCTCATTATAGTCTTGCTTTTGCATGCATCAAGGCGGAAGTCTGAGTTTAGACTTGAGAGATTGGTCCACACAGTTTAACCTTTTCTTCATGCAGATCATTCTATTCTATAATAGCGGTAGCATCATACTTTGATCTGTGAAAAAGGAATTCGGCAGAAGGAATTTCAATGGAATAGTTACAAGGGTACAAGTCATGGAAACCCTTTTAAACTGGTATAGTTTCTCGAATATCAGAGGAAGAATTGGACTGAGTTCCCTTTGTTTGGGAGATAACATTTACAAATGCGACTCATGCATAAACTCAATTCAGGCTTCCAACTGTGGTACATTTAAGCGTATACTCTGGTTCTTTTGGTTAACAGATAGATGAGTGTTTGAAGATCGGAAAAGCTATCGACGATAGCTTTTAGTTTTAAAGGATTAAAAGAGTTGTCTCAACCATTCATAAATTATCTGAAGCTCCAACTCTGATCACATGTTACTCCAAATGATGGTAATTGGTAAGTGCAAATGATTCTTCAGTCCCAGTTAAACCGGTGCCCAACTTTAAATATGGTAACTTTTCAATGTTTAGACTTTGATAAACAGGTTGATAACAGGTTTGATGGCTTTGATTCAGGAACGGGAAAACCCTAAATGTCCCTAATCATACACATTCTCAGCTCCTGCTCCCCCACCTCCCGCTGCAGCCACCTCCTGCTGCAGCCGCTGCTGCTGCTGCTGTTCCCCCTCCCCGTCTCCCAATAGATTTTGTGCTTCGTCAGAGTAGACTGATTACTACCACAGCAGATCCGAGAGCAAGTCTCTCCCGCTAGTTAGCAATGGCACTCCAATTGGCATTGAGGCAACAGGAAGTGTTTGTGAGACTTTGATTTTCGTCAATAATATTTGACCACTCAAATCATCTTGTACCAACTGATCAAGCCACTACCAAAAGAACCAAGCAACCTCTTAGGGTGAAGTGAAGTTGTGAACCAGCATCATAAACACCCATTACAGCTACAATAACTTTTTCTAATGGAGTTGTGGTCCTGTGGAGTTCTTTGATCACTATGAGTTTAATATGAATGCTGTAGAACGTCCAGCATATGTCGAAAAGTAAATGAAAATTTTAGTTAAAACAGCAAATTCCTCACGAACTCCTCATCAGCAAAAACCCAGTGGAACTCTTGTCGACACAGCACAAGTGCCGATGGACTTCAAGTGATGACTGGCCAAGGTTTGATTTGGACCTGGGTAGAGAACTGGGGATGATCTGCGGACTGGACCTTAAGTTCTTATAGGGCAATGTGTATGCAGAGCTTATATGCAACGAATCTGAAACATCTAACAGAATACGAAACAGCAGCTGCTTGTACTTATTTTGTTTCGGATGTTTAGACCACCAAAGTGAAACCATAATACGTTCTTTCTTACATTCAAAGCTACAGTGAGGTTGGTAGCAATGTTTCCAGAATTTGTAAATCATAAAAATAAATCAATCACATTTCACTGATCAAATTGTGCAACTGCATTAAAAGGGTGCGATCCATCTCAACCTAGAACCTTTTTACATCAACCAGAGCTCCGTTCTTGGCCCCAGATTCAAGCATGGCCTCCAAAATTGCGAAATCTCTCGCACCTTCCATGAATGAGTATCGAGGTTCAGCTGCATAGCCACTTCCCTTCTGCCAAAGGAAACAAGCAATAACAGGACCAGGAGAGTTCATAAGACCGTATTAAATAGTAATCTCTGGGGAAAGCAAATGTTGCTGTGTGATAAACAGCCCACCTTAATGGGCTATACAATCATTGTGGGAAAATAAGAAAGGAAGAAATCCAGGATTTGATGGAGCTCCCATCTAGTATAAGAAAGGTAGAATGATATGTAACACTAGACCAGGTAATTACTTGCATATTTATGCTGCCAGCCTTGAGAAGAGAATCTATGGATAGTACCTTAAGGGCAGCCTGTGAGATGTCATTTACAAAAGCTTTTAGTTCTTCATTTACTCCACTGAATGGGTAAAAAGACTTCTTGCATTGTCCATCCACACCGTATAATGAGGCCTGAGAAGCATTACAAGATGCAAAACAAGACACTATAAATCGACCAAAAATGTGATTCTACTCCATGTGCCAAAAAACAAGAAGACAAGTCTAGCCATGTGTAAATTTTGAAAAATCATCAACTGTACAAGGCACGTTATGATCAACTGTGTATGATTTGTGTTTACCAAGTAACCATGCCTTCCATCTTCGGTCCCACGCTCAAGCTGTAGGGTTCCCTTCAAACCAACAACTCGCCACAATATCTATAACAACAAATTGTGAGCAGAACAGAATAAGACAGCAACCTTCTCAAGTAAAATCAATCATTGCGTTACGGCAAACCTTTGGAGATCTAGATGATACAACCATCACAAATACTCCAGAGCATCCATTCTCTAACTTGCTGATGCAACGAAAACCATTACAAATCGTAAGGACTCAGTTATACGATAAGAAAATTGGTTGAAAAATCAATTCCTTTACATATGTGCAGGAAAATATTTTTTGAAAATCATTTCTTTTATGGAATGTTATTTATAGTTTAGGAAACATAATAATCTCTCTTTATTTTTAGGGATTTACTTTCTTTATTCCTAGGAATTTTCTTTCTTTGTATTCTCCTCCCATGTATCATATAAAGGTTGTGTGAGGGTCTTGTATTTATCACGTCCTCTATTTCTTCATCTGACATCGTTTAACATGGTATCAGGGCCTACACCTTAGCCTAACCCTTGCCGCAGTCACCACCAGAAAATCATACCCACCTTTACATTTTCACTGCTCGGACCAATACTCTTATTTCTGCTTAATCAAACCGAAAACCAAGAACACAGCCACATCCAAGAGTTACCAGCGACCAGAACAGTACTAGCGGTGTTGCCGGAAAACCTCCCACGTGCCAGCGCATGGGTGTGTGGGCGTCACGCGCCGCTGTCCGGCAACCTCCGGCAACGACGGTTCGATGGGTCTGCTCGCCTTCTTGTCCTAAGCATGTTTCTGGTCTTGATTCATGTCAGTTATTACTAGAAGTTGAGATTTTCGTCTCCAGCCTGTTTCAGCCGTTATCTGCTACAGTACGTCATCAACCTAATTTTCTATTAGTTTCTGATATCGTCACTCTTCAACAATCAAAAATATGTCCGGGCTTAATGATAAAAGTCCTCAAGGGAGTGTCCTGCTAGTGATCGTCCCACCAGCAGATCCCCCCGCACAATTCAGCAATTTACAGACTGCCAAACAATGTTTGAACAGTAATAACTACTCATTCTGGGCTAGGAATGTTGAATTATATTTGACAAGTCAAAAAAAGATGTCTCATATTATTGGTGATCCTCAGACATCCGAAAGTTGGAAAGCCAATGATGCACAATTACTTCATATCCTTTTTTTATACTATGGAACCTGAAGTGTCAACTTTATTTTCTTATGGCCGAACCTGTAAACAAGCTTGGGAGTATACCAAGCTTTTATATTCTAGTAATATTCTCCACATATATGAGGTTTTAGTTGAAATGTTTCAGTCCAAACAGGAAGGCAATCTCCTCGAAAATTTTGCAAAGGTGAAACAGTCATCGGAGGAGATGAAATCTTTACTGCCCATTACTCCTGATGCCAAGGAGATGCAATGTAAGAGGGATCAATTGGTGCTTATGCCAGTTTGTTCCCAGATTCTTGGAAGGACGGAGCTTCCTTCATTACCTGAAGTTTTCGCAAGGCTCTCTCACACTATGATCAAGGAAAGTTCAGCAAGTAATAATTCCGACCGGTCTGCCTTTGTAATACAGCCTAGTCCACAAGTAAAGAGTGGTCGTAGAGGTGGTCGTGGAGGACGTGGTAATCGTGGTGGTCATAATGGTAGAGATGGATGTGGTAGAGGTTCACATTTGCATTACACCTATTGTGAAAGAGATGGACATGAGGAGGAAACTTGTTGGGACAAGTATCCGACTTTCCGAGCAGCACATATCATATCACATAAGGAGTCATCTTTAGCTACAGCCCCAAAACAGTTTGTCATGATATCTCGGGAAGAGTATACTAAATGCCTGCAATATCAATCCGCGCAGCAGGCTTCCACTTCTTCTATGGCTTCTGTTGTTCATCGAGGTAACCTAACAGCTTGTTATTTCTCTAACCTTCCTAAAAATCAACTCTGGGTATTGGATTCCACCACATTTCAAGTAAAATAACTAATTTTGATCATATCTCTCATTTACCTTTATCTTATGATAAACTCACTATTGTAGATGGATCCACCACCACCATCAAAGGTGTTGGACCCACCCATCCTTGTCAATCTATTACTCTACCATCTGCTTTGTTTGTTCCAAATTTTTCTTTTAACCTCATGTCTATAAGTAAGCTAACCAAACAACTAAATTGCTTAGTTTGTTTCTTTTTTAATCATATCATTATCCAGGATATGAGGAGCAAGAAGACAATTAGAGAAGGACATGAATCAAATGGAATATACTACTACAATAAATTGCAGCAATCAGTTGCTTGTCATGCATTAGTCTCACCTCACTTAATTCAGAGCTGTTTGGGTCATCCATCTTTGAGAAATCTTAAGAAACTTGTCCCAGACTTGGGCTCAATCTCCACATTAGATTGTGAGTCATGTCAACTAGGGAAATATCATCATGCTACCTACCTTTCTCGAGTCAATAAAAGAGTTGAAAAACCATTTATGCTAGTTCATATAGATATTTGAAGTCCAAGTTGTGTCAAGTCCAAGTTAGGTTATTTGTTGATATTTTTTTTCAAATGACTTGACTGTTTTTAATGAAAGATCATTCTAAGTTATTCTCTATCTTTTGTTTCTTTTGTGCTAAAATTCAGAACCAGTTTAATTCTCGAATTAATATTCTTCCCAGTGACAATGCGAAAGAGTTTCTCTAACTCAATGTCCAACAACATGCAGCAACAGGGAAATATATACCAATCTCCATGTCCAAAGGCATCCCAACAAAATGGAGTTGCTGAGAAAAAAATCCAACACATTATTGAAACAGCTTGCACCCTTTTAATTCACGTGAATGTTCCCAAAATTTTTTGGGGCAATGTTATCCTTACTACATATTTTCTTATAAATCGGATGCTTTACTCCATTTTGTCGGGTAAAACCCCATTCTCTATTCACTTTCCCTCTCAAGCTCCATTTTCTATTATACCACGAATTTTTAGATGTATTTGCTTTATTTATCAACATCAACTTGGCATAGACAAGTTAGATCCAAGAGCCTTAAAATGTGTTTTCCTTGAATACTTTCATCTGCAAAAAGGGTACAAATGCTTTTGTCCTTCATTGAATCGATTATTTGTTTCTGCCAATGTTACATTTTTTTAAAATACATCTTATTTTTCTAATACTCAGTCTGTGTCTGCTGATACCGATGATTGTCTGCCTCTACCTTCTGTGCCAACTCAAACAGCTCTTGAAAACGATGCATCAAAAACTAGCCCTACACTTTTAGAGCACATTCCTGATATTGATCTCCTTCCTCTAGAGTGTCTATCTCGTCCTGACCTATAGGTTTATACTTAGCGGCCTCGAGATGAAGTACCGAAAGGAGAGTCATGCTCATCACCATAATCTTCTTCATCTTCAAATCCAAATGGTGATGATTTGGATCTTCCAATTGTATTTCGCAGAGGGAAAAGGTCTTGTACTTCTCACCTTATCTCAACTTTGTTTCTTATAATTCTCTATCACCATCATATTTTGACTTTGTATCCACCTTGTCCTCTATACCTTTGCCTAAGTCTATTTTAGAAGTAATTTCTCATCCTGGATGGAAGCAAGCTATGGAAGAAGAAATGTCGGCTTTGCGGACTAATAACACGTGAGACTTAGTTCCTCTTCCACGTGGTCAAACTGTTATAAGTTGTCGCTGGATATTCGCTATAAAGGTTCATCCTGATGGTCCAGTTGATCGATTAAAAGCCCGCTTAGTAGCAAAAGGATATACTTAGGTATATGGCATGGACTACTTTGAGACTTTCTCCAGTAGCCAAAATGACATCTGTTTGTGTTCTCATTGCATTGACTGCTACATATACGTGGCTCTTACATCAATTGGACATTAAGAATGCCTTTCTTCATGGAGATCTTGAGGAAACTATCTATATGGAGCAACCACCAGGGTTTGTTGCTCAGGGGGAGCTTGATTGTGTTTGTTGCCTAAACAAGTCGTTGTATGGTTTGAAACAATCACCACGAGCATGGTTTAGTCATTTCAGTTCAATCATTATGGAATTTGGTTTGCAACAACGTGTGGATCACTCTTTTTTTTATCGCTACTTTGAAGCTAGTAAAATCCTCTTGATCGTCTATGTTGATGATATTGTTATCACTGGTGATGATCCAGTTGGTATTCTATCAGTGAAGGCTTTTCTGCAAACCAAGTTTCAAACAAAAGACCTTGGCCCATTGAGATATTTCTTGAGGATTAATGTAGCACGGTTCAAAATGGGAATATGCCTGTCTTAGAGAAAATATATTCTCAACCTTTTACAGGAAAGTGGCTTGTTGGGAACCAAACCAGTTGACAGTCCTACGGAGCCAAATGTCAAGCTTGATGTAAATAAAGGGAAACACTTGAAGGATACTACCAAGTATCGAAGACTTATTGGCAAATTAAATTATTTAACTGTTAGTTGTCCAAACATTTCATTTGCTATGAATGTAGTAAGTCAGTTCATGGACTCTCCTCGTATTAGCCATTGGGATGCAGTAGTTAGAATTTTTAGATATCTCAAAGGAGCACCGAGACGAGATCTCCTTTACCAAAATCATGTTCATACTTCAATGATACACAAATGCTGAATGGGTAAGTTCCTATGATCAACAGTTTACTTCAAATTACTATGTATTCATAGAAGGAAACTTGGTACCGTGGAAAAGCAAGAAACAAAGTATTGTTGCAAAATCAAGTGCTAAATCTGAGTATGGGGTAATGGCGTATACTACATGTGAACTAGTTTGGTTAAAGCATCTTCTCATGGAGCTTAGTTTCCCACATTCATCTCCTATGGAATTAATGTGTGATAATCAAGCATCCATCCATATTGCCTCAAATCTCGTCTTCCATGAGAGAATTAAACATATCAAAGTTGACTGTCATTTAGTTCGTAAGAAGCTTCAAAAAGACTTATCCACTACAGCTTTAGGAGGGTCTAAAGCAAAGTCTATATGTAACAAGCTTGGAGCTTATAATATGTATGCTCCACCTTGAGGGGGAGTATTATGGAATGTTATTTATAATTTAGGAAACATAATAATCTTTTATTATTTCTAGGGATTTACTCTTTTTATTCCTAGGGATTTTCTTTCCTTGTATTCTCCTCCCATCTATTATATAAAGGTTGTGTGAGAGTCTTGTATTTATCAAGCCCTCTATTTCTTCTTCTGATATTGTTTAACAAGTTTCACCAGCCACATACTTACAAATTTGAAGATATGTTATCTGGTGAAGGCAAGGTTGCATCTACATGAGAGGTAATAGCCGAGACTGAGGTCACCTCACAACCAACAAGCTGTAGAAAATGAGAAAATAAAGATCAAAGTAAAAAACCAAGATGATGATGTCAATAGATACCATAGTTATACTTTTTAAGGATATTCCATTCATCTTATGTTGCATGTTTCACGTGCTAAGGTTTAGCGAGCCAGATATACTGAAAAACGAATACAATGATACTCTATAAGAAAGCATGACAAAGAAGCAGAATATACCATTCTAAGACCTGCAATGTAGTGGACCCCCATGTCTAAGATGAAACCTCCCTGCAAGGGAAAGAGAAGGAACAAACTTCATGCACAAGGTAATTCCTACAAGATGCAGATTGTACCAATGTAAAATTGGCATGAACCACGAATTGATATTAAGCATAGAAAAAATAAAGCCAACAGGTGTCACTGAGATTGCACAAATTTGCCTTCAGTGGGATTGCACGTGCAAGTATGAGAGAGGGAGAGTTATAGCTTTTGTTCACAAAAGGAAGACATACACGAAAATTACGCCTCCAAGAGCTGGAGAAGTAAGGGTTTGAACTATTCATTGAGCCTTCAATTATTACTTGAATGTTCATCATATCTCCGACACTAGTCAAAAGCTGTTTGCACTGTAAAAGCAGAAGAAATCAATTTGCATAAAAAACGTCATAGATAAAATCAAGCATGAGAATAAAAAGGTACCTCCACAAATGCAGGCTCAAACCTGTAATTTTCAGCCACGGCCCACAATGGTTGACCAGGGCTAGTGCTGACAGATTTGTACCTAGCTAGGGCACTCTCTATTTCGTTTACATCTGTAAAAGGTGGAAGGAATAAAAAAGAAATTTTTCGGTATTGCCTGCTAAGAAATGAAATTTAAGGCTTTGAATACATTTCTAAAGAATATGAGGACTCATTTCATACAACTCTTATCTTTGATTAAGATACATATGCTATGTTGCATTAGTAAGATGGATCTTCAGTAAAGATTGAATAAGCAAGTCACAAACAATCTCTAGTTAGCAGGGTGTAGAAGAATATGAGAATATCTATCCAGAAAGAAGACAATTCCAACTTACTTGCTGCTGCTGGTTTTTCTTGAGACCCAAGGTACCAAGCAAGTGTATGGCATATCAGCAACACAACAAATATCAGTAGATTGTATAGACCAAATATAAAAAGGTAGGACATTACTTGCCTCACCCTCCGGACAAACAATAGCCACTTGTTTTGCAGGGAGTGGTGAGCTGGTTTAAATTTTCAAAAACAGAATTTTCTATGCACAGGTACATATCTTGGGTAGCAAGAAAATTTCTTGGTATAGATGTTAAATGGTGGGATAATAACACTAACTACAGTGGAGAAACAAAACTAAATACACTCCCCTCCTTTTAGGAATAGAACATCTACCTTGAAGAACATGCTTCCCCACTTTCAGAAACTTCAGCGACATATCAACCTGAATATTGCTTGTGGAAATTAGAGACCAGGATCAATTGGAAAAAGGGGAAGGGGTTGATGAGGATGACATCTACAATTCTAGAGCCATAAGAATTCAACGAAAAAATGCTTTCCAGGGATGCACGAACAGAATCAAAATTATAATTACAGTCTACCATATGAATCTTGTCTCTCCATAATGTTAGTAGAATCAGTCGATGTTCGAGCTCATTACTTCTGTGCTCCATATTCTGTTTCAAGTTTCAAAACCATTTTGAGCTGTAACAGGACATATGAGCTACAACTACTGCATGGGTAAAAACACTGTACTAAAATGCAAGCACCAACGCTCAAATCGCAGATTCTCCAACCCAACTTTGCAGCATTAACTACCACAAGAATTAAGAAAGACAAACTTGAGCAACCAAATCAGGAAAAACAAATGTGACATGTAAATTTTCCCTAACCTTAAATTGTCCTTTCGTTATAATCTCATAGCCCACCGACCTTTATCATTTGGTCCTAAACCGATTAAAAACATTTCATTTTGGTCTCCCATTAGATGAAATCTATTAACTTAGAGTAACTATCTAACACCAAATTTTGGAATCCTTTTAAAATTGTTCGAATCTTCCAGTAAATCTATTACTACCTCCGTCCCATATTCTTTGCACCATTTGACTTTTTTACATAGTTTGACTTAAATTTATCATATTAGTATTTATTATAAAAAATTTAAAAAAAATATTTAAAAACTATATGTCTTGATTTATCATTCTTATATAAAAATTTTTCATTCATATACTAAAATGTTGAAAATAAAAAGTTACTCCTCCCGTCTCATATTTTTTACACCATTCACTTTTTACCAATTAATCTATGATTTTTTATTTGTAACATTTTAGCATATAAGTGAAGAACTTTTATATAAGAATGATAAATCAAAACATATAGTTTCTAAATATATTTTTTCAAACAAATATTAATATGAATAAATTCAAGTCAAACTATGTGAAAAAGTCAAATAATTTGCGACGGAGATAGTATAAATTAATTGCTAAAAAGTAAATTGTGCAAAGAATATGGGACAGATGGAGTACTATGCAATAATTTTTTGGATGATTAATGGACAGTTCAAATTATCAGTTTTTACTCTTTATAAATCGAGTTTCTGTTCGGTTATTGTCTTTAGTAAACTTAAACTGTACAATATTTTTTTATAGCTAATGGATAGTTTGAATTGTTTGTGTTTCCTCTCCATAAATCAAGTTTTGTTTGCCAAGTTTGCACTTATGCGATAACTTCCATCCAACTTAATGGATTCCACAAAGTGAAGACCAAAACCAGACGCGTTTAGGTTTAAGATCAAAATGAGAAGTAAACCTGATATTGAGCAGCCAAGACAACAGCAACACCAATAACCGAATCATCTCTACCGATCTCATCGAGACCCTCCTCACCCCATTTGCACTCCACTCCAGCGAAATGCTTCTTGGCCACATCAATGGCTCCCCTGGCAGATTCCTTCACATCGAATTCCGCACAGAGTTAATCAAATCCTCCCAACAAAATGGCGCGTACTAATTAATTAACCAAAACGTGAACCGGAAAAAGAGAAGGGGAAGATCAAATGGGTTACCTCCGAACGGCTCCAGATGTACTTCACGGCGACGATGTCGGAGATTTCGGCTAGTCTGGGGACGTATTGCGACTTGACGAAGATGCCGGCCCCGATAATCGCAATTTGCGGGCGGTTTGCCATCTTCGTTGTCTAAATCTTGAAGGGAGATCGTTTTGGTTGCTTCGTTTCTGAGATCAAGGAAAATGTGCTCTTGTTTTGTCTCCGTCGGCCATGAATTTGAGTGATAAGTGATGGCAGGACCCGAGGAAAATGTGCTTCGACAGGAAATCCCAGACCCAACGACCGGTTAATGGAGGTTTGTTAAGTTGCAAGAAGGAGCAAAATTGCCACCCAAAAGTTGCTCCTGGCGCGATTTTTCCACATGTGTTTTCTTCCAAGAGCAAAAAAGCCATCAACTTTACAAATGAGAGCAATGTTACCATCACTCCGTTAACGGAAGGAATACTCCATTAACTCAAATAACTATCTAATATTAAATTTTGAAATGTTGGTCCTATTTGACATCAAGTTAATGATTAGGGTCAGAATTTAGAAAAAAGCTATCCAATGGTAATATTTAGATTTCACCTTCAGTAGTTTAATCTCCAATGTTAAATTTTATAAAGCTCGAATGGTAATTATAGAAGCTTTTTTCGAATGACGTTGTTAATTTAAAATGTTTGATAATTATTTCCTTGCAATTTTAAATTCTACAATACTTCCTTTACAGTAATTGTACGGTTTAAATTCTCAAATTTTCTTTTTAGTTAATTGGATATTGTATGTCATGTTTGTACTTATTGTATGATAGCTTTAGTCTAGGTTGATGGTTTTCATCATTTTTTTTTTATAATTAGAATCATATATAAAGAAGGGCAGGAAAGTACATAAGATTAAAAGACCATAAGACATGACCATTTGAATGATCAAGGCTATGCTAAAGCCATAAGAAAAGATGAGCTGTCTATTATTGTTGAAGCCGAGATTGATGGAAATGAATCATTGACTTAAGAGCTCCCACACAATAAAAAACTGCACAAGAATCAGAAAACTAACTGTGATGAAGAAAATTGAAGATGGTATTCATCTCATTAAAGACAATTGTGTAGAAAATGAAATAAACTACCATAAAAGTTGTCCCCTGCCTCGCTAGACACCTCAACTTTGATGGTCTTTTTGCTCTTGTGAATTGCGATTATTTTTGTTTTGTTTTTTGCTTGCACAACTAATTTTTAGGCTAAAAACAAATCAAGCTAAGCTAAGTGGTAGGTTAATCATGTTCGACTTAAAGTATCTAGGGAGTTTAATAGTTTGTTCTTCTTTGAACTGAAATCAATATCAATGAGTCATCCGTGTCAAATCAAATAATAAATAAATTGAGCTTTATTTGAATTATATATAAAGCTTAAAATTTTGTGCAGACTTGGTTTAATAACAGTTTGAATAAGTCACAAACAAGTTTTAAATCAAGCTGGACTCAAACTATTTGTTCATTTTTTTACCCCAACTAATTCTTACAGTAATAATCACGAAATAATCACAAATTGATTGAAAATCATAGTTCAATACCAAAACAAATAGAGGTGGCCAGTGAGCTGGCCAGGCCTGGGCTAAGTATGGAGGGCATGCCTAGGTGATGGTGGGCTAGGCCTGAACTAAGCTGGGTTTTTGTTTTTTCATTTTTAAAAAATTGTCATTAAATGAAAAAATATTTTAATAAATTTACATAAGTATTTATTTTATAAAGGAAAACACCCCACTGATGCAAATTTTAGTAATTAAAAAGCCTAAAGGCACTTATAATAATTGGAACATGCCTTACATGAAAGAATAGCAAAAGGTTCCAAAAGAAAAATATAAAAAGTTCTAGCCTAGGATTTGTGCTTAAGACCATAGTTAGATCAAATACAAATTAAGCATCAAAAATGAAAAACCAAACCAATATTCATCAATATTGTCCTTTAGGGGGGTGGAATATGGAAATTCGGTGCTGGATGAGGAGCTAGAAGCATTACTTCTTGATGCCATTAGTAGAGATGAGTATGAGAGAATAAGTGTAGACGAAATAAAGTGATTAAGAAAAGATTAAATAAAGAATAAGAAAAAGAATGAGAGCTAGAAATAAGATAGAGAGAATGTTGTAAATGTTGTGGAAGAGTGGAAATGCGCATCTTTATTTATAGACTTCCTTAATTTTTCATTTCCTTAAAATATCTTAAAAAATTAGCCGTTTGTAACTGTTGGAGGACAAATTTGTGTTTTGGTAAAATAAAAAATAGTGGTTTATAGTCATTTGGGGTAAGGTTGTTAAAGTCGGGTTTCTATCTAGAGTCATTTTGGTTTTTCTATAATCGTAAAATCATAAAAAATCGTAGAGTCGTAAGATTCTATCAAAAAAATTTTAGAAAAAGATAAAAAAAACTATAGTCATCTAAATTATTTCAGGAAGTTCATATTATATAATTTTTTCACTTACTAATATTTTAATACCATAAAAATGCCATGAAATAAACATATAATACAAAAAAAAAAAGTTTTCAAATTCACAATTCATAAATGAAAAGTTGAAAACATCTCAATTATCTAATGGAACACAAGAAATATTACGACCAATGATAGTATCAATATTATTATCTTCTAAATTCATATCTTCGTCTTCTTCTTTTTTAGTTTTATCATTTAATAGGTTATACTTATTTATTCAAATATTTGTGTCATCATTGGTATTTTTTTTGCCTACAATCACATTTACATAAACTTGACAACCAGGATTATTAAAATCATAGTGAAGAAGAGTAATCAAGCGACACTAGGAGCTTGAGGGGAAAAAACAATAGATGATTTCTGTTTTTTTTTTTTTTTGTTATCTATATTTATTTTAATCTAAATTAGTCTAGTTTGATTGTGTAAAGATTACATTGGGTAATAAATTAATATATTTTTTGCTTGCTTTCATTTTTTAGCCTAATTTCAGGAAATTTGATATAATAATATAGAAACGTAAAGTTGTAAAATTTTTAAGTTTCTAAGATTAAAGTCGGGATTTTACCCGTTTCTACCTACATATAAATTTCTACTAAGACTTGAAACATTTTTTGTTTCTAAAGTCATAAAAATGTCAGTTTCTAAAATTTAAGTCAGGATTTTAATAACTATGATTTGGGGGGCTGTAAAGTAACTTACCACTCTTTTAAAAAAAAAAATTGCGTGCTTCCAACGGTTGGACCTGACCATGCTGGTCCAGTCTAGGATTGGGCTCAGGCCATGGCCGTGCCCCATAAAAGCCCACTTGCCCATGACAGACCCGCCTCCCTGCCAACCTCCTACCGAACTGGGTTTGACCCAATCTACGTCAGTCCAGCCCGACTAGTTGCACACCTCTAGGAACTAGACCGTTCTACCAACCTTTTATAGTGAAGGACCGTGAAGAGCCGTATCAGTGGAAATGGCTTCTTAGAGCCCAAAAAAGATCGCACCTGCGTACATGCTGTTTTCGAGGCAGCAAGAGCAAATCTTTTCTTTTCGTTCAAGTGAATAGTAGCTCTACTAAATATGCTTCTTTATTCACGAGTCAAACCGTACAGATTCCCATCTAAACACCTGAAATATTTCCAATAAAATCAAGAAAATATAGTTACAAATTGATTTTGTTCAAGCATCCAGTAGCTCTAGTAAAATATGATTCTTCATTCACATGACTCTCAGCCCGTAGCGATTCCTATCTAAACACCAGAAATATTCCCAATAAATTACCACAAAATATAGTACAAACTGATTTTGATGGTAGCCTACTCATGTACAGGACGTGGACAATACGACACCGTTACAATCAGTAATAGTACATGAAAAAAGTACATCCAACAACAAGAGAATCCTAAACGCAGGACTAAACTTTCATGGCACAAGTATGCTATATCACTCTTTGGGTCGGGCAAGCCATAAGGAACTAAGAGCACGTAACCGTGAGAAATAATCATTTATGGCAAGCAATGCACGAGCTGCCTGTCGAGTCGTCAATATTCGGATCATTTGTTGCAACGTTTGCTGCCGTAGATTATCAGCCTGGTCCGAAAACACCATTACGGTATATGCACATTGTAATATAGGAGAGGAAAAATATGTAGTGCTCCCCAAGAAATGATCTTTCATCATGTGGTTTATATGCAACATATCTCTACCAAGTTATAGAAGAGGATGGAAACTATGGTGACCTTGAAATCATTATCTAAATAATTACCTGGCGAATGAAACCTTCAAGGGTTCCAAGTTTCCCCATTGCCATGGCCATTTGACCCATGTAATTTGCTACGTTCCCGGATGAACCTGATGAACCTGAAGAGCCCAATGATCCACTTGACAAAGTCTCAGCTAAGGACTGCTGTAATGCCTCCATCCCCTGAGATAGGGCATCTTCAGCCTGTTGTGAGGACTGCTGTAGGTTGCTAATGCCCAGCAGCTGCTGCTCTGTTAAAGGTTCCAGCTGACTCACCAGAAGCTGGGAACACAATTGACAAGAGTTATTTAGACCCTGTTTGGTTGTTCTGCTTTTTGTTTTTGTTTGTGGTACTTCAAAATAGTAAGAAAAGTGTGTTGTGCAAACTACTTCAGTTTTCTATGTTCGAAAACAGCGGCTAAAATTTGGCAACAGCAGAAGTGTGAAATCATATTCCAGTGTTTTCTGAAACAGTATTCAAAATTTAAAAACATAATGCTTTTAGGACGTTTCCCTTCGAATTCTAGCAGAAACATGTTTAATAAATTGAAAACATAAGATGGGAAGCATAGCAACTCTTTCTAGAGAGAGTACGAGGTACTTGGAAGAGTGAGAGAAAAGAGAACAATTGCACTGAAGGTCAATTCATCAGTGCAAAGACATAATTATAGTTTGCAACTAATTTCATACGTTCATTTTGTTCCATGGTTATTCCAATAAGTTCACATGAAACATTATTCTAATGCTCCCCGGCCACCCACTGACAACATCATAAATTAGTTCTCACCTCGCAGAACATTAAGCAGAAATGGTTCTGCATCATAATAATGCTCGCTAACAGTTCCCACAATGAAAAGGATAAAAGGGAAGAAAGAATAGCTGAAAACAACATTTCAACGCATGCATGCAACTGAGTGATTTACCTTGAGAAGCTCAGATGAACGGAAGCCACCAAGCCACATGAAACACCTCTCAGCAGGTGTCTTCCACATGCCAGATAACAAATGGAAAACATCTGCCTTGGCTGCATTGCTCTTCAGCTTAAAAATCTCATCATAGTGGACCATTATATTGTCAACAATGGTACGAAGCTCCACGTCACTTGCATGAGCATTTATTGCCGTTCTCAATTCATTAATTTGTCGATTTTGCTCTTCAAGCCACCGCGCATACTCTACATTAAATGTCGTGGCCCCTGCCAAAATAAGCAATATGCATACAGAATCCGGTCAGCAATTACATAATCTATATCTCCATATTATCAGAGAACAAAAATACCACCTAGTGCCACATACAATATTGCATGCTAGAGCAGTACTAGAACAGCCTTATAGATATTTACAGATGCATATTTGCAAATACTACCAAAACAAAACTGGAAGTCTTTACATATTAATAAATCATACTGCCTTCCACGATCTCATGAATTAAGCTCACCTTTGTAGAATCTGCAGCAAATACTTTTACATAAAGTAGAGAGAGCATACTTGCACAATGGCACAGGTAAGAGTGCCTGTACTGGAAGTTATGCCTATATGTAGTTAAGCCGCTTCGTTCAAGGAAAAACAGAAAGGAGTGAATGGAAAGTGAACTTCCATTCACTCCCCAGCCTGCATTACAAGTTATCCCTATATGACCCTTATATGGGCAGATCGTACAGCAAAGTAGGGAAGCAGGGAGAGAAGAAAAGACAGCATTTCCATCTCTCGAATTAGATCAAATGTCTGCCTCATTCAACCATTTCATGTCCAGAAACAGTGATTAGAGTACCAGAGCTTATCATGTTTTTCGTAAGAAAAAGCAACCTGTCCTGCAGGATGTTTAGTTAGATAAGCATTTCCCAGTAACTGATGCCAGGGCTTTCCACCTAAGGCAGGTTTCTTACCATCTAACATAGTTAAGAACCTTTCTGTTGCTTCAGAATCACTTAGATTTATCCCACAATCATAACCTTGTTCCGGACTTTGCAGCTTAGGTTAAGAAAGAACAATAAATTGTAGAATTACCATTTCCACCTATTGAATGAGCTTGATCCCCAGGACTAGATATAAAGATTCCCTAGAAGAGATGCAATAACAAAAGTCATATATCATGAAAAGCACGGCTAATCCACGACATCATGCATTGAAGAAATGTCTGTGACTGACCTGTTGTCGTGCACGCTGAAGCTCCTGCTCCAACTGTGTCAGCTTCAAGCGGCTACTTTCCAGCTGTTGAACATAAGCCTGAAAAACAGATGGACATCATTAAACATTAGTTATATAATCACCATGAAAGTAGCATGCCTTAAGAACAAAAGAATAAACCTTTTTCCTTTTAATTAAAAAAAACAAAAGACATGACTTATTTTACTTAAGACTCTAGGGTACAGGTCTCTGACATGGAAATGAATCCAAACATCCAACAGATTCATTCATTTATACATTCATCTAATGGACTATTAAGTTTGTCACAAATAACCATTTCTTAACACACCTATTCCATTTTCAGAATAACTCATTAGTACTAACAATATCTCTTCAAGGCTGCAAATTTAACTCAAATTTGCCTCTAGATTCACGTTTTCTAATTGTGAACAAAAACTTCATATGGCACATATGGTCTTACAGTTCTCTAGAATTCCCTTTTTGACTTCATAAGACATTTATTATCACAAAAAACATTAAAATGCTATAATAATATCAGTACTTTTATATCGCATCCCCAAACATTCATCTACTGGACTATTAAGTCTGCCACAAATAACCATGTCTTAAAACAACTATTCCATTTTTCAGAATAACTCATTAGTACTAATAATATCTCTTCAAGGCTGCAAATTTAACTCAAATTTGCCTCTGGATTCACATTTTCTAATTGCAAACAAGAACTTCATACGGCAGATATGGTCCTACAGTTCTCTAGAATTTACCTTTTGACTTCATAAGCCATTTATCATCACAAAAAAAATTAAAATGATACAATAATATCTGTACTTCTAAATTGTATCCCCAAAAGCTACTGCCAGATGCTAATTCTAAATAGTCCAGCCATTCAACGACACATGCATAGCAATTTAAGGAGGTGCTGTTGCTTTTGAGAGAGGTATTAAGGTTAATAATTCATTTACAGTCACAAGTAGACAAGGAAGCTGGATAATCAGGCAAGTGAATACAGAGGAAAGTAAGGGTTAAGCTCAAGACTAGAAAAATGAAGTAATTAGACTTGGAATATGCCTTTTTCCAGAGTAGTAGCTCAACTTCTCATACTAACCATAGGCAAAAGACCAAAAAGAAGACAAAAAATGATGACAAAATTAAAAGGAGGACATGAACAGAGAGTCACGTCCAGGTGTATACAACAACAGTACTTTTTTCCTTAATCGGCTTTTTCTCGCAGCTTCACGATTTTGAGCAAGCCTACGAAGTGTCTGCAGAGTTGATAAACGCAGATCATCAGTATGACTAGTTTTCGTGTGACTTTGTTATGCAATCCATATAAATTATCTGACCTTCTGATCTAATTTATCCTTGGATCTGTCACTGGAATCATAAGCTGCAATGTCATTACCATTTCCTGTAAAAAGCTGCTGTAAAATTTTGGAAACAAACAAAAAAGTATAAGAACATTTGAGCAATGCTGGTGAGCACAATGTTGTCACATCAGCAGGAGGACGAATGCCTCTTGATAACATGAGTCACAACTGATACAGAAAAGGAACTCCGAAAATCTTTCAACTGTAATTCACAACAATTGAGAAGAAATACAAGAGATTATACCCTCTGGTTTCTATCATCAGTGTCAGCATCTGTTGAGATATCGGTCCTCGGACTGGCATCAGCCATACCTGAATCTTCCCAGTTCTCTGTATTACTGCTAGATACAGACAAGATTTGCTAATGGACCCTTCTGTACGGGCAAACTTTGGGTCTTGACTTGGGTGGTCAGAGGATTTATATTAAGCAAACTGGGTATCTATTCTAGGAAGCAAAGGATAACCATATTATAACAGCAGCCTTCTACAAAAATCAGTGCATTGCTTAAAATGGAACACTGCTCTACCTTCTCAAAAGTTCCAATTTGGAAGAGATCAGGGGGAACAGGCTGTTCAATTCTTTTTTCAAAATGACTGACAGTATCTGCCTCAAAAGAAACATTTATTCATCCATCTCTTGATATACAATAGATATTTAATCAGGCACTGAACACCTACAAAAAAAATGTTGACTGATCTTAAACTGAAGCAAAGCACCTACTCATGCCAAAAAGCAAAAGCTTCGATGCTTTACTCATAAACACTGAAAGGTCCGAGACGGAGCTTAACCTAAGTTTCTGCTGTGCACAATCAATTTCAATGGCACAAGACCATCATTTAAAAATTGGAAGGACTAAAGAACATGCAGACATATAGACATGATTCTCAAAAAGTGTTGCAAATTTGATCTCTAACAGTAGAATAATTGAATACATACTTGCACTCAGAATAACAGCATTTTCCAAATGAAGCCCAGCATGTTGCTCGAGTGTCTCCAAACCGGAAACATGATAAGATTGAATTGTGTCCCCCTCTGCAGCAAATAACAGGTTTTATCAGAAAATGAAAAACAGGTCTTAAGCATAGAATCAGCACAACTAATTACGTCAAACCCTTTTGTTCAGAAAATTTGTCCTTTAATACATGGGGTTAAAGTAACAATACCCAAATTAAGTCAGGTGGACATAAAATTTGTCCTTTGGGATCATATATACATGGAGAACCAAAAAAACAACTAGAAATAAAATATTAGCATTCTCTACATTCCTGCAAACACCTTAAAGCACTTTCATTCAGAAAGATATTTCAGGATGATAAAGAAAAGAAATCCAAGGGAAACCTGTTGACAAAGTAAAAATTAAACATGCAAACCCTTCATGGAACTATGACAAATAGATAATTATCTTACGCGAGTTGGCAAAATAACAAAAGAACTCAAGGAAGATATACAGCACAATGACAGAAGTTAAAAGAAACAAGGAGCAAAATACTAAAAAGCGAGCTTACAAATAATTTGTGTTCCTTGATTCCTCTCAGACAAACAGGAGCATGGAGTTGAATATGAAGCAAAACTGCACGGAATACTCTACTCATTTCTCAACATATTCTACTAAAAGTGCAGTTGAAGAGAGGAATGATGGAAGAACAAATACTACAGTTGGGAAAGATCAGTAAACTGATTAGCATCAGTATCAAACAAGGCTCATCATATGCTGCAAAATGCCCTGATGCAGGGAACAGCAACTCCAAAATTCCATATCAGATAAAGAGTGAAAAAGAAGCAACAGACAGCATCCAGGAGCAACTGAAAGGCAAGTAAAAAGCTAGTATAATGCAGGAGTGATGGAGGGTGGCACGTTCATATGACATGTTACAATATCATTTCCGAAGTCTAACAACATGTTCAAGCTAGAACAAACAAAAACTGTAAGAAGCCCTAGCACAATTACTTTCTCATCAACAAATAAGATACTGACAACTACATTAACTAAAAAATGAATGCAGGAACATGCAAGATTATTGAGAACTACCAAATATATCCAACTCAACCAAACCAGCCCGTTAGGAAAGTTGATAACAACAGGTAAGTAAGAAAACCAACAAAAGTCTTAAGAGATCCTACTTGGGTCATGAAATTCATTTGATTAAATACAGAAATGCAGGGTCATATTCATACTTTTCTTCCAGTCCATGCATATATTACACACAACCACAATCAGGACACCTAGATATAGTTCAACAATGTGACAAATACTCTAGAACATGTTTGACCACCAAAGACAAAAAAAATAAAAATAAATAAAAATAAAAAGATAATTAGAACCTGTACAGCTAAGCAGGAAATTGCCAGAAGACAGAAGTATCATAGAGCCGCCATTAACAATAACTGTGAGGGGAAAGAGAACTACAGAAGCTTCTTCCACAGACTAAACTGAACAGAACATAGAAAACTGAAGAACACGACTCCTAATACTACCTGAAAAAACTGATTTCAGGCAATAAAACCAAAGTCAACCAAATATCAAACTCAGGATTCAGGAAAGCTGAGAGGGCCAATTCAGGATAAACCCAACTCACCACTTTTCAGGGCTGGGTAAGTGAAATGAAGATTGATCCAAAATGGGCATAAAAGTCCTACACTAACACTGGATTCCTGTAAAAAAAAAAAAACCAAAGATGTGAAGGAAATTTGAAAAACTAAAGGCCTTTCCACTCACCTGGGATTTTGATGACAAAGACGATCAATAATTACACTGGGATTAGGGACATTTTGTACGAATCTCTAGACTTGGTCCGCTTTCCCAAAATTTATCTTCAGACTTGGGTTAGATATGGCCCAATGGCACCAGAAGCTCTCCAACTTGGGTAACCCGCACGTGTTAGTCCCTCAACTCTAATTGAGTATATTTGAGACCTCAAACTTTGGGAAATAGCACGAGTTGGTCCAAGCCAACTCATGGCGCTGGGGGAAAAATTGACAACTGATCCTTAATATCCCTTTTGTTCATATTTAGGTAATTTCAGTTCATTTTAGAGTGATTAGCTCCATGAAGAGGCAAATTTTATTTAATTACATGTTATTTTTATTACTATTGATTATAAAACTAGCTTTTGATATACTATTTGGTAAAGAATTTTAAGAAAATTTTAATTTACCAGCTTTTAATAATTTATGCCACACAAACAAATAAATTATACCAATTTTTAGAAATTCTAGTATCTTTATATTTATATCTTTTCCTTTTACTTTTGCTACCATCATGAAGCACTTCAGCCCAATGAGTCAGATTATTTCATTATCATATATATACATATGTATATAATTATAATATAATAACAAGTACTATAATAATAATAATAATAATAATAATAATAATAATAATAATAATAATAATAATATAATATCTCTCAAACTAACAGACTATGTTAGAAAACTATTTTGTATCCTTTGCTTGAAATTATTCTTGATGATCATAAGTTTTTCAAAGCTTATAGCTCTTCATTATATGATTAGTGTTTTAAAATTTTATAATATGTTAATTATTAAAAATTTTAAATAATAGTAAGATTTGATAACAATCTAATGGTTGTCAAAAACTAAAAATTTATGTTGGTAAATCAATTTATTTTCTAATTGACTAATTAAATGATAATAATTTCCTTAATTTATAGATCTTTAGTTTAATAAATCATTTAATTTTTTATAAATGCTATCGATTGAACAATACTTACATAAATAACAAACACAGATATAATTAAATAACAAAGCCTATAAATGGAACATTCGAAAAAGTACTACAATTACCTACGCATTGACCAAATAAATATCAATGATAATGTGTGAATTTTGCCCCCTAACACAATGACCTGGCTTGGATTAACTCGTATCATTTGAGAAAGTCTGAGGACTTTAATACACTAAGCTGGAGTTTACGGACTAGCTCAGGCAAGTTAACCAAGTTGGAGGGCTGCTGGTAGAGTTTAGTCAAAAGAGCTTAAATCATAACAATGGCCATTTAAATTTCACAAAAATGCCTGTTAGCTGGCCAAACTATTTTTCATGGCTATTCACCTAACAAACTTTGAAAAAGGTGCTGACCAGACTGTTAACTGCCTTAAGTAAAAATTTTCAAAATTATGGACCAAAAGTTTTGGTGGAGTTTGGAAGTGGAAAACAGTTTTCTGTTCCCTTTTCTGTTTCTAGTTTTCATTTTCCATGTACAGTTTTCTAAAATGTTTTTCAGAGAACATGTTTAGTTGTTTCTACAAGAAAACAATTTTCTGGAAATGAAAAATTTGAAAAAAAAAATGTTTAGTTGAGAAAATTTTATTCACAACAAAATTCTATATTCTTGCATTGTTAAAACATTCAAATGCAGTACTCATATTAAAAAAAAAAAAAACATGTTCATCTAATAACCAAAGCTATCTTAGTCATAATATTTTTCAACATACAATACAATTCGAAAGATAATATAATATCAAATATAACTAGACATATTAAAGTCAATGCTTATGGGAGCGAACTCTGCATGTTGGTAATCGTTCCACATACTTGTGACTATCTCATCTCTCACATTAGCCATTTGGTATGTTTGAGACACATCAACCCTAGAATATTTGGAAAACCAGAATCCACTAAATAAAAATGATCTGCATAAATCAAACTTATCAACGGTCAAACACAAGAAACTACGAAGGTGAACTTATCAACTTCAATAGATAAAAACAAATTACAACTGAAATACTAGATTCTACTCCAAAAAACTAGTCCAAAGTACAGCATCTGAACATCATTCCATATACACAACAGAACATGGATTCAACAATAACAAAAAGATCTTGCCTTTATAAAGGCAACAGAAATCAGTAGCATGTACATACAGTAGCATATATTAAAAAACAGTAGCATATATAAAAAAACAGAAATCAGTAGCATGCATAGGCAAAGGAGAACAGACTTATAACAGACAACATGCTCTAGAGTGAACATGTATAGGCAAACAGTTAAAGCTGAAAATTTTGGATTTTTCTTCCTTGTTCTTTTTCTTTTTATCTAATTTTATACATAATTCCAGGTAGAAGAAGTTCCAGGATAATAACAAGCTTGAGCTAAATAAGCTACCTTCCTAAACCACACATGTAACATGCTGAAAAATAACAAAAGGGACCTACTTCTTGCTCTCTAGATACTTACTATAGTATATAATAGTCTTTCAAAGTCCTAAGCTTTTAATTACCACACCATTGTGGTTTTGGTTGGCAGATGACAAAAATCAAGTGGACACCAACTATTTTTGTCTTCAAAACAAAACAAAAATGCTGAGAGGCCGGTTGTAGAAGATGATATTTGACTATCAGTCAGTTTCTTTTACTGGAAACCTTTTTTTCCTGAGAAACAAGCCTTCGTGTTTCTCGTCACCAACCCCTCTAGCTGGAATTGGTACATTTAAAGGAACTCACCAAGTTATAAAAGCTAATCACAATCACTTGTACAGCAGGTAGACCAATTTCTCAGAAAGTTCAATCGACTTTGGCTTTTCTGCTCCTAAGCCCTTCTACTTTCCTGCCACAATGCTTCAACATGCTCCAATCTACCCTAAGACATTCTGTGTAACAACATTTTGAAGGGTTGCAACAGAAATATACACTATCTGGACATGTTTCAGTTAACAATGCTTCTGATGGGTTCTGTGCAATTACTTTGTTCTGTGCAGTTACAACCAAACACCCCTCATAATTTGACCCTTGCAAAACCTAAAGCCAATCTTACTGACGGAGTAGGAATATACTTGCAATAAACTAATTTACCCATTATCCAATTAACAAATCTAGAACTAGGTTAGTAGCAGAGGAAGCAGAGCCCAACCAATATTCTGAAACGCATCTATTAAGTAAAAAAAAAAAAATTAAACACAGCAGTAAGATGGGAGAAACCTAGTCGAGAACCTCGTAAGGTTCCTGCCGAAGCTGCTTCACCGACTACTCATTGTTCTCCGACTTGGATCAATGAGCCAGCATTTCAAAGCAAAAAAAAAAACAAAGGAAAACGAAACCTAATCGAGAGAACGAGAGCGAGAGAGATCGAGAGGAGGAGAGGGGAGAGTTAGAGTTAGAGACAGAGAAGGAGAGAGAGAGAGAGAGAGAAAGAGAGAGATCATACCAGATCGTTGGTCGTCGCTGGTGCGGAGAGTGAGGCCGAAGGCGTCGAGGGCAGTCGTCCGATCGCGAGATAGGGAGGGAGACGCGTTTTCCGATATCGGGAAAATAAAAAACAACCACCACTTAATTCGTTTCGACTTTAGTCAACTAAATGTAATCTAGCTTATTTTTATTTTTAAATATTTTTTATTTAAAATTAATTTTATTTAAAAATTAATATTATATAAGTATAATAATTCATTTGAAATAAAATTTTTATTATATTATTAAATTTTTATAAAATTTTCTTTTTTAAATATTAAAAAAAATTTATAAAAAATTAATAGTATTATAAAAATTTTACAATCAATAGATTTTTTCACTTAAATAATATTGACTTTCAAATAAAATTAATTTCAAGTAAAAAAAATGTAAACATAAAAATAAGTTAGTTTGAATTAAATTGGCTTAAGTTAAAACGAATTGGCCATAAAACTCAGTTTTCTAATTACTAGTAATATGGAAAATAAAAAAAGAAAAAGAGAAACACATATCTAAACATGTTTCTTTTTATTTTTAGTTTCCAGAAAATTTTCTAGAACTCAATACACCCTTAAATGGCATTTGGATGTAGAAAATAATTTTTTTAGTTTTTGTGTATAATTTTTTAAAATATTTTTCAAAATACATGTTTAGTTGTTTCTACTAGAAAATAATTTTCTGAAAATAAAAAATTGAAAAACATGTGTAGTTGGAAAATTTTTCTTCACAACAACATTCTTGCCCCGTTAATGAAATCAATGACAATAACAAAAACAATGATTCTAGTGATGACTCCACAACCACTTTTTGACATCATCCTCATCACTCTCTACTTTATTTGCATATATGTAGTTATAAAGCTTTGATGAACGAAAAACAAGAACTTGGAAATTGCCTTTCTTTGGTGCTTCTCCCGTCTCTCCACTCTCCTTCCTCCCAGCTTTCTTCATCAAACTTAGGATTGAATGATCCAGTAAGGAGAAGCAAACAAGTACTTTTTAGCAACAAATTATATTCACTGCAACAAAAAGCCAAAAAGAACATATCACTAATCCAGCCTAGCAAATCACACACACTAATACAGTAGCAATATAGTAGCAAAGTCATGCACCTTCAAAGACATGAGCAATACATGAGAAAAAGAGTCCGCCAATGTGTCTAATTTGCCCCTTAACTTTCTTGAATGAATCTGATTTTATAAACAAACCTTAAACACCAAAAGCAACTTACATATAAGCTTTAAAATAGAATTCATAGGTCACACCTAGAACTGTTCTTTGAAACCAAAACTGCCAAATGCGTGTAGAAACGAAATAAATGCAGACTTATACATGTTATCCCTTTATTAGCAAAAACACTCATAACATACTCCAAATATGAGATAATAGTTATAAGCAAAAATTCAGACTGAGATCCACTTTATAACAAAACGTCAACCCCATGTTTGACGATTTAGAATAATTTTGGTTCCAAAACTTCAATAGCAATTTCTCTTGAGTGAACAATTGCAAAAGCATTCAAATATGTGCTGAACAATCAAACAAACCTACTTGTTAACAAAGTTTGAGAAATTCCTGTGAAAAACTATGCAACATTAAATACCAATGCTAAAAATGGGTTGCAAATTCTACAAAAATTCTATGTCCATGAATTTTTTATGGAATATAAATCACAGCAATCATAGATAAAACAAACAAGAACAAACTGAGATAGTTGCAACAGAATATAAATCTTAATCAAGCAATAATATAAATGCAAAAAATTCAGAAACAATAACCGAGTTCCATTTTGCCTCACAAAATCTAACTTGGGTTCAAGGCTATAACCAGTTAGCCTCAGGTCATTGAATGGCATGTAAATAAATGCAACACATGTAGCAAACCCCAATATTGGATACACCAACCCACTGCCAGCAACCATGATTGAAATTGCAGAAAAGATTTTTTTTTTTAGAAAAAATAAAACCCCAGCAAAAGGATATAGTCTTGCATTTATCGTTCTTAACAAACAACTGCATGAAAATCCCCCTACTGGTTTCTTCTTTTGTCCTCTGCTTATCCCGATTTCTATTAGTGTATTATAATGTCCAACGCCCCCACATAAAAAAAATACGTTGAAACTCACAGGATTAAACAAGTGCACCTGGAGAGATTGGATTAAACAAAATGCGACACCGGGCTTCGCCTCCGACCTTATCTTAGATCAAATAATGAGCACAGGCTTAGCCCAATCCCCTTGAAAACAAAAATCCAAATAGAGATCACAATCGAGACAATAAGATCAAGAGAGATTGAGAGAGTGGGGGGGAGAGCAAGAAAGAAAGAGAGACAAAGGGAGATCATACCTACTGCGGAAAGGGAGAAGGTCAAAGGCACCGACATCCTTGGTGCGGAGAGGAGGTGGTCAAAGTCACTGAAAATAAGGCGGTAGCAATTTGCAAAAGAGAGAATCCGATGGATTTCTCATTTTTGGATAATTGGAAAATAACTAAATCCAAGTTTTCCAACTCTTGTTAAGGTGGAAAATAGTTTTCCAAGAAAATTGAAAAAGAAAATTACTTGACTAAACATGTTTTCTTTTCATTTTCCAATTTTCAAAAAAAATTCTTAAAAGGTTGGAAATTTTTCCGGAACTAAACACAACGTGCTTTTCAAAATCTGAAAAATTGCAAAATAAGTAATATATGATTAATAAAAAAAAAGCATTTCTTGATCTCTATAACTACTCAATTGATGTAAACAAAGATTTTTCTTGGATTTGTAGTGTTCCACCTATGAGCTTCAGATTTTTAAAATTATACTTTTGGTCCCTAACTTCATACCAGTTTTCTGTTTAAGAATCTTGGTGGCCTAATGAGAGCTTTCAAAGTATAAAGGGCCTATGAGCACTAAAACAAGTTTTATGGGTTGAAGTGAATATTTTTTAAAGGAAAATTGGCTAAATTACAACATTTTTCCTGAACTATATCTCATTTTACAAAACTGTCCATAAAGTGACATATGTTGCAAAATCATCCCCATTTCTTGCATGACTATCATTCAATTTACAAACCTTTATTAGGCATTTAACTAGCAAATCTAAACAGTTCAATAGAGTACAAATATATAAAGGAAAAAAAAAGAATAGAATCAAATGAATACAAAATATTTTATACAAATTATTTTACTTACTAATTTTAAAATGTGCTTATTGTTGTATTGACTATTCATCTTATAAATATTTAATTTGGTAACAACAGTTTATTATATAAAATAAATCTTTGATTAAAGCCATTTTCATTTAATATAATTTTAAAAATATAAATTTTGCTTCACCAATTTGGCACCTAATAAAGGTCCGCCATTTGCAAACAAAAGCTAATTTTCAATGAAAATATATAACATTATGTTAAGGACATATTTGATACTTTCGTTACTTATGGATAGATTTATAATTTGAAGTATAGTTTAATACAAACTGTTGGACTATTTAGCCCAATCTTTTAATTACTTCGCTACTTACTGCATAAGAAGTTGATAGTTGCGGTTATCATAAAATGGCTGCTAAAATGAATACAATTAAATTAATGACTATGCCCAAAACGAAGATGTCAAAAATAGTTACATATTGGTTTTGAACAAATCCAAATATCCTAATTATGTGACAATGGCCAGATCCCTAATACACAGATACAATCAATCAATATGTAATTAAGATTTCATGGCACAAGTCAACCAATTCATGGATCAGGCTAATACTGTATGGTAAGGCATCCCCACCCTCGTGGACGGGTGAGCCATAAAGAGCTTAGAGCACGTAACCTCAAGAAATAGTCATGTATTGCAAGCAACACATGAGCTGCTTGCTAAGTTGTCAATATCCGAATCATCTTTTGCAATGTTTGCTGCCGTAAATTATTAGCCTACAAGGATGCTGTTAAAAACATTATATAGATAAAAAGGCAAGGGGAGTGGTCCTATAGAGCTAGGGGTGAGCATGGGTTGGGTAAACCCGAAACCGAAACCGAACCACCCCCATTGGGTTGGGTAAAAATTGATCATGGTTCTCGGGTTGGTTCCACATATAGGAGAACCGACGGTTTTTGGGTTAGTTCTGGTTCCATATGGAACCAACCCGAAGTAGAACCGAACCCAAGATATATATATAATTATATAATAAAAATTATAGTATTACTAATATATCCATATACACACAAACACACACACACATATATTCTTTGAAGTATTATGATGGTTATTTTGTGTTTTTATATTAAACTCTTAAACTGATGTTTCAAATTGAAACAGTATGGAAGTTGTAGGATCATTTACAAAATTTCTCCATATTTACTTAAATCACTTTGCTTCATAGACCCACCACTCCTAAGTCATTTTGCTTTCGATCTTTCATTCCAGACTACTCTTTACGACACAATAATGATATTTTTTTCATTTAAGTCATGCAAAATTAAATATTTATGATATCAACATATTTTAAGTTTTGATACTAAAGAAGATGGTCTTAAAGGCTCAATTTTCCATATTGAATGTCATACCAATATTGGAATTACTAGAATGAAGTAAATTAGTTGAGATAAAAGATACCTCACAAGCAACTCTTTTAAACCATTTTTGTAAGAACAACATTTTAAACTCTTTTAAATGTATCTAAGTACATATATTTAAATATTAATTTAATTGTATATTATGTTGAATATGTCATAAAACTGATTATGGACGTAGATTTATTGAATTTTGGTGTTGTTATAGGTATATGGTATAAATCGAAAAACCCGAGAACCAGAACCGAGAAACCTAGAACCATGGTTCTGGTTCTGTTCGGTTCTCGGTTCTGGGTTAGGTAGAAAAATTTTGGAACCAAGGCCATTTCGGGTTTGTTCGGTTCCACCATAAAACCGAACCAACCCGACCCATGCTCACCCCTATGTAGGGCAACCTTAGTTCAAGAATAAAACTTCATGGGTGATTCTAGACTTTCACCACATTATTAATGCAAGTTTCCAATGTTATATATGAATGATGAAAATGCTGATTATAAAGATAGCTGTTTTACCTGATGAATGAAACCTCATGAGTCCCTAACTTGCCCATTGCCATCGCCATTTGATCCATATAATTTGCCATGTTTCTTGATGACCCTGAAGAACCTAATGATCCGCTTGAGAACATCTCGACCAAAGACTATTGTAACACCTATATTCATTGAGACAATGCATCTTCAGCCTACTATGAGGATTGTTGAAGGTTGCTGATGCCCATCAATTGCTGCTTTGTTAAAAGCTCCAATTGACTCATAAAAAGCTGCAAAAGAACAAGATTAAGTTAGTAACTGAATCTTCACAATTTTATACTTGGCATGAGAATGCAAAATATCTTCTAACATGGAAAAGGTGAAAAAAAAGAAAAAAGAAAAAAAAGGTAAGACTTTGGACCAAAAGGGGAAAAATTAAGCAAACTACTGCAATCAAAATCTATTGATATCCATATGACACAATTCAAGTACATTTTTTGCTTTTCTACACCTTTATTTTGCAACCCTGAATGAATATGTAATTTCTCGTGTCTTCTCACCAGTCAACATGACAGGCTTATTCAACAATGAAAAGACAATATAATATATATTATAAAAGCATAATACACTTAAGGAGAAAAAAGTCTTTTCACTTAACAGGGTAAATTATAGCTTGACATGTGGCATTTGTTTATATTTTAGGAAAGAACTAATTTTTTACACTAATATACCAATTTTACCGCTCCCATTTAAGCCCTTAAGTTTTCACGCTTCACAAGCAATTAGACACATGTATAGAGGGAAAGTACCCAAACCTAGCGTTTTAGAGAGGAAAATAGATGTAGATTTTCATAGACTTTTCGGCTTGATTCAAGGAAACAAGAACAAACGTTGATCGAACTATCACCAAACTCCTCTTCATTTTCCATTTCAAAAACAAAGTAGACTGCAGGGGATAAATTAATGGGGGATTATTTCCATTCCTCTTCATTGACTTCTCTGTTGGCCCATTGGTATATGTTGTCTTATTGTGTTGGTTGTTTGATAGCCACTTTTGTATTATATGTCTTGGAATTTATGTCGATTTCCTTTTTCTTCTTCCAGGTTTTCTCGTTTCCTCTTTTGTTGACGAGTTTTTCAGTCATTAGACTTTTGTTTTTTTTACCTTTTATGACAAGAGTTTCCATCTTTTTTTACTCTAAATATGACTAGTGTTTTCTTATTTTTCCTTTTTTATGCTACCAAAAAAAATTTCTTGAGGTATACCAGCAATCCTTAGTTTAGTTGCCTGAGTTTGTTTAATTGCTTATGATCAATCTAAATGTTTAATTGACTGAGTTTGTTTCTACACTTTCTTCCTTTTATTTTTTAATCCAACTTGCTGCAAAGTGAAAAGAAAAAATCGCTTGTAGGCCTAGAGTTTGAATTATATGAAGAACCAAGGTTGGACGATCAATGAGGAAAGCATCAAATAAGAGGAGACGAAGAAAGGGATCAAGCAGAGGTGTGTTTGGTTCAAAAGTGAAATATCAATTGCATCATGTTTTAGTCTTTGTACATTCTTGGCCAATAATTTTTTTTTCTACTTTCAATCTATTTGACTGATTTTTTTTCATTTATGACTTTAGTAAAATTATGATTTTGACAGTCAATCTTCATTTGCGATGGGAGCTTGGATGATAATGTAAATGATCACATATAATGTCTTCTAGCATTGATACCTTTCAGATGTTTTTACGTATAATTGATGAATCATATTATGCTTATTGGTTGTTTGTTGGCTTTTCTTTGTTAGTTGATTCTATTTATGTAAAATTTTTTAATTTAGGCTACAACACTGAATAATATAATTATCAGCTGCTACTTTAGAAATTGCAGAGTCTCACTATATGGATAGGATTTTGGAATTGGTTTAGAAGTATATATGGTAAACACTGGATCTCTAACCACTGTAAGATTCAATTTTTACGTTTTTAGTTCTATGCTAGACTTGCATATGGTACATTTAGCCATAGCCTAATTGTAAAAATGGGGCCATTTTATATCCTTCACGTTACATTTGTTTCAATCTTTCTAATAGTTGGTCTACCAATACCTGATTAGCATGTTGTCGGAGATGGTATGATACCAATTCATCTAGATCATTTGTTTGCTCCGTAAAGCGTTGCTTCACAGATTTAGAATAATGAAAAAGATTGGCCCTCCCACTTCCTTGAATATATTATATTCCAAGGTTACTTCATATTGTTTGTTTTTCCTTCATAAGTCCAAAGATCATGTATCCATTAATTGTTTATTAAGTGTTTTTTTTTCACTTGATTTTGTTGTCCAAACAAGTTACTTTTAGGCCACCTACTAGACCTCCATTAGGACTGCTCTCAATGATGGCAACTTCAAGCAAATCCCTGTACCATGACAAAAGAAGGTTACTTGGAGCTTCATCATGTTCTTTATTTTTTTTCCTCTCTTTGTAAATTTCTAGCTACTGTGTAGTGCTTATTTGGGTAAACTATATTTGAATTTGTTATATTCCAAATTTAAGGAGAATTTTCTGCCCAAGCAAAACTGCTCTATTTTTTGTTTCTCTTTAGTTTAGTCTATGTTTTTATTGGAGTTAGGCTTGCAAATAAAAAATGAGTTTTATTGAATTTTACTTTTTTGGTCATTACCCTTTACATGCTTTTTTTTTGTGGTGCGTGGTTTTTTTTATCTCTAAGTTGGGTGGCATTTGCATTTCATTATTGTTAGCGTTTGCTTAACTCAAGTATTCTTGTTTAAATTATTGTATCCATTATAATAATTTTCTTAATAATATCTGTGTAACATCTAAATATATATTGTTTTCATACCCAATATAACTTAGAATATGGATGCAATGTACGGTTTGTAAACTTTATTTCGTTTATATTTTTACTATATTCACTCCAATTTTACCACCTCTTAGAAATTATATTTTACCATTACTATACTAACAATTTTGTTACGTAAAAATCAATTCTAATATATTTTTTTATGGAAAAAGAGGCAATTTTACCATTAAAATATAGAGGGAAGAATAATTTTGCTACTAACGTATTTTTATGGGGAAATTTACCACTAATGTTTTTGAAATTGACATATTTATCATTAATATTTTGGAATATGGGATATTTACCACTATGGCATTTAACGGTGAGAATATTTCGTTATCAAAAAGAAAAATCCATCAAGGTGGGGTTGAGTAAGACATTTTGCCGGTCATGTCAGCCAATATGTAGCATATTTTACCATTAATGTTTTTGAAATGGGGTATATTTGCCATCAATATTCTTAAAACAAACATATTTGCCATTAACTTTCGACACCGGTGACGATGACAACATTTAGGAAGGGCAAACGAAGTAAGGGGTTGTCCAATAGCGGCAGATCACTCATGAGACACGACAAGCAACAATTACTTAGCAATTACGGTTGACAAGCAACAATTGACCAGTAATTACCATTGTTGAAGTTGAGCAAATCCATGGGTTTGGGTTGTTGTAGTTTGACCTAAGACTATGGTAGTTGTATGAGTGAATTCAAGGATGGGTTTGGGTTGTTGCAGTTTGACCTAAGACTATGGTAGTTGTATGAGTGAATTCAAGGAAAATTGTGGTGAAAAAATTCATCGGTGCAATTTTCTAGCCTTCCATTTCTAGCGAGTTAAGGAAGATAAGTTAAAGATAGTAGCTTTGGTGTTGAAGATGAAAGATTAAAGTGAAAAATATGAAAAAAATACAACTTGACTGACTATACAATTAGTTTTCTTTTTTACCATTTCCACCTGTGACTCCGTGTTGACAAAATACTGTCATATCATTGCTCTGTCAACATGTCTTGACATGTCAATAACAGCAGTGACAAATATGTCTATTTCAAAAAATGTTAGTGGCAAATTTCTTCGGAAAAATACTTTAGTGGCAAAATTACTATCCACCCTATACTTAATGGCAAAATTGCCCATTTTCCTTTTTTTTTTTGTAAATGGTAAAATTATCTCCACTTTTAGAAAATATACTTTTTACAAAAATTAAATATATATACCTTTTTAGAACTTAATTCAACTTAAAATCCCATGACAATGTTGAGTATATAAACTAGTTTGGGTTAATTTCAACTCAATTTACCTATCAAATTAGGGTGCAATAGAAAATGAACAAAAAAGCACATATGCAAAGTTGCAAAACTAATGATGCAACATTCTCTAGCTAAATCAACCACATCCAAATATTTTAGGTTCCAGATAATGCACAAAATAGTTCTTAGTAGAGTTGGTACAGAAGTTTCGACTTAAAGGCTACTATAATATATTTCACAGTATTATAATGCTTTCGGCAAAGCTCTGTAAAGTTTCCTTTTAACTTCAACAAGATGTGAAGAAGTAAAAAATGTTACCAAAACTACCAATATTAATCTACTTCTTCCTTGAGACACAGGTTTGTTTTCCCAAAGACAGTTTTATAGAGAAAAATTTACATCTCAACTTAGAATATATGGTTTTACTTCTGTAATCCTTACTGGGCTATATCCATGAACGGTGTGAACAATATACCAAAAAAAAGGAAAGAATGTATAACTGAGACTAAAATTCAACTGATTGAGGCAGTGTATGTTTGACCATGAAAAGCTCAGATGAATGGGAGCCACCAACCACAAGAAGCGCATCTCAGCTGGTGTCTACCACATGCCTGACAATAAATGAAAAACATCCGCCTTTGCTGCATTGCTCTTTAACTTAAAAATCTTGGCATAATGAACCATGATACCATCAACAATGGTACAAAATGCTACATTGCTTGCATGGGTATTTACTGTAGACCTCAATTCATTCAATTGTCGATTCTGCTCTTCAAGCCATCGAGAATATTATACATCGAATATCATGGCCTCTGCCACACCATACAACAATTATAAAGATAAATAAATGCCATTCTTGTGTATGTTATTTGATAACAAGAAAAATTCTATAATAATCCACAATAACATGAAAAAAACCCCATTGCTATATGATTGCCAATAAAAATACCTTCATATGCCTTACAACTTAAAGAACTCAGGAAATGTACTTTTTTTTTTTTGTATTACAACTTTGATTCTAGAGGTTATTTAGAAACTAGGAAAGAAAAGAATGAGGAAAAAGAGCTCATGTTTTATTCATTAGACTGAAGGATATTTATCATAGCCATTAAAGAATAGGAGATAATTATGCAAAAACATATCTCCTTCTCCACAAGTAATAGATCGGCATCCTAAATTCAAGTATTAACTAATAGACGTACTGATGAAAATGTGCCTATGAGTTAACATAAGCTGCAGTACCATTTAGTATGTTTATGATTTTATTGAACTGAAAATTCCATGAAACAGTGCTTAAAGTACTAAAGCTTATCATGTTTTTCCTAAGAAAAAGTGCTATAGTATGTTTAGTTAAATTAGTATTTCCCAGTAACTGATGCTAGGGTTTTCTACCTAAATCAAGCTTGTCATCATCTAACACAGTTAGCAACCTTTCTATTGCTTAAGACTATCACTTAGATTGTTCCCACAATCATAAGCTTGTTCTGGACTTTAAAGCTTAAGTTAATAAAGAGCCATAAATAATAGAATTACCATTTCCCACCTATTGAATGAACTTGATTTCCAGAACTAGATATAAAGATTCCCTGCAAGAGATGAAATGTAAAAAATCATATGTCATGAAAAAGCACAACTAATCTACAATGTCTTGCATTGAAAAAAATGTCCCTAGCTGACCTATTGTTATGCATGCCAAGGCTCCTGCTCCAACTATGTCAACTTCAAGTGGCTACTTTCTAGATGTTGAACATAAGCCTGAAAAATAAATGGACATGAACAGACATTAAACTATATGATCAGCATGCAAGTGGTATGCTTCAAGAACAAAAAATGAACCTTTTTTTCTTTTTCTTTTTTCTTTTAAACAAAAGGCATGGCCTATTTTACTCAATACTCTAAAGTACAAATATCCGACATGCAAATGAATCCAAATGTCTATCAGATTAATCCATTTGTACATTCATCTAGTGGACTCTTAAGTTTGTCACAAGTAACCATTTCTTAACACACCTATTCCATTTTTTAGAATAACTCATTGGTATTAATAATATCTCTTCAAGGCTGCAAATTTAACTCAAATTTGCTTCTAGATTCATGTTTTTTAATTGTGAACAAGAACTTCATAAGGTAGATAAGGTTTTACAGTTCTTCTTTAGAATTCCCCATTTTGGCTTCATAAGACATTTATTACCACAAAAAACATTAAAATGTTACAATAACACCTGTACTTCAAAATTGTATCCCCAAAAGCTACTACCCGATACTAATTCTAAATAGTCTAGCCATTCACCTACAAATGTATAGCAATCTAAGGAAACGATGTTGCTTTTGAAAGAGGTATTAAGGTTTACTAATTCGTTCATTGCCACAGGCAGACAATGAAGTTAGATAAACTGGTAAGTGAATACAAGAAAAAAAAAGTAATGGTTATGTTCAAGACTAGAAAAATGCAGTAATTAGACGAGGAATATGCCATTTTCTAGAGTAGTCTCAACTTCTCATAGTAACTATAGACAAAAGACCAAAAAGAAAATAAAAAACAACCATAAAATTGAATAAGGACATCAAGAGAGGGTCATATCTAGGTGTATACAACAACAGTACTTTTTTCCTTAATCAACTTTTTCTTGTAGCTTCAAAAATTTGGAGCAAGTCTACGAAGTGTCTACATAAAGTTCATAAACGCATATCATCAATTTGAATAGTTTTGGTATGACTTTGTTATGCAATCCATATAAATTATCTAACATTCTAATCTAATTTATCATTGGATCTATCACTAGAATCATAAGCAGCAATGTCAGTACCATTTCCTATAAAAAGCTGCTGCAAAATTTAAAAAAAAAAGGAAAAAAAATATAAGAACATTTGAGCAATGCTGGTGAGCACAATGTTGTCACTTTAGCAGAAAGATGAATGCCCCTTGATAACATGAGTCAATCTTCACAATTGATAAAGAAAACAAACTTCGAAGATCTTACAAATGTAATTCACAGCAATTGAGAACAAATACGAGAGATTATACCCTATTGTTTCCATCATCAGTGTCAGCATCTGTTGAGATATCGTCCTCGGACTAGCATCAGCCATTCCTGAATCTTCCCAGTTCTCTATATTACTTCTAGATATAAGCATAAGATTTATTAAGGACATTTCTGTACTGGCAAACTTTAGGTCTTAGCTTGGGTGGTCAGAGGATTTATGTTAAGCTAACTGCTTATCTACTCTAGTAAGTAAAGGATAACCATCTCATAATAGCAAACTTGTACAAAAAATTCAGTGCATTGCTTAAAATGGAACATTGTTCTACATTCTCAAAAGTTCAAATTTGGAAGGAACAAGTTGTTCAATTTTTTTTTTCTAAATGACTGACAGTATCTACATAGCTCATTTTGTATATATTGTGGTTACCTTTTCTAGATTTTACTATAAGGCAAGAAATAAACATTTATTCATCAATCTTTTGATATACAATAGATATTTAACTAGGCACTGAACACGTGCTAAAAGAAATGTTGATTGATCTTAAACTAAACCAAAGCTCCTACTTATGCCATAAGGCAAAAGCTTCAATTCTTTGCTCATAAACACTAGAAGGTCCGAGACAGAGCTTAACCTGAGTTTCCGTTTTATGCAATCAATCTCAATGGCAGAGGGTCATCATTTAAAAATGGGAATGACTAAAGTACATGTAGACACATAAACATGATTATTGTAAAATGTTATAAATTTGATCTTTGACAATAGAATAATTAAATACACTCTTGCACTCAGAATAATAGCATTTTCCAAGTGAAGCCCAGCATGTTGCTTGAGTGTCTAGAAACCAAAAACATTATAAATTGAATTATGTCCCTCTCTCTGCTGTGAAAAATAGGTTTATTAGGACAATGAGTACTATGATTACTGTAACAAGATTTAAATTAAGTTAGGTGGACATAAAATTTGTCCTTTGGGATCATATATACATGGAGAACCAAAAAGACAGCAAAAAATAAGATATCAACATTCTTTACATTCTTGCAAACACCTTAAAGCTTTTATGTTCAAAAAGATATTTCAAGATGATGAAGAAAAGAAATCCAAGAGCAAGCTATTGACAAAGTAAAAATTAAGCATGCATCAAACCCTTCATAGAAGTATAACAACTAGATAATTATCTTATACTAATTATCTTATACTAGTTGGCAAAATAATGAAAGAACTTAATGAAGAAAATATATAGTAGAACAATAGAAGTTAAAAGAAACAAGGAGAAAAATGCTAAAAAGCAATCTTACAAATAATTCGTAACAAGAAATTGTGGATCAAAGCTCACACATCCCAGCTTACTCTCTTTTCATCTTCTGAAGTACATTTCACCATTCTATTCTCAGTAGAACGATTTTCATTGTTCCTTGATTCTTCTCAAACAAAATAGAAGTTTGGACCTGAATCTGAAGTAAACTGCAGAGAATACTCTAGTCATTTTTCAACATTTTCCACTAAAAATATAGTTGAAGAGAGGAACAATGGAAGAATAAATACTACAGTTGGAATAGATCAATAAATTGATTGGCATCAATAGTAAACAAGGCTCATCATATGCTGCTAAATGCTTTGATGCAGGGAATAGGAACTCCAAAATTCCATATCAAATAAGGAGCAAAAAAGAAACAACAAATAGGAGCATCCAAAAAGCAAGTAAAAAGCTAGAATAATGCAGAAGTGATCGAGGGTGACACGATCATATGGCATGTTACAATGTCATTTCTGAAGTCTAACAACATGTTCAAGCTTGAACAAACAAAAACTATAAAAAGCCCTAACACAATTACTTTCTCATCAACAAATAAGATACTAACAACTACATTGACTAAAAAATGAATGCAGAAACATGCAAGATTATTGAGAACTACCAAATTATCCAACTTAATGAAGCTAGCCCATTAGGGAAGTTGATAACAACAGGTAAGAAAAAAGATGAAATAAAGTCTTAAAAGATCCCACTTGGGTCATGAAATTCATTTAATCAAATATAGAAATGTAGAGCCAATAGTCATACTTTTCTTATAGTCCATGTATATATCAACAATTAGGACACTTAGATATAGTTCACCAATATGACAAATACTCTAGAACATGTTTGAGCACCAATGATAAAAAATTAAAAAAAATAAGAAGGCAATTAGAACCTTTACAGCTAAATAGCAAATTGCCAAAAGACAAAAGTATCATAGTAGCCACCATCAACAATAACTGTGAAGGGAAACAAAACTGTAGAAGGTTCTTACCACTGACTAAACTAAATAAAACACAAAACTAAAAAACACAACTTCGACCGCAAACACCCAGGAAAAAACTAATTTTAGACAACAGAACCAAATTCAACTAAATATTAAATTCAGAATTTAGGAAAGTTGAGCAGGCCAATCTAGATAACACAACTCACCGCAATTCAAAGGCTTGGTAAGTGAACTGAAGATTGATCTGAAATTGAGTTATACACTACTATTGGATTCTAGAAAAAAATAAAAGATGGGAAGGAAATTGAAAAACTAATAAAGGCCTATTTGACCCATTTAGGATTTTTGATGACAAAAAGATGAATAATTACACTTAGATTAGGGATACTTTGTACAAATCTCTAGACTTGGTCTATTTTCTATAATTTATCTTCAGACTTGGGTTTTAATGAATTAGTTATTACCTAATTGTACCAAAAGCCTTTTAGCTTGGGTAACTCACACACGTTAGTCTCTCAACTCTAATTCAATTTATTTGAGACCTTAGAATTTAGGAAATAACACAAGTTAGTCAGAGCTAACTTGAGGTTCTTGGGCAAAAAACTGATTCTTAATATCTCTTTTGTTCATATTTAGGTAATTTTAGTTTATTTTAGATTGATTTGCTCCATGTAGAAGCAAAATTTATTTAATTACATGTTATTTCTATTACTATCATATGGTCCTTTTGTAAAACATTTATTATAAAACTAGCTTATGATATACTCCCTCCGTCCCAGAAGTTTTGATACATTTGACTTTTTGTTGTATTTTGACTCAATTTTATTCATATTATTGTGTATTAGAAAAAAATATAAAATTATATTTAGATACTAAATATCTTGAATTATCATTCATATACAAAGATTTTTTATTTATATATTAGAATGTTGAAAATAAAAAAACATAGATTATTTGCCAAAAACAAATGGAGCAAAACTTTTGGGACAGAGGGAGTATTACCTGGTAAAGAATTTTAAGAAATTTTTAATTTACCAACTTTTAATAATTTATGCTACACAAAAAATAAATTATACCAATTTCTAAAAATTCTAGCATCTTTACATTTATATCTTTTGCTTTTATTTTGGCTATACTATCATAAGGCAATTCAACCCAATGAATCGGATTAATCTTAACTTTACATTACATTATCATATATATGTATGTATGTGTACATACATATATAATTATAATATAATTACAAGTACTGTAATAGTAATATAATATCTCTCAAACTAACTGGCTATGTTAGGAAACCTTTTTGTATTTTTTGCTTAAAATTACTTATTAATGATCATAAGTTTTTCCAAAATTTATAGCTCTTCATTATATGATTAGTCATTCAAAATTCTATAAAATATTATCAATAATATATTAATTACTAAAAAATTTAAATAATAGTAAGTATTTGATAACAATCTAATGGTTGTCAAACTAAAATTTTATGTTGGGAAATTAGTTTATTTTCTAATTGACTGATTAATGATAATAATGTCCTTAGTTTGTACCTCTTTTGTTTTAATAAATCATTTACTTTATAAAATGTTATCAACTGAACAATACTTACACAAATAACAAAGACGCATATAATTCAATAATGTAGCCTATAAATGGAACATCAAAAAATGGACTACAATCACCTATGCATTGACCAAATACATATCAATGATAATGTGTGAAATTTGCCCATAACACTATGAAATGGCTTAGATTAACTTGTATCATTTGTGAAAGCCTAAGGACTTGAATACACTAAGATAGAGCTTAGGGACTAGCTTTTTAAAGTTAACCAAGTTTGAGGGCTGCCGGTAGAGTTTAGTCATTATTTATTCTTGTTACATAAAAGGAAAAAAGCTTAAATCACAATAATGGCCATTTAAATTTTACAAATATGCATGTTAGCCAGTCAAACTATTTTTCATGCCTATTCACTTATTAAACTTTGAAAAGGTGTTGACTAAACTGTTGAGTGGGGATGAGCAAAATTTTAGCAAAAAGGTGTTGACTAAATTGTTGAGTAGGCATTGATTGCTTTAACTAAAATTTTTCAAAATTATGGACCGAAAGTGTAGCTTTTCAAAATCTAAAAAAATCACAAAATAATATGTAGTATAGGAATTAATAAAAACCAGTTTTTGATCTCTATAACTATTCAATTGATGTAAACAAAGATCTTTCTCGGATTTGTAGTGTTCTACCCAGTAGTTTTTAGATTTTAAAAACTATACTTTTGGCCCCCAACTTTATACTAGTTTTCTTAAAGAAGGTATGCCTTAGGACATGGGTTAGAGCCAAGGGTACCTAAGTGCTATGAAAAGGCTAGGGTACTGTGAGCACTATGTTAGAGTTCTAACTAGACTATGCCTAAGGCAAGCATTATGGCCTTATTTCAAGTTTGGCCAAGCTTGTACAAGATCTGGAGCTCTATGTTGTCAAGTGATATAACATTATTAAACTAATAAAATGAATGAACACACTATGAAACACTTGCTATGCCCTTAGGCTTGTTAGCCGATTGTGTGGTGTGTGTGTTTTGAGTGCATTGTTGTTTGTATGCATGTGCTGACCCATATTATGTATTTAGTAAATTTTATTTGTATTTGCTTTATGTCTTCTTTGTCTTACATTGTAGTTTATAGCTTGGGAAAAAATGAATAAATGTGTTATGTATAATGTCCTAGACATTATGGGCACTTGGTGCCATTTTGGGCTCTTACTAAGTACAATGTACTCATGCCCTATTTCTCCATGTTTTAGGAAAGAATTTGGAGGGTTAAGTGTGTGACTAACTACTTCTGAAAATGTATGAATATTCTGGTATGTCTCGGGTGCCTAAAACTATTTGTAACATAGTAATGCTCATGTTGTAGTTTGTTTTAGTGCCTAAGAGGACTAGAGAGCTTGTAAATTAGTGTGTGGATAATGTGGCACGTAATGTAAAGTGTGCTAGAGCATGTGTCTTAGCATGTACATAGGAGGGCCTAAGGTAGGCCTATCGAGACACTTGTGCATGTTCACCTAAACTCATGTTTGTACATTGTGTTTTTGGCACTATAAATGATGTAATAATCACTTTGGCATGTAAATGAAGTGGTTGTATAGTTTCTGGAACATTTGTGCTGGTGTGCACCTAGTAGGCTCGAAGGTCGGCCTACCAAGACCCTAATGTGCACCTTTTTACCCGCTAAGACTTAAGTATAAGGCATGCTTTGACTATGAAAACTAGACTTCTATTATTTTTACCTTCAAGATACATTTGTAACTAGCTTAACTGAAATGTTTGGCACAAAAAAACCATAATTTAATTAGCCAAATGAGTTTTGCTATTTCTTGACTAAAACCAAGAAACTAAGTTAAAATTTTGGCTAAGTATCCTGGGTGTTATGTCCTAAGCCACTTCAAAATTTTAAATGGACATTTAAGTTAATAAAATTATTAATAGAAAGCATTCAAAGGGTGGGGGTGGTTTAGGGCTTGATAGAGTTGGTATCAGAGTTGAGGTTTGATAAGACAGTAAGGGTCTATTTAGGCTAATCCCACTGAAGTCATAAAGACTTGAAAAATTTTAAGCATTGGTTGCCATTATGTATAATTTCAGGATGATGACTAGAGGTAAAGAAAGAGAGATGGAGGAGTAACTATGACAACCCAAGTCCAGAATTGGTCAATGGAACACCTGCCTACACAACATGGGCTATCCTTTGTGAAAAGAATAAGTGCTAAGTGCTTGTGCTCTAGAACTTGAGCTTATATATTCACATAAGGCTTCTTACATTTCACCCATGTGGGATATGGGGGTGTTACAAATTCCTCCCTTATGTACCCAACATCCTTGTAGGGGTTAGTTGGATTACTTGGTACCTCAGACCAAGTAATCTTTTTAATCAGACTACGTAGCCCTTAGCCAAGTAATCTCTCAAATCTAGGATCAGTCTTGGTAGATGATGCATGTGCACACCTACTATGCTACACCATCATGGTCCCGGGTCAGCTTTGATACCATTTATGATGATCCAAGTCCAGAATTGGTCCACGGAACATTTACCCACACCACATGGGCTATCCTTTGTGAAAAGGATAAATGCTAGGTGCTTGTGCTCTGGAACATGAGCCTATTATCCATATAAGACTTCCTACATTTCACCCATGTGGGATATGGGGGTGTTATAGAAACAAAATAATAATGCTATCACTTAAATGATCAACAGCCTGAAAATGAGCAAGTAGCAAAAAGTAGGACATGGAAGCCTGATAATAGGGCCAATTAGGTTAGACCTAGTATACATGGTTAACAAAGAATGGAACAAATGATGAGGATTATGCAAGCTGCCATAGCTCAGCTTGTAATGGGTATACAAGCCTTAAATAGGGGCCAGGCCTAAGCACCTATGACTGCTATGGCTGAAAGAGCACCAGAAGAAGAAAGGAGAGAGAAAGAAGGCCAAGCAAAGAGCCTATAAGGGATGAGTAAACTAATAGGAATGAGTCTGATGACAGAGAGGGTTTGGATGATGAAAAGAGGAATCTAAGAGGTAGAAAATTGAGGTCAAAGATAAGGCAGGAAGTGAGGTATAATGTGGGGGTTAGTGATGAGACAAAAGGAAATAAGCACTTAGGCAGTCTTGCTGAAAAGGTGGAACAAGCCTCAATAAGTACTAAGAGGCCAGTTCCAAAGAAGGATCAGGGAGTCATGGGAAAAAAGAAAGGAGGCCGAAGATGATGGCCTAAGAAAAGGGTACTTAGAGGGGTTTAAACCTCTGGTCTTCAGAAGCAGTGGTGATCCAAATAAGGCAGAATTCTGGATCTGCCAAATAGAGAAAGTGTTTGAAAGGATATAAGTCACATATACTCAAAAGGTGTTGTTAGCTACCATCAAGTTAGAAGGGAGTGTTGAGCTCTGGTGGAGAATAGTACAAAGGGCTCATATAAGTAAAAATGAAAGGAAGCTAGTGACGAAAATAAGGCAATGAGATGGGTAAATTTCCTACAACTACTTCAACAACAATATGTAAGTGAAGCACTCAAAGACCAGAAACAAGTAGAGTTTGATTTGATGGAACAAGGAAATATATCTGTAATGGACTATGAGCACAAGTTTAGTAGTCTCCTTAGGTATGCCCTATAGTATTATGGGCAGGAAGAATTAAGCACCAAAAGGTTCATAAGGAGACTAAGGCCTGAACTGAGACAGATACTTTGGGCCATTGGAATCAAAAGATATTATGAGGCGATCCAAAGGGCCTTGACACCGGAACAAGAATTTTAACAACAAGAAGGAAGGAGCATAGAGGGGCTATTAGTGGACAAAAGAGTGGGAAGAAAAAAGCAAGGAAGGAGCCAATAGTGGTTGAAACCAGGAAGGAGTAGGAGGCAAGAGAGCTGTAGAGATTTGGGCTACAGTGCTAAGTATGTAAAAAGTACCATGGTTTTAAACCATGCTATAGAGTCATAGATGGATGCCTCAAGTATGGCTTTTAAAGATCATTCGGTCAGAGGTTGCCTAATTAAGAAATAAGAGAGGAAATTACTGGAAAGATTTAGGGCTGCTTAGCCAAAAAACTAGCAAGGCAGAGGAAGAAGAATAACAATACCTTTGCCACCAAAGGTGGCACAAAGGGGACCAAGCCAGCCAATGCAAGTTATGGCATAACAACACCCGGGAAGGGTGTGCTAAATTGAAGGATGCGCCAAATTGAAGGATGCAAGAGGTAAAAATGACCAAGCAATGGAGAGGAGATAGGCCTAGATAGGCTGAGAAATGAGGCACTGAAAGGTAAACTTTACTTTCATGATAAGCTCATTTTTTTGTTATATGATACTAGAGCATTTATATCAATAATTTCGGCTAGATTGACTAAAGAACTAAATTTAGAAAATATTATTTTATTTGAAATGTACATGGTCAGAATAGCTAAAAATGAAATGATGTTTATGCATCACATAGTTAAAGATTGTGTGCTTAAGCTGGGTAAGCTGGAATTAAAGGATAATCTGATCAGTTTGGAAATTATTGGATATGATATAATTTTGGCATGAATTGGCTAGCTGAAAATAATGTTTTTATAAATTGCCAAGATGGAAAATTAATATTGCCAAGGTCAGAAGAACATGACCTAAAAAAATCACTAAAATATGATAGAATTGGGCAAATAAAGGTGATAGATTACATACCTATACTCTCAGAAGAAGAGTACATGGGTTTAAATGGGAATGAAACTAAAGATGAACTTAATAAAATTCTCATTATAAGAGAATTTCTAAAGGTATTCCCCCTTTGAGTTGCTTGGGTTACTACCTTTGAGCGAAGTAGAATTTGAAATCAAACTAACTCCAGGAGCTACTCCTATTTCTATTGCTCCTTATAGGATGACAATCTAAGAAATGAAGGAGCTTAAAAGGCAGTTAGATGAATTAATGGAAAAAGGTTTCATTAGGCCAAGTGCATCCCCATAGAGAGTACCAGTACTCTTTGTGAAGAAGAAGGATGGAACTCTTAGATTATGCATTGACTATAGAAAGCTCAATGCTATGACCCTAAAGAACAAGTATCCTCTTCCTAGGATTGAAGACTTGTTTGATTAACTTAAGGGAACTAAAATCTTCTCTAAAATTGACCTCATTTCTAGGTACTTCCAATTAAGAGTCAAAGAGGAAGATATTCCCAAAATTATCTTTAGGATAAGATATGGGCATTTTGAGTGCATAGTGATGCCATTTGGGTTCACAAATGCTCTAGCATTTTTTATGGATTTGATGCAAAGAATATTCAAGTCACATTTGGACCAATTTGTAGTAGTCTTTATAGATGATATTCTGGTGTACTTAAGAGATGAAAAAGCCCTTAAAGAAAATGTAAGATTGGCACTTGACTTGCTAAGAAAGCACCAACTATATGGAAAGCTAAACAAGTGCCATTTATGAACAAAACAAATTGAATTTTTAGGTCATGTCATAAATGGACAAGGGTTGGCTGTAGACCCATCTAAGGTTGATTCAATCTTGCTATGGAAGCAACCCCAAAATGTAAAGGAAACAATAAGTTTCTTGGGGTTGGCTAGCTATTATAGAAGATTTGTACCTAAACTTTTTGTAGTAGCAGCTCTTTTGAAAAAATTAACTGGGAAAGAACAAAATTTTGGGTGGTCAAATGAGTGTGAGTAAAGCTTCCAAGAGCTTAAGAATAAGTTCACTTTAGGACATATCCTAATATTGCTTGATCCTACTAAACCTTTTGAGGTTTACATAAATGCATCCATAGTGGGGGTAGGATGTATATTGATGCAAGGCAAACAAGTCATTGTTTATGGCTCAAGGTGATCAAGACCACATGAGAAAAATAATATAGTCCATGATCTAGAGCTGGCTGCTGTGGTATTTGCCTTGAAATAGTTGAGGCATTACTTACTGGGCGGGGAAAGATAAAAAAAATGTCTTATAACTTTCGTAACTTTTCTAAATAAGTCCTATATCTTCACAATTTTCTGTTTGAGTCTTATATCTTTAAGAATGTGATCTTTGCTAGTCTTATAGCTAGAAAACTTGACGGAAATCTTATGTGACAGATAAAAAATGATAAAAATAAGGGAAAAATACCAAATTATCCATCTAACTTTGTAACTTTTCTAATTAAGTCACGAGGTTGCTATTTTCTGATAATTCACCCTTGGGTTAAAAAGAAATCCAAAATTATGTAATTTTAATTAAAATGTGTAGGTTGGGTTGTTGCTTTTATGCTTGGAATTTTCAGCAAATGTTCAAAATAAACCATGTCCTCCCTTTTTTCTTATTTTTTATTTTTTTTCTAAATAAGCTATTATATTTACTATATTTTGAGGCCATTAATTGCCATTATATCAATGAAATATACCATGAGAATGGGGATATTACACCATTTGATCCATTTAAAAACTAGCACTTTACTTACTTAACAATCACTTGAAGAAACAATTTTAGAAATTAATTAATTATTTATGAGTTATCTAACTTAAAAATAAAATTTTAAAAATACTATATTTCAAAAAAAATTTAAAAAATATTTTTTGAGCTTATTAAATTATATAATTTCATTTGATATAAAAGTCAAATGAAAAATTAAAAATATTAATTAATAATAGCATATTAAATAGCTTATCACTCAATATTTTACAGCCAATTTTGTAATATTTCATTGTATGTATGTTCCATTATTCTTTCTGGATTCTATGATAAGACGATACAATCTTCTTTATATTAATTTTATATAAGATTGTAAGAAAAAATTACAAAATTTTGCAAAATGAGCCATAAGTGTGTGTGTGTGTGCATTGGCTATCACAGTGTAATAATGATGACTTAGTTGATGATGAAAAAATGGATTTATAAACTAATGAGTATATAGATAAATAGGAAGATTTATTAATTACAAAATTGTGAGGTAGTATAGTCAAGCCATTGACATCTGGATTGGGATTGGGGTCGTTTAGCTTCTGCTATCTCGTCGGAACATGATCTCACAGTTGCTTGGCAGGAGGTTTCTGTTCCATTTCTGACTAGGAATTCTTCATTTTTAGAAGCTTTGTATGCTTTTAATTTTTAGATCATGGTTAGTGTTATCATTTAAAATTTTGTATTTTTTTTATTGAAAAGCATGAAAATTATTCCTTATTCTTCAGTTTTAGGGTGGAAGGGGAAGACAAAATGCAGGGGGTTTGTGCTTGAAGGACAATTACAGCAGAAGAGAATATTTAGGGTTTTAGGAGTGAGGTGTGAGAAAAAAATGAACATGATGACTGAATTAGCACAGTTATAAAGTTATATGACTAATTTTGATATTCCTCTTTATTTTTAATGTCCTTTTTTTACCATTTAGTATTTCAATTTAGTTTTCCAGCTGTAGGACTAATAGAGATCACATTTTTTAAGATGTAGGACTTAAATAGAAAATCATAAAGATACAGGACTTACTTAGAAAAGTTGTGAAAGTTATAAGACTTTTTTTTGCCTTTTCCCTTACTAGGCAATAAGTTCTAAGTCTTTACTGACTATAAGAGCTTCAAGTATCTCTTTACTAAAAAAGACTTAAATATAGGGCAAAGGAGGTGCCTGGAATATCTTATGGATTTTGATTGTACTATTGAGTACACAGAAGGCAAAGCCAATGTAGTGGTGATGCCTTGAGCAGAAAGTATATTGGCATTTTGAAAGCTAAAGGAGAAGAAGATAAGAGTGAGTTGAATAGCTTAACTTATTTGATAAACAAGTGGTCAGAATGGGAGAAAGCTCAAATAGCTATGATAACCATTTAACCAACCTGGAAAAAAAAAATATTATGGGCACAACATCATGATGAAAATCTTGCTTAGGTATATAGCTAAGGACATGGAAAACTGTTCCAAGGGTTCTCTTATAGGTAGGGTTTGATGTACTTCCAAGATAGGGTTTATTTGCCAAAGGGCATGGGTTACAAGAAAAAATCTTAAAGGATGTTCATTGGAGCAAAATGAACATAAATCCTAGAACATTGAAAATGTATCAAGATTTGAAAGAACACTTTTGGTGGTCAAATAATAAGAATAATATTGGGGTGTTTGTGTCCAAATGTGTAGTTTGCCAACAAGTGAAGGTGGAGCACCAAAGACCAGGAAAGAAAATAGGGATCTATAGCAATGGACTTCTTGGTAAGCATGCCTATGACAAAGAGAAGACATGATACCATCTGGGTGATTATGGATAGGCTTACTAAGTTTGTCCCACTTTTTACTCATTAACCTCACCGATTCATTAGATAGGCTGGCAAAATTGTATATAAAAGAAATAGTGAGGTTACATGGTATCCTAGATGATATAGTTTCAGATAGAGACCCAAGATTTATTTCTAAGTTTTGGAGGTTCTTGCACCAAGCTCTGGGCGCTCAATTGAAACTAAGCTCAACCTACCAACCCCAAACAGATGGTCAGACAAAGAGGACTATACAAGTCCTTGAAGACATGTTAAGGTGTTGTGCCTTAGACTTGTAAAGAGAATGAGATCAATTGCTACCTTTGATAGAATTCTCTTATAACAATAGTTATCACACTGTGATAAAAATGATACCTTATGAGGCCTTGTATAAGAGAAAGGGTATTACTCCCCATTGTTGGTAAGACCCTAGAGAAAAATTTAAAATAGGGCTAGACTTGATCCATGACACTAGTAAAAAGATCAAAGTGATCCAATAAAGAATCAACAGTGAAAAAAATAGAGAAAAAGCCAATGTTAACCTAAAGAGAAGAAGAGACTTAGAGTTCCAAATTGGAGACTATGTATAGTTGAAAGTGTCTCCAATGAAAGAAGTAGTGAGGTTTGGGAAGATGGGCAAACTAATACCCAGATATATTGGACCATTCCAAGTAATTGCCAGAATTGGCAATGTGGCCTACAAGCTGGATTTACCCCCTGAACTTGGGCATATACATGATATATTTCATGTGAGTATACTAAAGAGGTATTTATCTAACCTAAGTCTGGTAGCACCAACTTTTAGCATTCTAGTGGCTCACCCTTACCTATGAAGAAAAACCTATAAAGGTTCTAGCTAAGGACATTAGGAAGCTAAGAAGCAAGTGATCAAATATGGTAAAAGTCTAATGGACTCATTATACAAAATAATATGCAACATGGGAAATAGAAGCTACCTTGAACTTTTTCCTAAGTTACTTAAAAATTTGGACGACCAAAAAAATGTCATGCCTAAGACTTGTATAGGCCATGGGTTGTGCATAAAATAACATACAAATTAATGAAAATGAAGGCAGATGATTTAACTAGGTCTACAGAATAGTAGTAGTGGTGGTACTAGTGTGCATATATATGTGCATATGTATATAGCAGGTTTAAGGTATTGTTACCTTTCAGATAACTTGAAGGGCTTAAATGCCCAGACTAAAAATGAGGCCTAAGGCTTGGGAAACTAAAAAAAATGGCCAACAAAGGCGAAGGAAACCAAAGTGCATTATCAGGGTACACAAGGGTGCCTTAGGGTGCAGTTGAGGTGCCCATGTGTTTGTGTTGAAATTAGAAAACTTAATTGTCTGAATTTGAACCCAAATTAGGTGCTAGAAATAGACTAAAAGTTCAGAAAAGATGGTTAATGGGGCAAGCCATAACTTAAGCACCTTAATTAAGAGGTTAAGACAAAAAATAAAACACCTTACAAGGCTAAATTAGACCCTTTCGATCGCTATTTCTTATTCTTCCAAATTGAGCTATTGGCAAGAAAATTTTGGTGCTCTTGGTTGGGAAAAAACCTATTTTGAAGCTCTATGGTGGATGTGTGAGAGTTCCAAAGAGAGAGAGGTGAAGCCAAGTTGAGTTTTGGTTTGAGGAGGCTTGCTTTGGCTACAAGGAATTAAAGGTTGTCCAAAACTGAGCCAACTTTGTGTGTCCAGCACTGAATCTTTTGATAATCCAATATGGCTCTTCTCTTGAATCTAGATTAGTTTTTAATTTTTCTTGTAGAAAAGTTACCTTAGGAGATGGCTTAAAGCCAAGGGAACCTAGGTGCTATGAAAGGGCTAGGGTGTCTAGAGCACTATGTTAGGGTTCTAGCTAGACCATGCCAAAGGCAAGTATTAAGGCCTTGTTTTAAGTTTGTCCAAGCTTTTACAAGGTCTAGAGCTCTATGTTTTCAAGTGATATAACATAATTGAACTAATAAAATGAATAAACATGCTATGAAATGCTTATTATGCCCTAAGTTTGTTAGCTAATTGTGTGGTGTGTGTGTGTTTTGTATGGATTGTTGTTTGTATGCATTTGCTGACCCCATCTTATGTATTTAGTATATTGCCCTGTATTTGGTTCTTGTCTTTTTTGTTTTACATTGTAGGTTTTAGCTTGGGAAAGAATGAATGTATGTGCTAGGTACAATGTCCTAGACATTGTGGCACTTAGTGCTATTTTAGGCTTTTATTGAGTACAATATAATTATGCCCTATTTCTCCATGTTTTAGGGAGGTTTTGCAGGGTTAAGTGTGTAACTAACTACTTCTGAAAGTGTGTGAATATTCAGGTATGTCTCGGGTGGCTAAGACTATTGGTAACCTACTGATGCTTAACAAGTTAAGTGTTCATACATGTAGGCACTCAAGTTGCTATGGGACTAGTTGTGTTGTAGTCTATTTTAGTGCGTAAGAGGGCTAGAAAGCGTGTAAATTAGTGTATGGATAATGTCCATGTAAATGTGAAGTGTGCTAGAGCATGTGTCTCAGCATATGCATAAGAGGGCCTATGGTAAGCCTATTAAGACACTTGTGTATGTTCACATAACTCATTTTTGTACATTGTGTTTTTGGCACTGTAAATGATGCAATAATCACTTTGGCATGTAAATGAAGTGGTTGTATATTTGCTAGAACATATGTCTTGGTGTGCACCTGGTAGGCCCAAAGGTAGGCTTACCAAGACCTTAATGTATGCACTTTTACCAGCCAAGACTTAATTTTTGTATAAGGCATGCTTTGACTATACAAATTGGGCTTGTCTTATTTTTGTTCCTTCAAGATGCACCTATAACTAGCTTAATTGGAATTTTGGGCACAAAACAGCCATTGTTTAATTGGCCAAATGAATTTTGCTATTTCTTGACTAAAATCAAGAAACTAAGCCACATGAAAGTTTTAAATGGAAATTTAAGTCAATAAGCCTCTTAAATGGCAAGCAAATGCATAGGGTGGGGGTGGTTTGAGGCTTGACATAGAGCCCCAGGATGTTCTTTAGGAGTAAACTTTCTGAAGATCAAGTAAGATTTCTAGAGAGCATAGAGAAGCAAGAGAGCTGAGAATAAGAATGCCATAATTTGAGATTTGTGATTTAAGGTGTTTTTATAGCTAGGAGAGATTTGAATAGATAGCTCTTAGATAGGAATCTTCCTATCTAATCTTATAATCTCAAGATTTGATTTTCTTTTAGAATAGAAATCTTTTAATTAGCATACTAAGCTTTTCTATTATGGGTTTACCAGTGATCCAACTATCTTGGGCCTCATATTGAGCATGTTTCCTACCAATAGGTCCTCATTCTTAAGGAAAATATGGTATAGGGTCCTGGATTTTCCTAAATGTTACTTTGGTTGGGGGGATCCTTTCCCTCTGGTGTTTTAGCTAGACCTTATTCGTCACAATTTTGTCAGGGGTGCAGAGCCTCTTTGGGCAGCTTCTTGGAGAAGGTGTGGAAACGTCATTATAGGTGCCTCCAAGTCCTTTTATCTTGCCCATTACACATGGCAAGCCCAATAGTCAAGGAAGAAGCCGAGTTGATGTCTATTAAATGCGTCTAAGCGAAGTGACTAGGTGTGACAGTCTTGACTACTATTCGTGGCCACGTGTCATTTTCCTAATGAGTAATATGATTATAGTGATAGTTTCAAGCAGGTAACCGGAGGTTACAGGTTTTCCTATATAAGTAGTAAGGTTTTTTCACTATTCCTTTTCATTGTTTTTATGTTGTGCTTTTCCTTTCTTATTTGTTTGGTGTTTGCTACTTTCCGCCACCAGACCTTCCTTTAGACCAATCTTCCACCAAGCTTTTTTAATTAGGTAATGAGCTTTTTTATTTCTTTTTTTTGTCGACTTGTAATAGTAGTGCAATGTTTTTTTCTTTTGGTATTTTTTGGTTAGGGGTTTTTTTAGTTGTTTTGGCTGTTGTTGGCCATTTCTTCGTTACCTCCGTTATGCTGGTGGCAGCCTTGATATGTTGTACAATAGTTTTTCCTGATGGCATCTACTAAATCTTCATCCATGCCTACTGTCAGTGAAGCCGATTCATCGAAGATGCCGTTCTTCCCTAATGTTAAGGTACTGAAGGAGGTGGTGACGCAACATGATGAAGGAACCTTGGCTATAAATCTTCGATGGTACTATTGGCCTAACAACTTTGTGCTTGCCTTTTGCCGTGATTAGGCACTAAAAGTTTAAGGCCTGGAGGATGGTGATAAGAGGACAAATGTCATGATGGTCTACACCGATTAGCTTCAGGCAAGGCTCCACTTTCCTCTCCACCCATTGGTGGAGCAATTCTACAAGCAATATCAGGTGCCGCTATTGTAGTTGACGCCGAACTTATTCGTGCACATCAATGGGTTCATCATTTGTTACAGGTTGGTGATGGTGACCCCTTTACTAGAGGTCTTTCTCCAATTTTATATCCTATACTTGAGAAAGGACTCTAGCATTTTCAGTATTGCCTTCATCAACCAAGGAGAAAAGAAATCTTTTGCCTTTGTTGCCTACAAGGATTCGTGGGTAGGGTGGAAAGACTGTTTCTTTTTCGCCTTGAGGAAGCATGCATGGGGCTTCCCATATTAGTATGCCAACACACTACAATAGGCCCTCATATAGCAACAGCTTATACACGAGGTTTCCGAGGGGCATTGTTCCCATTTCGGGCTAGTGTCTTGGCTCTACGTGATGGTGGGGAACAATAATTTTTTGGAGCTGTTCCCCATCCACTATACAAATATTAATGAGCCCACTCTCTAGTGGGCAAGCATCAAAAGAGCTCATTGGAGTTATATGGACATAAGGAATCCCCCAAACTAGGAGGACAGGAGGAAAGACTAGTGGAATCGTTTAATGTCACTTTTTAGGCTCAACGAGGCCCCATAGATACAAAAAATTTGTAATTCATGCGGGTTGTTTTATGTTCCATAGTTCCATGCCTCCAATCTATACTAATATTAAGTATTTTCTTTGCAGAAATGAACAGTAGTGCCAAGGAATATAGGACGAGGTGCAGGAGTATTGTCGACACCCAAAAGATTTTGATTGTGCCAGCTGAGGTTGCCCATGATGCAAGGGCAGCTAAAAAGTCCTTCAAGGCTGTTGCTTCCAAGCCAGCCTTTGAGGTGGTGGAGCTATTTGAGTCTCCTTTGGAGGCTTAGTTGGTCCGCAAAAAGGTCATCCCTTATGGCCATTATAGGGACTGAGGCCTTTCGAGACACTGTTAGTGGTAAGGCTCTGATAAAGAACTTTTCCTTCTTCTAAGTATATTCTGTAGACTTGACATTATTTTACGCTAATTGTAGATATTTTCGTTCAGCCCTTCTAGAAAAGTGCACAAAGACTTTGGGCCCCCCTTTTACCACTAGTCCAAAGGCTTCGAAGGCATTATAAAAGTATAGGGTAGTTAAGGAGGCGGCCTAGAAAAAGGCTATAGGGGAGTCATCGGTGAAGGCATCCAACCAACTACCTCCCCCTTTGATGCAAGTTTCAGTGAGGGTCATTCTTGATAAGGTGCCCCTGTTCCGTAAGGGCTCCCTAAGCTAGCCGTGAGATTTCCACCACATGTCTTGATCCATACGTGCGTTTAGGTGCAACATTATTGCTAAAGAATATTGTACCTGACCAAGTCTTCGATCCTCAATAGGCAGTGGGGATCGGTGAATTAATCCTTGAGGATCAGATGAATGGTACCTATCGGATCCTTGAGGGGCTGAAGACCCTCAGGGATCGACATTTCTTGGCTCACTTTCCCCAGTCAGACAGCAACCTTCTGATGAGCATAGGTTGCAGCCTTCTCCAGGTATAATCATGGCTTTGTTATATTTATAGTCCTTTATTTGGTGGGTTTCTAATGAGTTGAGTTGCACAAAAGGCCATGGTCATCTTCAATCTGGGGTAGCGATGTGTAGCCTATAAGAAGGTTGTGTAATCTCAAATGGAGGCCCTCAATTGTGAGAGGGACTCCTTAAAGAAGGAGTTAGAGAGCAAACGCACCACTCGGAGCACTATAGAGGGGGACCTTAAGTGGATGCAGGAGGCCAAGAATGCAGGGGAGGTTCACATTAAAGAGCTTAGGGGGCTGTTAAAGAAGCTAAAAGGTGCCTTCAAGTCATCCAAGGAGAATGAGGCAGAGGCTCTAAAGTAGGCTGACCGTTAGGCATCTTTGTTGAAGGAGGTAGAGCCCAAAGTCAATGCTGTCAAGGGGACTTTGCCAATAGATCAATATAACCCATTGGGTGCAAACAGCGCCCAAGGCAAGGCTAGCTTTAGCTCGGTCATTTTTACAATGGCCCTCGTAGAGGGAACGTGCAGGATGGTTATGTTAGGCTTGAGGGCCACATGGCGTACCAGTTTCTCCATCATAGGCCAATGCTTGTGTGAAGGAGCTTTGTTCATACCTTCAGAAGGCGGAAAAAGGGTTTGGAAAGTCTTTTTTCTTTGAATTCAAGAAAGGCTTTCTTTCTTGCCGCTTTCAAGTGGAGCGAGCTAGGCCGAACGTGGATTTCTTGTTCCTTTTAGCTTATAAGGATCTGGGTTCAGAGTATGGGGCTTGGCCAAAAGATGGAAAGTTGGGACTACTTCATTCGATGAGGATGCATCAGCAACAGACCTTGATGAAACTTTTTCTTCAGGATCAATTTTATGAGGCACCATCGTTTATCCCATTCTTCTTGAGCTCTTTATAATTTTTTATTTTTGCTTTTGTAATTTTTAATCTTTAATGAAAGTTTGATTTTTGATCCAATGTTTTTGTGTATGTGAAGCTTGAGTGCGTGTAGGTTAGTTTATGATTTTTTTTGATAATTTTCCATACTGCGATGCCTTAGCTAGAGCTATTGTAGTTAACATCGTATTTTGGTAATTAGGGGGCCATCATAGATCATTTTAGCTGAAAGGTTAATGCAATTTTTGAAACCTCTGAAAAAGAGTACTTTTATTTATTATAAGAATGGGTGTAATCAAAGTATTAGATAGCAAAGTCTGGCAAAGTGTAACAATGTTATGCAAAGTAAGGTAACAAGTCATCTGAATGATAATCTTTTGGTAGCTTCTGCCCATTAGGGTTGGAAAAATCTTAAACCCATCTCTAACCTTCTTGGTGACTAGGTAGGGTCTATCCCAGTTAAGCCTTAGTGCCTTGTGCCAAGGGTTCCTTCTAGCCAATTCTACCTTATTGATGGCCATGCCCCTTACTTGTATATTTTTGTTTTTTGCTTTAGCATCATGGTGGGAGCAATTCGCTACATTAAGGCTCTCATATGGACCATTGCATCTTTTCTTAATTCTTCTAGAAGGTTAAGATTTTCCTTGCGTGCCTTCTTATTCTTGATTGGGTGGTAGGTTTGGTTTCGCAGTGTTGGATAGGCAATTTTCACTAGGATGAGGGCATCTGTCCTATAGGTCGTTGTTAAAGGGGACTCTCCTATTGGCCTTCAGGGTGTCATTTTGTAGTCCCATAGGACACTTGGTAGCTCTTCCACCCATTTGTCTTTGGCTTCCCTTAGCCTTCTCTTTAGGCCCTCATTAATAGTCCTATTAGTTATTTTTACTTGGCTGTTTGACTGAGAGTGCAATGTAGGTGCAAAGTAGAGCCAGATACCTTTCATTTGTGCAAATTGCTTGGATCCTGATCCACCTTTTTTATTTAGGGATTCTTTTCAAGGCTCCATTCTCTAGGTAAAGCCGAATTGGCCTTATCTAGTCATTCTTAAGGGTAAAATACTTGCTCTAATAAATAGAGGGTTTTGCTAATTTTTCTGTCAAGTCTTCTTTATAACTTTTTGAAAGGGTGTTGGCCCTTATGTTCTATGCTTGTAGGGTCTTATACACTTGCACGTGGTCAAACATCCTTATCAAATCCATTACAGTTTTTAGGTATTTACAAGGAGTAAGTTATTTTGCTCTTGTCGTTCCGGTGACTTGGTTTACTATTAATTGTGAATCATTGTATATCTGTAATCATCATATTCCTACCTGACCAACCATCCCTAGCCTAGCTGGGAGGGCTTCATATTTAGTAACGTTATTTGTGATAAGGAAGCAAAACTTAATCCTGAGGGCTACTTCCATGGCTAGTGGGCCTTTTAGCATAATACTTGCTCCTAGGTTCTTAGGTCTTGAGGTTCATCTACATACATCTCCCAGAGTGGGGTTTCTTCCATATGATGTTCCTCTCCCCCTTTAGGGGGTGTCATTTCAATGACAAAATTTGCTAGAGCTTGTGCTTTGATGGCCTTTCGAGGCTTGTAGGTGATGTCATTTTCTCTTAACTCGATGCACCATTTAGTGAGCCTTTTAAACTTATCTGGCTTTTGTAGTATGTCTCGTAAGGGTAACTTTGTGTAGATGATAATGTGGTACATCTAAAAAAATGAGCATAGTTTTTTAGAAGCCATGATGAGTGCTAGAACTTCTTTTTCAAGTGTGAGTATCTGGATTTGACCCCCTAGAGAGTTTTACTGACATGGTACCTAGGCCATTGTTTTATCCCATCTTCCGGTAAAAGGATAGCACTAGTATAGCCTTTTGTCATAAATAAGTAGAGTACAAGGGCCTTGTTAGTTTTAGATTGCTTCAGTGCAAGGAGGTGTCATAGGTAGTCCTTGATTTGTTTAAGAGCTTTGTTACATTTTTCAGTTCATTACAATATGACTTCATTTTTAAGTATTCTAAAGAAGGGTTTACAATGATCCTCAAAATGAGATACGAATCATCTGGAATACAAATCGTCTAAAAGTGCCATTAGCCTTCTTGCCAATTTCTGAACATCCTTCTTATTCTGGGGGTCAGTTATCATGAAGATGGCCTCAATTTTATCTAGATTGGCATCAATCCACTTTTCAGAGACTATATAGCTTAGGATTTTGCTAGCTTTTACCTTGAAGGTGCATTTCCTGGGGTTGAGCCTCATGATGAACTGACACATATTTTGGAAGATTTTATGAAGGTCATCAAAGTGGTGTTCTATTGCTAAACTTTTGACGATCATATCATCGACATAGACCTCAATATTTTCTTCCAACTGCTCTATGAATAATCGATTCATGAGCCTCTGATAGGTTGCTTTAGCATTCTTCAACTTGAATGGCTTCCGTTGGTAACAATACATTGCTTCTCCAATTGTAAAGGCAATTTTTTCTTCATCCTCTAGTGCATGTGAATTTAATGATAGCCATTAGAGGTGTCCATAAAGGATAATATCTTGAATTTAGATGTGGCATTGACTAATTGGTCTGTTGAAAGGAACCTTTGTTAACAACAAATGAATGGAATGTAAACCTCTATTCTTTTCATATTTTCCATTGAATTATGCATTTTAAGTACTTAATACATTTGGCCATAAATAATGAATAAATAAAATGATTAAAATAAATTGTTGGTTACTGTGGTCAACATATTTTCCTTTATTCACAGAGTCCCCTAATTACGTCTAAAGTTTATGAGATTTAGGGAAATGCAATGTGGTTTCTGAAAACTTTAAAAAATCAGCTAAGAAAAAAAATAAACAAATGAGCTAAGAAAAAAAATGAAAAGAATGGGCTAAAGAAAAAAATAAAAGTGTTAAAATTATAGTGAAAAATTCAAGAGGTAGAATATTTAATATAAACATCTCCTAATTGAATTTAAAAGTACAAAAAACATAGCTTAAATTCACTATTCATAAATAGATAATGAATGAATGTAAAGAGCTTTAGCGATAAAGGTCATTTTCTCAAGAGTAGGCTTTGAAAGGGTCACTGCTATCAGCTTTCCCTGGCTTAAATGTACCCAACTATGCTTTGAGGTCTACAACCTCGGCCTCCAACTGCTGCAGTTGCTCTGTGTCGACGTTATTCATGGCTTCCCACACTATTTGGTCCAAATTCATCTTATATTTGAGCACATTAATCCGCTAGTCTTTTAGTGTCAACAGCTTCAGCATTAAAACATTTGTATCAAAATTGATGTAATGAATAAAAAAACCCATGTTGAACCCTAAACCTATGAATAGTGGCCTCTATCATTGACTCATTAGCACATGCCAACCTCATAGATAGCGAACCTTGAATCTTGACAAACTATTGAACCCCTTCAGTTGACCCAATTTCAATCTTGACAGTGACCCTAAACTTACCACCTTTTAGGGTATTCAAATAAATAGGCTTGGGTTTTTTTAGCTTGTCGTACAAATGTTCAAGGGTTTAAGCAAAAGGAATCGACACAAACTTTTATAACCTCCATAAAAAAAGGAAAATTAAGTACCATTGTCAAAATAAATGGAGTAACAATTTTAAAAGATGGATTAATCATGGTATAGTTTTAAAATGACAAAAAAAAAATTACTTACTTTTGAATAAAAGTTTCAAAGATCAGATTATGAAAAACTAGGACCATATTACATTTCCCCAAAGCATTTATTGATAGGAAGTTATTAAAAAATAAATTACCCTTGCCCACTCTAAACAATCCTTTATAGCAACTGGTAGGTTCCTAACATTAGCAAAACATACAGAAACAAAGAAATATAAAAACAGACAGTAAATATTGCATATGCCAAACATATAAATAAAATGTGCACCTGCTTGTTTCTTGAAGTTTGTCTTTGTTTCTTCTGTGGGTTTCTGTTTGATGATTGCTCACCTTGAATCAAACATAGTTGATAGAGACATTTTAGTTAATGAGTGCACATTGTGAATTGAAAGAAACATTAAGTAAATGAGTTTTTGGACGTTGCCTTCTTTTGTGTAAAGTATAGGCTGAGGTTGTGCTTTTTTTGTTTTTAGTTGATAGTAATTGAAACCTGATAATTCACCAAAATAAAAGATAATAAGTGGAATATGATTACTAAATACAAATAAAATGTTTAGATGTATGAATGCATAAGCATACTTCCTTCTAGTTTGAGGAATTGCTTCCAAAAAATGTTGACTGCTCCTAATAATTTCTCTAAAAAAAACAAACAATTGTTGTGTCAATACCATAAAAATCATTATCAGAATAAGAATTTTATTGACAGTATTTATGTGTTACTAAAATAAATTGTTTGGACAGGTTTGAATCGATGTAGCTTTAGAGAAGGCAATACTTGCTGCTATGGTGGACCAGGATAATGCTTTGAAAAATGAGCAGTAAGAGCAATTAGCTGACAGGTTTGAGGATGATGAAATCACTTTTATTGAGGAAATTGTAAAGTTCATAATGTGTTTCGATTGCCTTTTTATAGTTAGTGTAATTGTAATTTTTTGTAACCATAATTGTATGATAGTTGGTAGCAATAAGGGTGAGGAAAAGAGTTGTGGATGAGTGCTCAAAATAACTGCACTGTTAAAAATGGATTTAAAATTTTGTGATAGGGTTGTGGGGTATAATAGGCAGATATGAGGTCATATAGCAAAAAAAAAAAAAAAAGAAGTTAAAAACGTGATTTTTTATTTGCATATATTTTATAATATTTGAAAATATTTTGATTTTTAAATAAATGGCAAAAGCCCATTTATTGCACATCTAGCACGTCTATCTTTTGAAAAGTATGGTGAGGTGGCAAAATCATAGAAACTTATGAAATTGATTAAAGCTAAACCTCGACCCAATCATACTCTGCCATGTGTGTTTAAAGAGGGACATAAATGGAAATCACCACACATCATCTTTTTATGCATCCCTATTTACACATGGAGGCATGTCTATTTTTGTTAAATTTTTCAAAATTATGAAAAAACACTTTTGGTAGATTACCTACTTTGATATATAGTAGTAAATTTTAAATTTTGAGTTTTCAATCTGTTTGAGAATTTAGCTTCCTTCGATTGGATCCAACTCTACACCGGTCCCTAGCCATTTCTATATTATTGTCTGCCTCACTCATGGTTGTGTGCATGGGGTTTCACATGTTTTTTGGTGGGTTTTAGTTATGGGAAGTGGTTGTCAAGTGGACATTGAACGGAAGCAGTCCTTTGTTTCATTAAAATCATGGGGGAAATTAAATCATTTAGATTTTTTAGATTGGAAGGCACAAGAAATCTTCATTATTCTTGTAGGAAGGTCAAATGGTAGGTAGAGAAAGAACAAATCTGGTTTCTTCTTAAAGATAATGGCTTGGATATTTACCTAGAAAAAAAAATTATTATTCCAAAAGGCAAATCTGCAGAAGGATGGTGGACACTTAATAATACAATAATTAGACTGGCAAAGAAATTCTGGGGTGGACCTTCATCGATTGAGTCCACCAGTGGTGCTATCGTGGTGTTTGATGAAGGCTCTCTATCATAATTTCTCTGCCCTTGCCACAATTCAAAGTTGAGATTCACTATGGTGGTGATCAAAAGGTTACCTAGGAAAACTTATTTGGTGACAATTGTGGAAGAATTAGAGAAAGAGACGTAAAAAAACTAAGCATAAAAGGTTTAGGCTCCTATTGATTATGCTCGGCATAATGGGCCAAAAGTTAGGCCTGAAATGATTTTGGACACAAAACTAAATAGGGCTTCAGGTAAGTCCACTAATCCTAGTTTTGTTGAGTTTTTGAAAAGGAATTTAGTTAGGCCTACTGGATTGTCTGAGGTTGGTGTTATTGAGGAGGTTCTACTGTCTATGCTCGTTGAAATTGACACCCTCAATTCTTACAAGAGTGTAGGGGATATTTCAGTTTCTATTTTGAAGTTTATGTCTGCATATGTGTTGTCTCAAGTCCAAGAAGCCTCTTAGGGTTGGGTTCTCATTACGACAACAACGTTTAGACAAAAGTTGGAGAAGTTGAGGTAGGAACCGGGAAAAGGAATAGTAGCACCACTTTTATCTGTGTCTAGTTCTATTCTGGAATCTTTTGAAGTAGTTTGGTTTCAAGATCAAAAGGAGGATCAATTGGTACTAGTACTTGTTTCAGATTTAGATTCAAGGTTTAGGGAAATTGGTTAAGCTGAAGGGTTAGAACTTGTTGACAAGGCAAATCCTCTATGCTAATCCTGCTAAGGGTATGAAAGATGCAACTAGTGCAGATTTGATACTATTGAGTCCTTCTACTTAGGTTGATAGATTCTTGAAAATGATGTGTAAATTAGCTAAGTTCAGCTTTAAGGGGTTTTGGGATTTCATTATTAAATTTGTTAAGAAAGTGGTTAGGAAAACAAAATTGATGAAAGGATCATAAAAAAGTAAGCAAGTGGTGTAATGAAAAGGAAAGGTTGTTAACTAAGATCTAAAAAGATTAAAGAGTAGTATAAATTATGATGTCAGAAAAAAGGGTCAATCACTAAGAATATTTATTGTAAAGTGATGAATGTTCCTGATTATCTGAAGAAGTCAGTACCTTAAGAAGATTAGAGAGCTGACCAATGTTTTATTTTTCTTCAAGATAAAACGATCTTTAGGCATTTAGGGTTGGGCTTTTTATGATGGAATTGCCTTCAATTTGTTTCGAGGAGGGTTGAGGGGTTAAGCTAAATTTTGTCCCTCTTTAGGGTTGAGTTATGGGGTTTTAGACTTGATAGTTTATGGGATCGTATGGCTTGGCCCAAAAGCATGGTGAATTACGTGTTGGTGACCTACATACAAAGACAATATTAGGGCCTCGGGATGCGTTCCCCAGGGAAACCCTTCGACGTTCAACTCAAACTTCCAATAAGAAGGAAGTAGCAGAGAGAGTGTATGTGTGTATGTGTGTCATACCTCAAGATTGGCAAATGGATGGGTTTATATAGCTAGGGGGAGCTCTGAGGAATTCTTTTTAGGATAGGAATCTTATAGCTTATCCAATAGTTTCAGGATTCTATTTCTATCTAAGGTGGAGTTCCCCTATGGATCTATTTAGGCCTTTAGTAGGACCTTCTACTAGCTATAGGCCTTGGATTTGGGCCTATTTCCTACCAATAGGTCCCTCCCCTCAAGGAAATGTGGGCTAAGGGCCCTGCATTTTCTTTGTTTTACATCATCATTTCCTGGAAAAGAGGGGTGTTTGCATGGGGGACAAGCCCCTTTTCCACTTTAGGGCTGATACGCTTTAAGTGGCATTGTTTAGTGAAGACGGTGTGATGCCCTTTTTGCTTCCTGAAGAAGCTTGGGAAACGTTGTCATTTGGCCCTTTCCTTCCATTAGGCCTATACGGTTTTGATATGTGGCAGGTCTACTAGTTGGGAAGGATGTGAAGCAATTTCTATTAAATGCTCCGTAGGTAAGTGACTGGGCATGACCTCTTTGACAGCTATTCATAGCTATGTGTCTTTCCGCTATTGGAAGACAATTTCACAATTATTCCAATGGCAATTTCAAGGAGGAAACTCATCAATCGGAAGTTTGTCTATATATACCATGAGAGTTTTCACCTTATTTTTTCACCATTGGCTGATTTATGCTGCTACTTTGTGGTTTTTTGCCATTTGTTTACCGTTGTTTTTTTTTTTTCATTTGAGTTTTCCTCTTTACCAAGGTTGCCCTTCTTATTTATAATAAGCTAATATGTCCTTGTCTTCTATTTTATTTTTTGTTTTCTCTTGGTGTTTCTGCTGTTCTTGTATTTTTCACCGTTATCGGTCATTTTTCCATTACCCCTGTTGTTTTGGCAGTAGTCCTTATATGCTACCCAATTGGTTTTTCCAAATGGCTTCTTTGAAATAATTGTCTAGGGCTACTGCCAACATAGTTGATACATTGAAGGTATTATTCTTCCCTAATGTAGACGTTTTAAGAGGGGTTGTGACTCAACATAATGAGGGCACCTTGGTGATGAATCTCTGTTAATACTTCTGGCCTGATGGTGTTGTGGCTGCCCTCTCTTGCAATAAGGCTTTGCAAGATAGAAGCTCGAAATGTGGCAGCCAGAAGGTGGACTTCTTCACTAATTTGATCGACCAACTCCAAGTAGGGCTTTGCTTACCACTCCATCTATTGGTAGAACAGATATGTGAGCACTACTAGATTCTGCAATCACAATTGATTTCCAATTCATTCACCCATATCATTGGGTTTATCATTTGTTGCAAGTTGGCATGAGTGACCCCATTCCTAGATGTTTTCCTTCAGTTTTATATGCTGGACTTGAGGAAGGATGCTAGTTTCTTCCACATTGCCCCTATCAACCGAGGAGGAAATAATTTCTTTGCATTCTTATCCTGCAAGGACCCGTGGGTAGAGTAGAAAGAACACTTATTTTACACAATAAGGGAACATGCCGACAGTTCTCTTGTGAATTTTTGGATGCGCCTCAACATGCCTTAGTCGAGCCACTACTAATATACAATGGCTTGGATGACCATCACTTATACTTCAATCTGATCAGCTGGCTGGAGGAAATGGAAAGGAATAACAATTTTGTAAGGTTTTTCCCCATTCATTACATGGAAAATTATAAGACCACCTTAAGGTGGGCGGGAATCAATAGGGCCCACTGGTCCTACCCTGGGCTGAAGAACCCTTGCAATTAGGAGAAGGGTCAGCAGGGGAGGTTGGTAGAACCCTACAGGACTATAGCTAGGGCCCAACGGGCCTTCATTTATTGTTTATATGGCTATGGTCTTTTCACTTCTCCTATGAGGGCTTAGTGCCTAGTCTTGATTGTCATTTTTGCATAAATGAGCAGTCAAGCGAAGGAGTTTAGGAAGAGGCGCAAGGGCATCACTGACATTTTGGTGAATGCTTAAAAGATTAATGTTCTTCATATTAGTATGGCACATCTATGGGTGCCCCTTCATCCAAGCCCTCAATTAGCGGTGTTAGAGCTTTCTGATTCCCCTTTAGAGGCCTAATTAATTCGTAAGAGGTCATGCCCTATGGACCAGTTGGGAGGCGATGCCACTCGTGATGGCAGTAGTGGTAGGGCTGTTAGTGTTGTGCCCAAAAGCCAATCATGAGATGATTGTATTTTTGCACATTGAGTCATGATATTTTATTAAGGCATTAATCCAGCAATTATGTTTGTTGTTTTGTTCCTACGTAACTTAACAAACATAATTGTAACCCTAGAATAATGATATTCTTAAAAGTCCCTGGTCTAGTATTATTGTGGAGCGGGTTGCAATAATACATAACGACTAGTATATGTGGAGACTAATATGAGATATGTAGTCTACATATGGGTACAAGTTGGAGAACTTGTGTACTGGACCGACCCACCATGAGAACACTACATGGATCGTTATATGAGTGTCATAAGTGATTCTCATAGTGATCATGGTATATGTAGTCCTTCGACCTAAGATCATCAAGGTTCCCTACATGTGAGTCACATACTTTGATACTTTCCTTTGTTGCTCGTAACTGAGTGAACTTGAAGGAGGTCATTGGGTATGTCACATATCATGCGGAGGGATTTGTATGATCAAGATGGGATTTGTCCCTCCTATGTAACGGGAGTGATATCTTCGGGCCCCTTGATAGAGTGAGACTTAGAAAATGCATGGCCATGCTCGGATGAGTTGATATACGATATCAATGTCATCAGTTTAAGTTAGTCTACTCGGTAATCAAGAAACCAAAGATTGGGCTATACGAGAGTGACACATTCCATGTCTCGTGCTTAGTCTTGATATCTTGGACAAAGGGACAATGGCATATATCGGTGATGATCATAAAGGTTTAGTCGAATCATCGACAATCTTGTCACTTGGGTAGCAATGATGTGTTGCTAGACACCGCTCATTGCTTATGATCATAAATGTGATTTATGATCATTGCCAACGTGGTAAGAGCCTATTGGGTCGCACACATAGAGCTATTTGGATCATTAGAGTGCATGGGCTAATTATTTGGGTTATGGTTTCACTTTAATTTCGTATTAATAATGGGCCCAAAAGTTGAGCCATTATTAAGCCCGAAATTAAATCCTAATTGGATTAGGGCTTTGAAACCCATTAGGCCTGGAAGTTGAGTCTCACTATAAATACAACTTTTAGTGAGAAATTCGTAGGTCTCCTTGCCCTAGCCTCCCAAAAGGACAGTCGCACTCTTCTCTTGCAATTCCTTGGAGGGCGCAAGCTAGCACTGCGAGCGCAAGAGAAACGCATCTGCCGGGACGTGGTGGAAGCGTGGTGATCCCGAGAGGCTCGTGTGGATACCATAGAGAGCTTGAACACGTCAACTGTTCAGGTTTTGTGATTCGACTCTACAGTTGAGTGAGAGATCTCAACCGAAAATTAGGTATGAAAATTTTCGAACACCCGGTTTACCCAGTTTCACTTGGATCCTGGAGGGTTTCGGTTAAATTCCGCTGCGCTGTTTAGCTCCCGAAACCCAACAAGGGCATCGTTAGAAAAATTTTTCCATGTTGATTTTATAGACTTACGATCATTTTTTTACTGACTATGGATCTTTTTATCCCACAGCTTCAGAAAAGCGTGCAAAGGCATCTAGGCCCCTCATTACTATGGAGCCGAACAATAAAGTGGCATCCTTGAAGGAAAAGGTGGTTGCGGAGGTCTCTTAGAAGCAAAATATCACCCTAAGGCCATCAAAGGAGATGTCTTCTTTTTTACATCCACCCCCTGCTGAGGTGCAAGCCGAGGTTATTCCTGAGAATGTTGCTTCTGCCCGGGGGAGGCTTCTTGAGCTGAAAGTAAATTAGCGCTTTTAGCCGCAAAATCTGATCCCTATGCGAGGTCAAGAGTAGAAGCAAAAGTTGGAGCTGTAGGGAGTCACAGTTGACCAAGTTCTTAACCCTCAATGGGTGGTGCGTATAGGCGAGTTGATCTTTGAAGACTAGATTAACATTACTCATTGCATCCCTGAGCGGTTGAAAAGTCCTAGGGATCAGCACTTTCTTGCTCATCCCCATCATTCGGAGGGCTCCCAACTAATGAGTATGAGCTACAGCCTTTTCCAGGTATGCTTCTTACTGGTCTCTCTTTGTTTTAAGCATTTTCCTTGGTTGGCTTTAACAAATTCAATTTTTTCAAGATGCCATCATTGCTTATGGCATGGGGGAACGATGGTCAGCCCGTGAAAAAGCTTTTCAATCCTAGTCTAGTTCTTTGAGCAAGAATGTGGCTTTGCTAGAGAAGGACTTAAGCAGCAAACACAGAGTCAGAAATGCCCTTGTTGATGACTTTAAGCTAAAAGAAGTGGCCATGGAAGAAAAGAAGGGCTTCATCAAAAGGCTCGGGAGGAAGGTGGGAGAGTTACAGGAGGATTTGAAGCTGTCTCAAGAAGAGGAAGCTAAGGCCTAGAAAAAGGCCGCTCGTCTAATGGCCTTGTTGAAGGTGGTTAAGTTGAAGACTCGGTTGATGGATCAATATGCTTCATCAGGCCTGAGGATTGTCCTTGGCAAAGCCAGGTTTAGCTCAGTCGCTGCTATTATGCCCCTCATGAGGCGCATCAAGCGAGTTTGCTTTGTTGGGCACAAGTTCCATTTGAAGTACTAGCTCCTTCAAATCAAGGCCAATGCTTGAGGGAAGGAGTTTTGTTTGCTTTTCCAAAACGCAAAGAAGGGGCTTAGAAAGAGCACATTCTTGGAGTTCAATGAAGGCTTTCTTTCCTACTTCTTTTAGGTGGAACGGGCTAATCCAAACCTGGATTACTTCTTCATCTTGGCTTACGAGGATTTGTGCTCGGATTATGAGTCTTGGTCGAATGATGGAAAAGTTGGGATTCCTACCTTTTGAGGAGGACATGTCGACGATGCACCTTGATGAGGGCCCTCTTCCTGATGAATTTTAGGAAGCCCCATAGCTAATTCCTTTTTTTGTATTCCCTTGAGCTCCTTCTTTTCTTTTGTAATTGTAACTATTTGTATAATTAATAAAAAGTTCATTTTGCTCATTTTTTCTTTCTTATCTACATTTTTTTCCATTACGAATAATTCTTGAAATGATCTTTTAGATGGACATTATTAAGTAAAAGGTAATTCCATCATCGTAATAGCTACACTATTAAGTAGCCTTCATATTAGAAAGCCTTCACGGGTTTTTTAGAGAGGACTAAGGCTTTCAAGTGATCGAAAAGTCTCAATTTGCTATTTCATTTTGTAAAAACATAAATTATCCAAGATAAGTGCCTTTTTATTGAAAATGCAGCAAATTACATTATGCAATAATGTAATTTGGAAAAGTAAGGTGATAGGTCATTTGGGTGATAGTTTTTATGCCACTTTCTCCTTTTTGAGTCATAGATTCCATTTCTAAGTTTCTTGGTGACAAGGTAAGGTCCATCCTAATTCAACCTCAAAGTCCCATGCCCCAAGTTCCTCCTAGTTAGTTTTGCCTTAAGAAGGGCCAGGCCTCATACTTGTATATTATTTTGTTTCATTCTTCGATCATGAGTATGGGCAGTTCGTTGTTTAAAGGCCCTTATGCAAACCCTTACTTTTTCTCTTAGTTCTTCCAATAGATCAAGGTTCCCTTCAATTGCTTTGTCATTTTCACTAAGATCATAGGCCAAAGTTCACGGAATGAGGCAATAAATATCTACAAGGATGAAGGCGTTGGTCCCATAAACCATCATAAAAGGTGACTCTCCCGTGGCCCTGTGTGTCATTCTATAGTCTTATCGGACACTTAATAATTCGTCTACCCATCTTCCCTTGGCTTCACCTAGTCTCTTCTTTAGGCTTTTCTTAATGGTCTTGTTAGTTACCTCTACTTACCTATTAAACTGTGGATAAGAAATGAGGGCAAAGGAAAGGTTGATACCCTTTTCTTCTACAAATTGACAAACTTGTTGGTTGCCAAACTGCTTGCCATTATCAGTAATGATGGCCTTTGGGTATCCAAATCGATGGATAATGTTCTTCTATAAGATTTTGATGACTTGAGGGGCCATGATGAAGGCGAGAGGCTCCGCTTCCACCCATTTGGTGAAGTAATCTACCACCACAATACAATACTTGACTTGTCCCAGGGCCATGGGAAGCGCTTCGATCAAATCTAACCATGAAATAGTGAATGCCCAGGGGTCTGTTGCTAGGGAGGCACCAGAAAAGGTAACCTTTATATTCTTGAGCTAGTTGTTAGCCACGACATCATTGGACGAACTCCTTGGCGTCCTCTTTGATTGTAAGGTTGAAGTAGCCCTAGCACAAGGTTTTTTAAGCCAAGGAATTGGTGCCTATGAGTGGCCCATAATCCCCTTGGTAAATTTTTTAGAGAATGTGCTACCCCTCTTATGAAGTTAGGCATCACTGTAAAGGGGAAACAAACCCTCATCTATACAATTTGTCTCAAACGATTATGAATCATCCTACTTGGATCGTAATCTTCCTTTTTGCTTATGTTTCATTAAGTGCCCCCATTTCGAGTTAAAGTTTGATTGGCTTCCTCCAATCATCTTCTGGGACTATAAAGTGTATTAGGTCGACCAAGGGCTCTATGAGTTTTTTTGTCATGGCCTCCTCCCATCATTTTAAGAGGGCATCTGCCCTAGCATTCTATATCCTTGGGATCTTCTAAACCTACACGAGGTCAAACATCTTTATCAAATCCTTTTTTGTATTAAGGTACTTACAAAGAGTGGGCTCTTTTGGTCTTACTATTCCCGTGATTTGGTTTACTATTAACTGCTAGTCACTATATATTTGTTTATGTCATAGCCACACTTGACTATCCATGGCCTAGCAAGGAGGGCTTCAAATTTAGCTATATTACTTGTTATAGGAAAGAGAAACTTAACTCTAAGGGTTGCTTTTAGGTTGAATGGACACTTAAGTACGATGCTTGCTCCTTGGTATTTGGGTCTTGATACCCTGTCAACAAACATTTCCCAAATGGACTGTCATTTTATCTCATTCTCTTCAATTTTTTCCATTAATGTCATTTCAGCAACAAATTCTACTAAGGCTTGTGGTTTTATAGCCTTTTGAGGCTTGTAGTGGATATCATATTCCCCCAACTTGATGCACCATTTGGTGAGTCTACAAGACTTATCCGGCTTTTGTAGGATATTCCCGTAAGAGTAATTATGTCTTAACAATTATGTGGTGCATCTAAAAGTTGGGTTTTTAAGAAGCCATAATGAGTGCCAATATCGCTTTATAAAGCGTAGGATATCTGGGTTTGGCCCACTAGAGGGTTCGATTAACATAGTATACTATCCATTGTTCTGGCCCATGCTCTCTAATGAGTATGGCATTGACTAAGCCTTTGGTAACAATTAAATATTACACCAGGGGCTTTGTTAGGCTTGGGCTGTTTTAATGTAGGGAGGTGTCGTAGGTAGTCTTTTGTCTGTTGGAAGGCTTTGCAACATTCTTCCGTCCATTCAAAGAGCGCATCTTTCTTTAATATATGAAAGAAGGGCTTATATCGGTCGCCAAATCACCAAACAAATTGTCCAAGTGTGGTTAACCTCCCAGTAAGCTTCTAAATGTCCTTTTTGCTCTAACAATCTGGCATCATGAGGATGGCCTTAATCTTGTCTTGGTTTATGTTGATCTTTCTTTCTAGACCATGTAATCATGGAAATTACCAACATTAATACCGAAGGTACACTTATTAAGATTGAGTTTCATGTTGAACTATCGCATTCTTTGGAAGGTTTCTCGTAGGCTATTGAAATGCTGCTCTATGGCTCTATTTTTAACAATTATGCCATCTATAGAGACCCCCCTATATTCCATCCTATTTGGATTGTAAAGATCTAGTTTATTAGCCTTTGATAGATGGCCCCTGGTGTTTTTTAGGCTAATCAGCATTTGCTGATAACAATAGATTGTTTCGCCTGTTATGGAAGCCGTTTTTTCTTCATCCCCCAGGTGCATTTAGATTTAATGGTAGTCACTAAAAGCTTCCATGAAGGACATTATTTTGAATTCTGATGTGGCATCGACCAATTAGTCTATAGATGGTAGGGGTACATATCTTTCAGGCAGGCATTGTTAAGGTTTGTGTAGTTAACGCATACACGTCAGCTCTTATTCTCCATTTTTACCAACACTACATTGGTAAGCCATTCGGGGTATCGTACTTCCAAAACAATTCCAGCATTTAATAGCCCTTGGACTTCTTTTCTAATGAAGTCTCGCCTTTCAGGCGCCATGTTGTGTTTTTTCTGCTATACTAGTCAAGCGGAGAGGTCTACTTGTAATCTATAAGTTATTTTTTTCTAAGTTGATCCTAGGAATCTCATCCGGGGACCATGCAAACACATCTATATTTGCTTTTAGGAATTGGATAAATAACCATATTTCCTCGGGTAAAAAGTACTTGCCAATCTTTATTGTTTTTCTAAGGGCCGCTTTCATGAGCTTGGTGTCCTTGGGCAGTGCTGTGCCAACCTCATTTTCTAGGGGTAACTTTTTTCTCCTTATAGCTTGTGGTGGTGCGAGCTCATTTTCTCTAGGCCTTTATAGGGTCACCACGTAACCCTACTGCATCGAGGCCTAGTCAACAAAGATTATAATGTCCTGGACAAGGATCTGTCAAGCAATCTGACATCGGATCAGATATAGAATTACACCTAGGCTAGTTTGCTGAGTATGACAGTGTAAGGTAACGGGACATCTAGGATGAGAAATTTAGTGGTATGATAGTCACAGGCCAGTTTGCCTTTGTGGTCTTTTCCCACTAACATGAGAGGTACCTTGGTGATCTTTATTGTGGGGACCTCTTCCCTTTTTATCTCGAAGGTAGGTCCGGTCATAGGGAATAAAAAAGACTTTATGACTCTTATTTTTTCCAATAAGTCGGAGAAGATAACATTGACATTTACCCCAGTATCTGGGTAAACTCTTTCTATGTTAAAATTTTAATGCAAGCCCTGAATATGAATGGATCCAAGCAGGGGCGTAGCCAGAAATTCCACTTGGGGGGGGGGGGGGGGGCGTGATGTGAAACGGGTTATTAGCATGTATAAATTTATAATCACTAATAGAAAATACTAAATAATATTATATATAGACATATAAAATTTGAAATTGTATAATAACTAAGTTTATTTCAAAAGTTTACAACTCAAAATTTATTAGACAGTTTACATATATAGACACATTGAATTCAAAAATTTATAATAATTAAGTTCAATTTATAGAGTAAAAATAGTTATTTGAATTTTCTATTAATTATAAAAAAATATTATACAAATTAAATTTATTTTATAGCACTTACCGGATAGTCCAAATTATGATCTAAAAAGTTGTTATCAGAAAAATACTTTGAGTTAATAAATTTCATGTAATAAAACCAAAATGAAACATTTTTTTTATAAATTTAGAACTAAAACAAAATGTTTTTAATATGTTTGGAACCAAAACAGAATGTTTAATAGGATAGGGACTAAAAAGAAATAATAATTAAAGAGTAAGGACTATCACGTAAGTTATTCAGTAAGAAAATGACTGAGACCTTAAATGGATAAAATATACTAAAGCCCCTTATTAATTATAAAACTTACAGATAGGTACCTAACTTTAATTTTTCTACAATTGTATCACATATCCAAGTACCCAATAACATTTTTTAGAATTTTAGGGGGGGCGGCTGCCCCCTCCCGCCCCTGAATAGATACGCCCCTGGATCAAGTGAAGCATAGCTATCCGAGATCCATCAACCTTCGTTAAGGTGTTGCTAGGGTCAGTCACCTCCAGTTGGGCAATTTCCTACCCTTATTTCTTTCGGGCCATTGAGGGTTATTCCTTAATAAGCATGTGAACTACCCCAGTTAGGGGTCCAGGATTTCTATGGTCCTTGAGGGATCGCGGCCTCTCAGGCCGTCATCTTCGATCACAATCCTTATCATCATCATTTTTAAGAGGCTTATCTTTTGATTTTGACAAAGGGATGGCTGTTTAAACAAATATTTCTTCAGCTTCCCTGCCCAAATCATTTATTCCAATATCTTTTTCAGCTACCAACATTTTTTGGTATCACGGCCCTATCCTTGTGATACTTGCAATATTTTATTAGGCACTTTTTGCCCAGAGGCAGCAATGGGGGCCATTGAGGAACCTAGTTCTTCTTTTTTAAGGCATACAAAATATTTGACTTTGTCTTTCTTAGAGGCGGGAGGATGAGCTTCGGCCGTGAGTCGCCTTCATTTTCCTAAACCCTCATTCTTGAGCCTTCGGTTGGTCCTTTAGGTCCACTGGTTGGTGAAGCTATTCGGCATGTATGTACCGCGTGGCTTAGTCGAAGAATTCCTCTATATCCTTTACTAGATTCTCATGGAGATCCAAGGCTAGCCTTTGAGTCTCGCGTGAGCCCTTGGGTAATGGTTACTGAGTGTAGCTCCGAGGACAATCTCTGTACCTGTACAGCTTCTACGTTAAACCTCCAGATGTAGTCTCTCAGGGGTTCATCACGGCCTTGCACTATTTTCAGCAAATGGGCCATCGCGTTTTAGGTCGATTAACTTCGTATAATTTTTAAAATTTTTTATAATTCAAATTTATACTAATATATTTAAGTTAAACTTTAGTAAAAAAAGGTAAAATGGTCATCGTTTGAGAAAAACTGATGGAGTATTATTTAGTGTGCGTGTGTGTGTATATATATGTATATAATTTTACCTTTTTACACATACGTTAAAAGTTAAAAATATTTTCTTTTTTATTTAGCTAAAATATCCATGTCATATCATGCTATTTTAGAATCACAGACTTAGGATAAGTAAATAGTAAACTATATTTTAATGCAAAATGACTCAAAATATAAGGGCATCCTTAAATAGTAAAATTTTTAAGGGATAACATTCCGGGAGTAACTATTTATTTTGTGAAGACGGTCATGGGTAAAAAACATAATGATTCAACTACGAAAATATTAAAAAGTGAAAATGTAATTGAAAAATTAAACCAAATGGACCCGTGAAATCCTTTCGATCTTGGCAATCAATCACGTAAATTACCCTTTTGAAGGGCCTATTGAAAAAAGTGTGAACCTAGCAAACACCATTTTAATAAAAAAAACAAAGCTACCCATTTTAGGGAATAAAAATTTAAAAGAACACTTTAGGTGAAAAAAAAACTCTGCAAGGTGTGCTGGTGATGCTATAGCTTTGGGATTATTGGGTTTGCAAATATTACCTAAAGGCTAGAGATTTGGCGGTTAGTAGCTATGGTTACTAGTTCTTGGCTTGCGGGGTTCCACATCATCGTACAGGGAGATGAAGAAGTCAAAATTGGCAACTAATTCATAGATTAAAGTTCCATATCAATGACCAATAATTCCCCATTACTCACATTACCTCAGAGGTGTAACACTGATTTGAGTGGCTATGGCCTTTGAGGTTATTATCCCAAGGTCATAGTCAATTATGTTATCTTTATTTTTCATGTGTGCACGTAATTGAATATCAAACCCTAGATATTTTGATATCAAATTTGATTGTACGGATATATATATATATATATATTTGTGTGTGTGTGTGCGCGCGCGCGCGCCCGTGCATGTCCATCAAAGCAATAATTTATAACATGATTTGTTATGTTAGAGAGAGCTAAAGAAAAAACTACTTATCATATGGTACCACCCACATCTAGATGGTGACCCATGTGTGCTTTGTGGAAATTAGCCTAAAACAAGGGGCAACTAATTTCTATATGGCTATTATGAAGAGGTTCTCAGGTGAAAGATTATTATACAAATTTTATAGGATAAATGACATTAATAATCTCTGAACTATCATGTATGTTGTATATTTGTCTTGAAACTATAACATGTCCACCATTCATCCTAAAACTATTAATAATGTAATAGTATTAATCTCCCATTAGTCATTGTCGTTGAACCTAATGAGTAAATGGAGAAGAAAAGAATGAACATGACCAAACTTAACACTTAATTAAATAAAATGGTGGATTAAGAAAGAAATTGAACCATACGCATACAATAAAATTTATGGTTAAGGAGTATAAAATAATAAAAAATGAAAATGAAATAGTAAATAGAAATAATAATAAAAATAAAATTTTATATCTTATTAAATTATTTTATATTTTAAAATTTGGTAATAATAAAAAGTAATAAAAGAGAGAAAGACATAAAATAAATAAAGTACTAAAAATATATTATAAATAAAAATGTATAAATAAAAAACGTAAATACTTAAAAATTTATAAAAAAATAAAATTGGATAAAAAATAAAATTATTCTTAAAAAATAAAAGGAGAGTATGTTATATGTAAAAATCTGAAAGAGAAGGAGACAGTAAAACAACAATAACAACAACCACAATAGCAACAAAAATAACGTCCAACAACAACAATAATAATAATATTCTTTTAGTTTTCTTCCAACCGTCTTCATTCCCAATGAGGGAAGAACAAACACATAAACCCTGTAATTTTTTATCTGAATATCAACCGAATTAACTGCCTAAAATCAACCAACTATCTTGGCACTTGTCTCGTTGGGATTAAATGCCAATACTCCGAAACATTTCGGTGTAGAAAGTGTTGGGGTTGAAGAGGTAGAACAACAAAAAAGTAGAGCTGGGAAATGGATTGTTCTCTTTTTCTGCTTATTTATTGATTTATTATTTGTTATTTCAAAAAATAAAAAAAAATATTATTTCGTAAATAATTTTAATTGTATATGTCGTGGATAAATTGCTTTCTCAGTCCTTCAGTTTGGCTTAATTGTTCAGTTTGGTCATGTTTATCCTTTCTTTGCAATTCAGTCATTTTTTGGTCTATGTTAAATGACAAAACTTGATAACTCCAGAAGGAGTGACGCAATATTTCATAGTTCCAGCGGCGTGAGTGATAGTTTTGAGATGATTTGTGTCATTTATACACCACCAAATCTCAAAGGCGCTCATCTCCAATCCAACGATTTATGATAATATTATAGATTTATACCCTTTTCTTTTACTTATCTGATTTCTATATGTTGTACTACTAAAAACTTTTTCTCCAGAAAAAAACTTTATCTTTCTTTATAGACGAAAACGCTATCATTTTTTTCTTTTGGATACCCGAAATAATTTTTACAAGTATTCAAGGTATTTATGATAGTATATGAAAGAATAGAGGGTCATTAATTGCATATTTTTTCTAATTTTCACTGGGCAAGTGTTGTTGGGGGGTTTCGGACCCCAGTTTTGGCCGGGGCTGTGTCCCTCGACAACTGGCTGAGCTAGGTGTTCAGAGCCCAGGATAAAAACATTTATGTAAGTTATATAAGTTGATTCTTTAAACAATTAGTTCCAATTCGTTTTAGATTAAACTTAGTGCATTACCGAGCGTTGTTCTTATATATTACAATTATTTTCGCAAATTACCAATTTATTTACAGTTTAATAAGTGTAATTCTAAAATATTTTCTTTGTAAAAAAAATATTTTATTAAATTTTCCTTTTCTTTTGAGGTTGATAAGTTAAAAAGTTAATAAGAAACACTCCATCAAGTTATTTGTAATATATTTATTTTGGATATATTTGTAAAAATTTCATATTTAGTAAATTATTTTTTTATATCACCTTCAAATTAAAATTTTAATATTTAATTTTTTTATATATATTTCTTGATTTACAAGAAAAAAATGAATGGTAAAAATGGAAGAATCATATAATTTTTTTTAATTTTTTTCTTAACAACCATATTAAAGTCAAATGTTTTAACCAATTAAGGACAGAAAGAGTAGTTGATTTTTACAAAAAAAAAAAAAAAAATACTTTACAAGTACTTTTTAAATTTTTTGAAATTTAAAGATTCAATAAATTTGTAATCTGGCTAAATAACTGCAACATATATGAATAATATATAATAATGTATTAAATTTACTTTAAAAGAATTGTGTCAGTCTGTTACGTAAAGTGGGAAATGTTCCAACATCTAGAATATTAATGCTCGAGTTGAACGGGGCAGAAACAGATTGGTCATCAATTAATTAACTCATTAATCAAGTTATTGTTTTGGCGCTGAAGCTACCAGAAAGTTGTTCAAAAATGTGGAAACGAGAAAGAATCCATAGTTGTTCCACTTTCCATATGTTCCTCCCTCTCCGCTTTCTTTTCTTTTGCACGTTTTCCATTCTATTAATTGCTTGATGAATTGGGTGGGAGCGTAAAAAGTTGACTGGCTGCGTCACTGAGTGGCCACAAACTTAAGCCTAACTATTTAATAATCTATTGATTTAATAAAATTATAGGACAAAATATAATGCCAGTCATCTATTATGGCCGTCGTTCAACGGAGATCTCACATTATTTACGGGAGACTATTGGCTAGTCAATCAAATTATGATAAATTATGGGTATTATAGTCCTGTCACCTCATCATTTTTTATAATATATTTTAATAATCTCATACTCATATTTAGTGATATGATTGAAAGTTAGGTTTCAGTATATATCATATCAAAACATTCAACTTAGAGTAACTATAAGAACAATAATCATTTAGACAGGCTCTATATTTGGCCAACAAAAAAGGATTCAAGACTGTCATTGTTAGCACGTACTATTAAAGTTTAAAACTATTAAATTTTAGAAGAAATTATCAAATCTCCACGTACAAAAATCTAACTAATGTTACTCGTGGGCCGAAACCTTAAATAGAGGAGTACATTCAGGGAGGGCTAGAAAGGGTTAGGGTCCCCTAAAATAGTAGGATACATATAATTCTTCTAAAATTTGAGGATAAATGCATTCTGACATAAAAACTGGTCAAATTTTTTTTATAAAGACTATAAATTAGAAAAATATTTATTTTGACATATTTTTTTTTATAAAAAACCCTGAATCCGAGTGGTAACACGATATTAAAGTAATAAACTCTTTATAAAAAAAAGAAAAGAAAAAGGTAATAAATTCTTGACTCTTCATTTATGAACATGGTTGGTGAGCGTGGGACATGAAGGTGCGACCTTTATTCTCATTTGTGAAGTAGTATGAAAGAAAAAAAGTAAGAGCCATAGCTTCCGATTATACAGAGACGCAGGCACATTCATTTCAGCATCAAACTTCATTGTTATATACTAGTGTACGGTAGGTAAGAAACAAACAAATTTATTTTAATTTAAATTAATTAATTTATTTTTATTTTTATATTTTTTTACCTGAAATAAATTTCATTTAAAAGTTAATATTATGTAAATATAATAATTCATTTGAAAATAAATTTTCATGATATTGTTAAATTTTTATGAATTTTTTATTTTAATGCTTTAAAATTATAAAAATTCATAAAATTTTTTAAGACTACAAAAATTATATTTTCAATAAATTATTACAGTTATATAATATTAATTTTAAATTAAAATTAAATTTAAATAAAAAAATATATAAATAAAAATAAATCATTTTAAAGTCAATTAACTTAATTTAAAATAAATTGGGTGGAAGTGATTTAATTTTCTTCATAAAAAAAGAAGTGACTAAACTTTCAAAATAAACCGTTTACCATCGACACCAATACAAACCTTGGTGATGGTGAGAACTCATTGATGGAACCCCATTCACACAAAGTTAGAATATTATCAGGGAAGAATCTGTATTAAGAAAAGTGTCTAATAAGAAATAATTTCTATAATGATTAGAAGGAGACCCTCACGGCACACTTAAGGTATGTATGATGACCCACTTTGTCCATTTCTCAAAAAGCTAACCCGATCATCTGAGAGTTTTCTTTCGAAACACATTTCAGACTCTAATGTTATCTTTGACTGCTGGTACATAAATCCTAGTTCACTCAAAGTTAACTTGGAGGTATGATCCAACATATTTATTTTTAATTTATTTTACTTAAGTTAATTTAACTTAAAATAACTTATTTTTAGTTTTATATTTTTTTTTACTGAAAAATAATTTTACTTGAAAGCTAATTTTAATTAGATGTAATAATCTATTTAAAAGTAAATTTTCATGATGTTATTAAATTTATATGAATTTTTCTTTTTTTAGGAATTAAAAAAAATTCATAAAAATTTAGTAAGATTATAAAAATTGTATTTTAAATGGATTATTATGCCTACATAATATTGGCTTTTAAATGAAATTGGTTTTGGGTAAAAAAGATGAAAAAGTAAAAATAAAAAAAAAAAATAGATCAAATTAACTTAAATTAAAATGAATTGGCTTTTAATTTGATAGTTTTGCCATCAATTTGGCATCACATATAGGAAAGATATACTGGACACTTGGAAATCCTAAACTAATTAGGATCACTTCAATTAGAATAATGTCATTGATGGAGGAGGGAGCCTTTCAGGACAAGTTGGTCCCACTGGGTTAGAAGACCAAACAGAGGAATGTCAAATAAAAGCCCCTAGTGCTCCTCAAATTTGGTAAAGGGGAAGGCACCTACAAAGATGACGACTAGTTTTAAGACCTCCAGTACAAAATTGTTCATTCCATAGGAACCCGAGGAGGCCGTAGATAGTCATCCAGCCTAGGAAGGGATAAGGCCCCATTTGAGGGACTTGCCATAAAGGTCCAAGGTCTACTTAGATAGGTTATAACTGAGTGATATAAGTATAGTCCTTTGGAGGTTGGACTAAATGGAGGAGTGACTGAAGGGCATGAATCCTTCTTCTAAGCATCATTCATCTGTTATGGACATAAGCTACATCAAAGTGCAACCAATCACGAAGGAGATCAAGAACGTACTAAGCCTTAAAAGATTCAGTATGCCAAGGTTCATCCATATAATAGGCTTATAAACCCCATCAACCACCTAAAGAGATACATCACTTCCATAAGGTTGGAGAGGGGCACATATGTAGTCATGTGCAAGGCCTTCAATTTCACATTGATGAGGGTGTTGAAAGCTGGTTTTAGATGAATAAAAGTTGTTAGTTCCAATTGTTTCAAAACTTATCTCAAAGTTTTCTATGGCACTTTCTTGGAATTCAGCCCACTCTTAAAATGGTAGCCCACTTCTCAAGTTGAGGCAAGGAAGAGAAGAGTCGTTGAATGACCACATCTGATGGTTCAGGCCAGGGAGATAACTCAAGGATTGCTATGGGTCTCTAGGCTAGCATAGGATTTACATGAGAATTCTATTTGAAATATAAAGGATTTCTTGGACCATGATCCGTTGCATTAATACATATTAGTTCAAAGTGTGACCCCTAAAGAATGACTTAGAAGGAACAAAAAAAGCTAAAGGATAACAGGTCTCATCTAGAAAGAGGGATTGGGGGCAAGAGGCCTGGTATACTCTCCTACAAGATTCAATTACAAATATTTTGTATGTCTTGGAAGAGGCAGGAAATGGTGACCAAGTTACCTCAGCTCTTGCTTTAATGGCAACCCACAATAAGAAAACTATTACCTCTAGCATAAAGACCAAAGACATGACTCTAAGAACTGTCAGGAGTTGCATGATTTTTTCATCAAGGAGCTTGTTAAACAAGGAAAATTGAGGGAGTACATTCCATGTCGTATCTCCTATTGTACAATGTTGGAGGACACATTATGGAGGAAGGACGATGATGATAGAAAACCCTTTCAATAATGATGATGAAAGAGTCCACGATTCCCCAGAAGAAAGAAAGAGTATAGGAATCTAAGACTTGTTGTCGGAGTCATCATCATTGTGCCAAAAGCAAGCTAGGGAGATAACGCAATTACATACGATAGATACAAGGAATATCTTGACTAGGAATGATATATCATGAGTAATATTTCCCCATATGGACCATATACTAATAATGTCCTCCATAAGTACTTTTGATGTGCAATTAGTATATCTAAGCACTGGGGTTGATTTAGACATTCTATTTTCCTCCTTTCTTGGCAAACTAAGGGTTAAAAGGTCCTTTTTAGCCTTTATTTCAGAGCTAACTTTTAGGGTTACAAAAGATGAAGTTCCTACCCTGGGTATTGTGAAGTTGCTATTAATGTTAGTTGGGGCATCCATGGATGCTTGGTCCTAAACATGCCATCCTCTTACAATGCCTATTTAGGTATAATTCCATATACGACTAGACGTAAAGTGGCTAACAATGGTTTTCATAACCTACATAGATGACACCATTATTTTCATTGATTAGATAGCATGTTTGTAGTACACAATAAACCTTTCCTACTACACTAATAAATAATATTGATGTGTCAAATCTCTTTGTACTAAAAAATATATGAATTCATAGGCAAGTGCACTTATCATCAAAGTATAGTAGTGGCATATATCAAGATCGCTTTACTGCTTCAAGCATTTTACTGTTAAAAGTACCACCAGCTGCTGTGTCAATCATCTGCTTGGATGCATAACTCAGGCTATTATAGAATGTTTGCACTTGCATCGATGTAAGTAATCCATGTGCGGACACCTTCTTAATAAGTCCTTGAACCTTTCCTAAGCTTCATATAATGTTTTTGAATCCATGCGACTGAAAGCATAAATATCATTGTGGAACTTCATAGTCTTGGCTAGAGGTAAATACGTCAATAAGAACTTCTCGGCAAGAGAGTTCCAAGTGGCAATAAAACCTCTTGGAAGTGTAGTCAACCATTGCTTAGATCTTTTTCTTAATGATAATGGAAATAACCTTAACCAAATACTATCCTCACTAGCTCTATTAATCTTGAAAGTATCGTATATCTCCAAAAAACTAGCAATATGAGTATTAGGATCCTTATCTGCCAATCCACTAAACTGAACACAATTCTACACCATCTGAATAATATTTGGCTTGGCATTGATAAAATGTCTAACAATTCTTGATTTCATCCCTTCAAGAGAAGGTTTGGCTTATTCTAACATAGTCCTTCCTTGATTACTATCCTTTATGATTAATTTTTCATGATTCTCTCATTGCTGCTCCAACTTAGAATGTCATGGATGTGACTCAGTACCTTTTGAAGATAAAAATTTCCCCAAAATTTTCTTGATTTTTGGATCCATTTCAACAACTTCACCAGGATGGCTACGAGTCATACACCAGAATTCCTGCAAGAAAAGAACAAGAAAACAATAAACTAAAAATAGCTAAAAATTCAAAGCAAAATATTATAATAAAATAAATGACTAGATTAATAAACATAAATTTTTCAATAAGCAAACTCAAAAAATGTTCCCCAGCAATGATGCCAAAAAATTGGTATGTTCAACAAGCCTTTCCTACTACAGTAATAAATAACACTGATGTATTGAATCTCTCTATACTAAAAAATATTTAAACTCACAGGCAAGTGCACCTATCATTAAAGTATAGCAGTGGTAAGTACCAAGATCATTTTTTCCAAGGAACAACTATTGTCTACCTTGCTCTACACCTTTTTATTATTTAATCGACAATTAAAGAGTTGTTTAACTAAGTATTATGAATTAACCAAACTAAAGTAATGCAGCAAAATAAACTACTAACTATTGGAGGCAGTAGAAAACAATCAAGACAATCAATAGTAAGAAACCTCATAGTTAGAAATGAATTGCCCTAGAAATTCATTTGTAATGCTTTTACTTTGGTTTAATAGAATTGTGATTGACTTGGACCGTGGAGTACTACTTAATGTAAATTAGCTCCCTATTATTCCTGTCACACTAACTTTATTCTTAATTCACCACTAGGGTGTTTAGGCTTACCGCACTTCCTAAGAACGCATTATAAGTCTTACGACTCATTACTAGGTTTCATCCTTGTCCGGAAGTATTATATCGTGCCTATTACTCCCTATTACGATAATATCCCTTTTATCCAATGGTGATATACAACAAACATACCGGATACTAAATGGTGCATGTTCATCATCCTACATTGAATTAATAAGCTAGCCACTATTAATCAACGCATAAAAGAACATTGGATAAATCTCAAAGACAAAACATAATCATTTTAAACGAAAAAGCAATCACAATTGCAAAATCATCCTAGGATTCATCTACTCTAAAAATGAGTAGGAAAAGTCTAACTCATATTGCCGTAAATAAATACAACAGGATCAAGAGAAAACTAAGAAAAGAATTATCCATAGTTGAATTTCTTCTCCTCCAAGAAATCTTCAATCTGGCGCTCACAAAATGGTGTCAATCATCAAAGTTGTCTCTAGTAGCCTTCCTCTATAAAAACTCTCATTGTGTATTTTTGCCTTCTAACCTTTTCCTCTATTTTGTTTTTCTAAAATAACCCGAGAAACCTTAAAAATAAGACAAACACGATCTATTACATGGATATATTAAAGGATGTGTTACTCCTCTAAAACTTAAAATCTCACCCAATTAAACACAGTTTTGAACATAGGCATGTAACTCAAACACGGGCGTGTAACAAGGCATATCTACTCCAAAAATCCTTCAAAACTTTATGGAAATCATTCTTAACTTAAATGAAGTCGAATTATGACCTAAAAACAAAATATGAACTAAATAAGCACCATATCCTAGCTTAAACATATCAAAAGATAAGCAAAAATAAGGGAAAAACATATAGAAAATATGAGTAAATATGAGCATATCGTTAGACCTTAGTTTAGAGAAGCTAAGTGGCCAGCTTAAACGGGCCCAAAGAACTTGTAGGTTACCACCAGTAAATGAATCAAACAGGAAGAAGAGTCTTTAGTATAGGATAAGACCTACATCCTTATCATCAAAGAATGCGAAGAGGTGGAGTTTTCATTTGGCTAAGTGATAAAATTGAAAAAGACCGTCATTAAAAGGTAAGCAAATTGATTATTAAATTTTTATGGGCTAATTTAGATATCTTTGCATGGTCTTCTAGAGACATGGCAAGGATAGACCCTGAGGTCAACACCCATAAGTTGCAAGTCAATCTCTTGGTTCAGCTACTATAGTAGAAGAAAAGGATTATGGCCCTAGAAATAAGATAATTTGTTAGAGGATATTTCAAAAGGCTCATAGAGGTAAAAATAATTTGTGAGGTTCAATATCTTGAATGGTTGGCCAATGTCCTATTGGCCGGGAAAGAGAATAGTGATTGGTGGATGTGCGTGAATTATATCAATCTTAATGATGCCTGTCCTAAAGATCCTTATCTTCTATCATCAATTGACCAGCTTGTCAATACCATAATGAATTCAAGCTCTAAATCTTCATGAATGCATCTAATGCATACCATCAGATTAAGATGGATCGTAATGATGAGGATAAAGTTGCCTTCATAATTAGATTGGTACAGATGTTCTTTGGGTTGAAGAATGCAGGACTGTTTTTACTTAGGCTAATGAGTTAAGCTCCAAAATGGAGGTTTATGTGAAAGAAATTATCTTGAAACACCAGGCCCTATATCAACATATGATGACCTAAGGGAGATGTTCAAATATATGTAGTAGTTCAATATGTGCCTTAACCCAAAGAAATGTCCTTCTGGAGTTAGCATGAAAACATTTTTGGATTATGGTCTCCATAATAGGGACTAATGTGAATTCAGATAAAAGTGATGCCATCTTAGAAGTTTCAGGCTTTAAAGATAAGAAGGGCATTTAAAAGTTAGCAAGGAAACATATAACACCTGGATATTTTGTCTCACGATTTAGAGAAAAATGCAAGCCTTTCTTCAAAATTCTTAAGAAGGTTTAGATTTCAAATGGACCAAGGAGGACAATGAGTCCTTTAGGAAAATTAATTAATGAATATTTGAAGTAGCTGCTGACACTCAAGTAGTTGCAACTTAGCGACCCTATAGTGTTTAACTTGATGTAACTAAGGGGTTGATTAGTGTAGTCTTGGTCTAGGAAGAAGGGAATAAGTATTTTTCTATCTACTACATTAGAAAGACATTAAAAGGGCATAATCAAGATACAATTGTTGCAGAAGGCCATCTTTCAATGGTGATAGTGATGCAAACCCCGTTGGTATATTGACTAAGAACTGCACCCTAAGATGCTAATAGGTTCCACAAATATGTACCAAATACTGGATAAAAATCCCCACCCCTAATCAACCTATGGTTAGAAACAAGAAGCATAAAAAACACAAAGAAAACTAGCTTTCTTGTGCACCAAGGTAAGTTCACCAAGGACTCAAGAAAATGGCTCTCAAAAGCAATATTATTAAACAATGAATTCTTGTTTTTATAATTCAAATAGAGGCGTTTACATAGGCTCAAAAATATTTTAAAATAAGGCATAATTTTAGATTAGAAGCCTCAAACAAAAAAGATTTAGAAAACCTAGTCAAACAAGAAGTCATTCACACAGTTTGTACTTGTTTTTGTGTGCATTGCGTGTGGCATGTTTCCCATGTGACAAAAATACTTCCCAGGGCCTAAATACATCCTAAATATTTTAAATAAACTAGAATTAAATGGAAATTTAAACCAGAACACAAAATAAACAACATAAACCCTTAAGGATGTTCTCGAGTGTACTTTATGGCATATGTAGGGTTTGTGTTTATGCCTCCTAGGTCTGGCTAGAATATTTGAGTAGTATTAGGTTGTGACCTTCTTTTAGAAAATTTAGAAGGGCCTTGAAGCTTTAGGGCTTATAAATTCAAGCCATAGAAGAAAATAGCATGAGAGGGTCTTCAAGGGGGCTCCAAGGGTGCACTCTTGTGTGTTCTCTTGATCTTCTCATGGTTTTGTATGACTCCATGACCATTCCAACTGCTTCATGTTAAGATCCAAGTCCATTCTCCATGAAATAGCAAGTGACAAAAACATTAAGTGCTTAAGCTCTCTTTTTTGCTCACTTCTTTATAGTTGGTCCACTAGCTATCTACAATGGGTCCTTGACATCCTTGAGTGTGCCTTTTAGATTCATATCAAATTTTCCTCCCTTAAAAGGATTCATCCCTGAACCTGCATGTTCAAAGAGAGAAAGATCAGAAACATTAAAAGTGGCACTCACATTATATTTCCCTGGCAAGTCCAGCATGTATGCATTGTCACAAATCTTTTTGACTACTTGAAAGTGTCCATATCCTCTTGGATAAAGCTTTGTTCTTTTTACAATTGGAAAAATTTCCTTTCTCATGTGTAGCCAAACCTAATTTCCAGGTTTAAAGGTTACTCTCATTCGGCCTTGGTTAACTTTCTTAGTAACTTGTTGATTTTTAAGCTCAATTTGTTGCTTAAACTTCTCAAGCAACTTTTTTATACCTCTAGCCTTCTTTTTGCCATCTAAAATAGAAACCTCATTAGTAGGCAAAAGTAAAAGATCCAATGAAGCTAAAGGGTTAAGCCATACACAATTTCAAAAGGTGATAATCTAGTAGTAGTATGTGTAGCTCTATTGTAAGCAAACTCCAAATGAGGCAAATAATCTTCCCAATAATTCAAGTTTATACTAATAATAGCTCTAAGCATAGAACCTAAGGTTCTATTTATTACCTCAGTTTTTCCATCTGTTTGTGGGTGACAAGTAGTAGAAAACAAAAGCTTAGTGCTAAGCTTACCCCACAACGCCCTCTAAAAGTGACTTATGAGCTTAAGGTCTCTATCTGAGGCTATAATCCTTGGAACTCCATGAAGTCTAACAACTTCCCTAAAAAATAACTCAGCCACATGCATAGCATCATCTATTTTATTGCATAGAATAAAATTTTCCATTCTAGAAAACTTATCTACTACAACAAAAACAAAATCTTGGTTCTTGTTAGTCTTAGAAAAATCTACTATGAAGTCCATTAAAATATCAATCCATGGATGTGAAGGTGTAGGAAATGGTGTGTATAGCCCTTGTGAAGTATGAGAAGATTTAGCCTTTCTACATGCAATGCATTGCTCACAAACCTTTTTCACATCTTTAGTCATATTCAGCCAATAATAGTGTTCCTTCATAGTATACAAAGTTTTGGCCATGCCAAAGTGACCTATCAATCCTCTACTATGTCCTTTTTTAGTTAAAAGTTCTCTCATGAAAGTTTTAGGCACATATGACCTATTCTTTTTTAAAAGAAAATCATTAACTTGATGAAACTTTTCAAAAGCAAACTTAGAACACTTAGCATAGATTTCACCAAAATCAGGGTTAGAAGCATATAAGTCTTTCAAGTGCTCAAAACTTAATATTTTAGCATCTAAGTTAGAAAGCAAGTCATACCTCCTAGAAAAGGCATTCACCATTATGTTATCCTTACTTTGCTTGTATTTGGTATTTGATAACATATGAAATGACTCAATGAACTCTACCCATTTTGTATCCTCCTATTCAACTTACCTTGCCCACTAAGGAACTTAAAGGCTTAGTGGTTAATGTGAATGACAAACTACCTTGGCCATAGGTAGTGTTGCCAAGTCTCCAAAGCTCTTACCAATGCATAGAGCTCCTTGTCATAGGTGGAATAGTTCAATGTAGCACTATTAAGCTTTTCACTAAAATAAGCAATGGGCCGGCATTCTTGTATTAGATGACTCCAATGCTTATACCTAAAGCATCATACTCAATTTTGAAAGTTTTAGCAAAGTTAGGCGAACATAAAAGTGGTGCAAGACATAACTTTTCCTTTAACAACAAGAAAGCATCATCTTGTGTCTTTCCCCACTTAAATCCAACATTTTTTTTTATAACTTCTATTAGAGGCACAACAATAGAAGAAAAATTTCTAACAAACCTCCTATAGAAGCTAGCTAACCCTTGGAATGATCTTACCTTAATGAAGAATGTTGGAGTAGACTATTCTTGGATGGCCGTCACCTTTTCTTGATCAACTTCAATCCTTTGAGAGCTCACAACAAATCCAAGAAAAATAACTTTGTCAACACAAAAAAGAACTTTTTCAAGTTAGCATGTAACTTTTTCTCTCTCAATGTCCCTAACACTTGTTTCAAATGCCCAACATGCTTATCTTGGGTCTTGCTATAAACTAAGATATCATCAAAGTAAATAACAACAAACCTACCAATGTAATCACGCAAGACATGATTCATAAGTCTCATGAATGTACTATGGGCATTAGTCAAACCAAAAGGCATTACTAACCATTCATAAAGTCCAAATTTTGTTTTGAAAGTTTTTTTTCCATTCATACCCTTCCCTCATGCAATTTTGATGAGAACCACTTTTAAAATCAATTTTAGAAAGCAAAGTATAATCATTCAATTCATCAAGCATATCTTAAAGTCTAAGGATAGGGTGCCTATACTTTATAATGACTTTGTTGACTGGTCTACAATCTATGCACATGCCCCATGAGCCATTTTGCTTGGGCACCAACAGGACAAGAATAGCACAAGGGCTCATGCTTTTCTTCACAAAACCTTTGGCCAACAACTCCTCCACTTGCCTTTGGATCTCATTGGTTTCCTTGGGTTGGTCCTATAGGTTGGCCTATTTAGAATAGATACACCAGGAATAAGGTCAATTTGGTACTCAATGCCTCTTATAGGTGGTAACCTTCTCAAATCCTTATGGAACACATCCTCAAAATCCTTCAATAAAGACAAAATAACATCAGGAAGAGATGTTAGATCATTGATAGCAAATAAACAATCTTTGTAAAGTAAAAAAAGCACTGGCCTTTATATATGAAGAGCTTTCCTCACATCTCTTATTTTTTCCATGTATCACTATTTTTTTCCACTAAATTTCCCCACATTCTTTTTTGTCAAGAAATCTCCTCTCTCTTCTTCCCCTCATGTCCACTTTTCTCACATAGTCTCTTGGATTTTCTTTCAACTTGCCACTCATCACTCTTGCCCTCAGCTTTTCCCATTTTTTCTTGTCTCTTAACCTTACTTTGAAGCTTTCTTTGGTCCTCCAAGACTTGTTGTGGAAAAAGTGGAACAAGCATGATTGGTCTCTTTTGGTGTACAAAAAAGCATGAATTTTTCTCTTCATCATGTGTGACCCTTCTATCAAATTGTCAAGACCTTCCAAGTAACATGTGGCAAGCTTGCATGGGCACAACAACACAAAGCACTTGATCACAGTAAGAAAAAATCTTAAAATTAACCAAAACTTGCTTAACCATTGAAGTCTATAAGGTTGAAGGTACTTTTGTGTAGGAAGCTTCTATTTCTCCACTATGATTGAGCTCACTACGTTAGTACAACTTCTTCCATCAACAATTAGGCTACAAACTTGGCCTGGACTCAACACTTTATGTGAAAAATGCAGTCCCTTTGATTGGTCTCATCATTGACTTGCATACTAAGGGCTCTTCTAGCAACAAAGACAAAGTGACCATCCTTAGCCTTGGCTATCCCTTTTGGAATGTCCTCCAATGGTGGCGGAATCTTCTTAATAGGTTCATCTTCACCCTTGGATGTAAGCTCTCCATCATTTCTTAGGATCATGGCCTTCTTGTTTAGGCAGTCCATCACGTAGTGTCCCTAGCCTTTACACTTAAAGCATTCCATCTTTCTAGCTTTGGAGCACCCTTAGGTAGAGGTGTAGACTTGTCTTGGGAAAGTCGAGACAAGGCTCCTTTAGTGTTAGATGTGGCCTTTATCCTTAGCTTTAGAACTTTTTTCTTGGCATCCTTGCTTCATACTCCTCTATGTGGAGCTTCTTCCTTGGCCCATCTTGGATGCTTTAGCCCTTTGGATGATTCTTTTAGCTTTAATGGCATGGTGTAACAAGTTCTCCATGTTGGCATAGGGCACGATCTCCACCTTGTTTTCTATCTTAGGATTGAGACCATTGATGAATTTAACTATGGTGGCCTCTTCATCCTCTATGATGTGAGCTTGTGTCAAGTTCATCTTAAGTTCTTTATGATAGTCCTCCGTACTTATTTGACCTTGCACCAATCTTTGAAGCTTAAGGCGTTGATCCCTATAGTAGTAACTAGGGAAAAACCTTCTCCCCATAAAAGCTTTAAGTTATGTGTTTATAGGCTCCTCCCCATTCCTTCTTCTAGAAGTCACAACTTGATTCCACTACACAAGAGCATAGTCAGTGAGCTTAATTGTGGCAAATTTTACCTTCTTTTCCTCAAAGTATTGATGTCAATCAAATACCATTTCAATCCTTTACTCCTACTCTCAATAGGCATTCGGATCATTTCTCCTCTACAGGGATGGAATAATGAGTGTAATGGAGTTCAAGTTGTTGTCTTCTCTAGGCTTTTCCCTTTTTTAGGGCTCTTTGTTCTTGCCAAGCTCCTTTTTCCTCTTCATGCTCCTCGATCCTTGCACCTCTTCTTGGTTGGACCATATCCTTGGCAACCTTAAGTTATGTCTTCTATCCTTACCATCAATCTATTGAGGGCATCTTGTATCTCTCTCATGGAAGGCTCTTCATTTAGCCTTATCTCAATCCTTCTATCTTCTTAATCAGCCATTATTCTTAAAATCAAAGATCCTCACAACATACACCTCACGTGTTTCACTCAAAGATGTGCACTCAAATACTCAATTTGTTAGTGAGAATATTGCTTTCAAAAGAATCCCAAAAAGTCCAAAACACACAAGAAAAACAAAATTTCTTTGAAAACCAATTTTTGACTCCAAAATAAAGGTGGGCTAAACAAGATTTGAATGACTCTAGAGAGCCTTTACAATAGAAGATTGCAAGACCACAAAGAATGGCTTAGGCTCAAAAATGAAAGTTTTAGGGTTTGTGGGCGTAAAAACAAGTAATTGTACAAGTTTTTTTTTAAATATTTTTTAAAACTCCCTTTTTTCCCTTTTATTTTTTTTTCTAGGAATTCTTTTCTTCCTAGGTCCTACCTGCCAAAGAAAGAAAGATGCAATTACCTATTAGCAAATAAACAAGAAACCCTAATTTTACTTGCACAATTAAAAACAACATTGTATCGAAACAACCTGGCTTGGGGTCCTTTTTTTTTTTTTAGTATTTCTTTACCCTTAGATGTTGGAAACATAGAAATAAAGAATGATTTACAAACTATAACAAAAAAGAATGAAAGAGAAATGAAATAAGACACAAAGAAACATAAGGAAACAAGTTGACACTAGTTGAATCTTTTTGTGAGTTTTTCTTTGATGTGGATGAAAGACAAGGCTAAAAAATAAAGAGGGCAGACCTAAAACAAAAATTAAGAAATATTAGAAACAATGAAACTTAAGGAAAAATAAACTAGAAAAATGAAAGGAAACAATGAAGGGAAACTAGAACATAAAGATATGTCTTTGGATAAAACTTACGACTCTTATACCATTTGACGAACGGGCCCCAAGATGCTAACAAGTTCCATAAACATATACCAAAGACTAGATAAAAACCCCGAGCCTTAACAAACCTATGGTTAGAAATAAGAAGTATAAAGAACACAAAAAAACTAGCTTCCTTGTGCATCGAGGTAAGTTCATCAAGAACTTAAAAGAATGGCTCTCAAAAGCAATATTATTAAACAATGAATTCTAAGTTTTACAAGTAGAATAGATGCCTTTATATATGCTCAAAATTAGGGCAAAATAAGGTATAAATTTAGACTAGAGCCCTAAACCAAAAAATTTAGAAAACCTAGTGAAACTAGGAGTCTTCCACACAATTTGTACTTGTTTTTGTGTGAAATGTGTGTGCCATGTTTACCATGTGACAAAAATACTTCCCATGGCCTAAATAAATCCTAAATATTGTAAATAATTTGGAATTAAATGGAAATTCAACTCGGAACACTAAATGAACCACATAAACACTTAAGGCTACTCTCAAGGTGTACTCCATGGCATATGTAGGGTTTGTGCTTGTGTCTCTTAGGTCTGGCTGGAAACTTTGAATTCCATTGTCCTGATAAATTCTTTTAGGGCATGTAGAAGGCCCTTGAAGCTTTAGGGCTCATAAATTTAAGTTGTTTAAGAAAATGGCATGAGAATGTCTTTAAGGGGGCTCCGAGGGTGCACTCTCGAGTGTGCTCTTGAGCTCCTCATGGTTATGTGTGTCTTGGTGCTCTAAGAGTGAGCACCAAGCTGTGCCATCTCTCTAATATGACTCCATGAAGTAACAAGTGAAAAAGGCATGAAAGACTTGAGCTCTCTCCTTAGCTCTCTTCCTTATAGTTGGTCCATTGGTTATTTTCAATGGGTCTTTGCCATCCTTGAGTGTGCCTTCTAAATTCATATTAGATAGCCTCTATGAAGCTAAGGTTGTACTTTCAGATGCACCTATAATCATAATCATTATAATGGGGCTACCCATAAAGGAAGTCCTATAGAAGCCAGACCACTTAGGTGGAATGGCCAAATGGTGCATCAAAGTAGAGGAATTCAAAATTAGATATGAGTTGTGAAGGGCTATAAAGGCTCAAGTATTGGCAGATTCTATGGTTGAAACTTCCTCGATAGAATGAGCCCATGTTGTTAAGGACCAAAATGATGTCTTTTCCTGGGGACTGTATATAAAGGAAGCATTAGGAAGAAATCACTAAAGGGTCATTGTTAAAAACACATGGGAATGGAGGCAATACTAAAGATTAAATTTTGATTTTTGATCATTGATAAAATGCCAAAATATGATGCTTTCATCAAAGGACTGAAGATGACTAGTTGAGTGGAGGTACGATGCCAAGTGGTCAAAAGTGAATCAAGAAAAAGGGATGACAAGGTGAAAAATCTTACACTTTGTAAGTGTTTTAGCTTGATCAAAGATTTGGTTAAATTATTTGACTATACAGGTCAAAAAGATCTCTAGAGTAATGAATATGAGGGTGAATACTTTTTTTGCAAAGTCAAAAAGGGGCTTGATGGATGAATTGGCCAAACCCTTGATCCATTTTTCTGAATTAAAAAGTACATAGATGGCATTTACTAGAGGCCAATTTAGAACATTTTAGAGATTGGTTTGGTAAGGAAAAACCCTGAGGAATAGAAAAGATTAAGGTTCATTCATCCGGTTTATCATAATTAGTGAACATCTGTATAGAAAAGGAATTTCATCATCCCTATAGAAATGTCTAATCATGGCTGGAAGAGCCTTCAGCAAAATTTACAAGGGTGACTATGGAGCCCATATCATATTAAAGGATCTAGCTCATAAATTGTTGAGGCAAGGGTACTAATGGCCAGCAATTAGGAAAAATGAAAAGGATTTTTTCCAGTTGTGCCATTCATGTAAAAATAATGCTCAAATTTTTAAAAGCTACTTCAGTCAAATTTCCATGTCATTTTATTGTTTGGGGACTCTATTTAATTTGAGCTCTAACTATTGCTCTAGGACAAGTCAAATACTGTATTGTGGTTGTCAATTACTTTACTAATTATGTTGAGGCCGAAACCTTGACAAATGTTATGGTCCCTCAATCATAAAGTTCATTTAGAAAAACATCATGTATTAGTTTAAATATCCTCGAGCCATAGTCAATGACAAGAAGAAATATTTTGACAATGCCTAAGTGATCAAGTTTGCTGAAGAAAAGTGCATAGGACTCTACTTTGCCCCTATCTATTATCCACATTCAAATAGGTAGATAGAGTTCACCAACCAAACCATAAAGGAGGGGTTCAAGAAGTAGTTGGGTGATGCGAGTAGAAGGTAGACCAAGGAACTTCAAAGTGTGCTCCAAGATCATATGAAAACCCTTAAAAGGCTAGAAGGAAAGAGCCCAGTCACAGTAGTTTATTGGATAGGGGCTCTCATGCAATTGGAGGTGGCTTAACTTTCATTCCAAGTCTAAATCCTTGACTTAAGGTCTAGTAAAGAAGGTCACAAGGCTAAACTAGAATTGGCTGAAGAATTAAGGAAAGAGGCTAACATTAGTTTAAAAGCCTTTAGGAACAAGGTGGTTCAACTCCATGATGTAATGGTGGAGTTAAGAATATCTAGTTGGGAGGTATGGTCTTCATAAAGTCTAACTTAATTGAATAAAACCCAGGCCACAGTGCCATGAAGTCAAATTAGGATCATCCATTTATTGTAAGTAGAGAAGTTAGGCAAGGCATTTTCAATTACTTGACTCTAACAAACAAAAGTAGTTTGGGAATTACCGCTTCCATCCCATATTCTTTTCACTATTTTTCACTTTGAGTCATCCCAAATTCTTTGCATAATTTCTCTTTTGGTAAGTTTTAGCAATCAAAATGGCAATTATGCCCTTATTTCTAGATCTTGCCAGAATGGATAAGGCATGCTAAGTTAGTAACCAGTAAGGGTGATTTGTCCATCAATGTCATTGCTTGATCAACCCGATTGTAATCATGTCATTTTGGATGCCTTTTAGTTGCACTTGAACTTAACTCATCAATAAAAAAGAGGCAATATTTTGAATAAAATCAATTGCTCATCATTTATAAAATTGTTTATAGGTCTTGGCCATGAATCATTCTCTCGGGTTTTAATGATATGTTATAACCTACACTGCCTCATTGAGATGCTGGGAACTTATGGCCGAAGATCACTGGTCACTTTTTTATCTTGAAAGGAAATTATTGTGTTAAATATTTACGCCTCTATATATGTACACATAGTGAAGGAGAAACATTAGATCTCCTTGATCAACTAGGACATAAAGTTGTTATCAAATAGTATGCTAGCAATTACTAGAGAAAAAAAAACAATAGACAATGAAAAAATTTAAGTTAATCTCATTGTATAGATACCAAATTATAGAATATATGATTGCCTAGAATGTCTTGCATCTGTGGATCATGACTATCCCCTTCACTAATAGTTGTCGATTGCCTTACCTTCATCCATCAACATGCCTAAACTCATTATCTGCCTCATCATCATCAAGTGTGGCTTTAATTTTATCATCAAATGTCAATCTGAAGTAGGCAAAGAATAGAACATCTATGACCCCTTCAATTTATGTCATGATGAGAAGGAGATTGTGCAAAATTGGAAACGACAAGTTTGAGATTGGTCAAGATCGGAAAAAGAAGTCAAGGCGAAATAGCAAGGCAAGAGAAGGAGTCGACGAATTAAAAGGATGATGTTACCACTTGGAGTACTTAAATATAGTGACCATATTTAGTGTGCGCAAGTCCCAGGGCAATGCATGTTCTATAGGCCATCAGAACATGTACACTATATTTATCTAAGTGGTCATCTAGGTCTTTATGCAAAGATGTATATATTGGTCCAATCAGCACACACATATTCACATACAAACTCATTTGGCAGTGTAGGCAATAGTCAAAGCCTCATCTCATGTCAATATGCCATTCATGCAAAATTCTATGCCCATGCACATTTACATGCACATTTAGTGCACTTGGTGCCCCATTTTCATGTGTCCAAGTTTTCATGCTATATCTAACTCAAAATCTACCCATGTCCTCCTATGTCCTTAAGGTTTTAAACCATTTAACATACTTAAAAATTCATAGGGAAATAGTCTTGAGGCATTAAATCCATCTAAGTTTGCAATTATGGATTTTACACTTAACTGGATAGAAATAACCATATGAACAATATATAACAAAATTAGCCAACTTTGACAGGCCATAACTCTAGCTACAATGCACCAAATCTAGTGACTCAAATGCCAAGTTCTTCATATTGAAGTGTTCTAAATGTGATCAAAATTTTATAGCCAAACTCATTAAGTACAGAAAGTTATGGCTATTGGAGTATAGGGTACCAAATTTGAGCAACTAGTGACCATAATACCCATACAAAATTTCTTAAAATTCAAGCACTTCATTTCTAGGTACAAAACCAACATGGGCAGTTCCATACATGTATTAGACATACAGGGAAGCCATTACTATGGATTTTAATTATTATGGATTTTAAGTCATTACATAAGCATCAAACACCATAGTCATCAAAATAGCCCATAAGAACCAATATGGACAAAATTACACAAACACTTCAAACTACCCTTTATTGATCCATATATCATTCTCACACTACACATGCAACATACCTAGTTCCTTTACATGCATTCATGCACGACATACATGCCAATAATTTAGTTGATATGTACATTAAGCCTCTTGGAGGGCTCCAAAAGCATTAGGCACTCCAAAACCACAATTATTAGTTTGAATTCTCTATTTTAGGTCCTCCTAAAAAGGGACCAAAAAGGGGTAAGTTTTTTGAAAAAACTTAGTAAAGACTTATCTTTAGAAACTTAAATTTCCAGCTACAGGCCTAAAATCCAAAGACATAAAAACACAACACATGTACATGAATATAACCATCCAAATGCACAACAAACATAGCAACAAACAATTGCAATGCTGGCAACAATAAAACATTAGGGTTAGTTCATAAACATTCAAATAAACATTATGTAATCACTATGACAGCACTCCTCAAGCTAATGCTTTGTCTTAGAAAGTTAATTGGTCTTAGTTAGTACTAACATGGGCTCTATCAACCCTTGTAAACACTACCATCTTTGTGCAAAAAAATAGTAAGTTCAAAACCTTGGGCACATTTTCCCCCTTAACCTAAACTTGGTTTATAGAGCTATAAGCTCTTTTCCAAGATTAGTCTTAGCTTCATGGATTCTTGATCATCATCTTAGGGTAGTAAGCAGCCATGGAACATAAAAATAAAACTCTTATCTAAGCTGTGAAGGCTAAATTTCCAAAATGATGCACAGTAAACTTGAAAACTATCTGATTGCCTTCCTTTGTGTTTTCTTGAGAGCTTGAGTTATGGTGGCTATGGAAGCTTATAGAGGAGCTACGGAAGGAAATATGGCTGGTGAGCACCAAAAATAACCAAAGAAAGGTAAAGAAATCAAGATATTTCCTTGACTTAAGTAAAGACTTTTTTGTTAATCTTGTGAGTCATTTTTTCTGTGATGGCTGGCCATGGATAGGGTAGAGTAATGCTAGAAATGGCCATCTTTGACCATTTTCAAAGATCATCCCATCCTTAAGCCATTTTTGTGAACAATTGTAAACGTAGTTGTCCTAGGTTCTTAAACATTTAGCCTTTGCTTCCTTTATGCAATTTATCTCCTAAAAAATGTTTCCATACCATTGAAATCCCTTTAAAAGCTTCATTTTATGGTTGTGCAATTGAGTACCCAAGTCTTGAAATCTTACAATAAAGTCTATAGATTACTTGTAAAACAAGCAATCCTTTACACCTTCCTTGAGTGCCAAGTAACCATTGTGTGAATCTTTTACGGACGTGTAGATTATATACATTACCCCTCACATTTCATTCTCTATGGTCAAAATTATACTATATAATGGTTTAAAACCATTATGTATTTGTACTATAATTTTCCCATTTTTGGAGGTGGTAATAGATAAGGTTGGTAAAGCATCAAGTTTGAGATTAGGTGAGATTAGGGTGACAAGTTTAGGTGAAAGGATGAGGCTGGGGAAGGAGGCATGAAGCAGAAAAATAAACGGGACAAGGTCAAAGAAATAAGTGAGAAGGTGACAAAATGTGAAGACAGAGTGCAGTAGGATGAAAGCGATGAATCTGGGTTAGTGGTGCTTGCCAAATAAGTTGGTTTAGTGGTATGGTTAGTGAGGAAGAAAAAGGGAAAACTAAGGGAAAAAATGAGAAAATGTACATGTTCTCACCATTCTTTAATCTTCATGCCAATGACAACATGAACAAACAAACTAGGATAGAGGGAGTATTATTTAGATGACCTAAGCCCCTAATTTTCTTATGTAAGTATCTTCGATCAAATAAAGAGAATTTCAATAAGCCACAATAGGGATGAAGACTCTCCAAAGCTCTTTGTTTTGAAAGTTTACAAAATAATTTCTATGTTAAGGGTAATGAATATGCCTTGTGATTTGGAAAAGTTAATTGAGTGTTGGGCTTCATTGTTTTAATGAAGGTTAAGCCCTAAAGATGCAAATGGGCCCTAAAGATGGTAACAAAAGCTAAGCCTAAAAAGGACAAATTGGCCCTAAAGGACTTCAAAGGAAAGGAAAAAAAAACACTTAGGAAAATGAAAAGTTTCATTAAAAGATGAAGGTTACAAAATTTCAAAGGTCTTGACCTAAAACTGCCCATCCCACTCTATCCAATCCTCAAATGAACCAACAAAGACTTCTTCATTTGAAAGGGCCAAGCCAAGCTTGTCTCTAAATGCTATCCAACATTTAAAGCCCCCATTGGGGCATTGGGGACATTAAGGGAAGGGAAGTTGAGGTCTATCCTGGCTCATTCCATTTGAAAATCCCATGTTAAGAAGCCATCATTGTATTCCTAAATAGTGTTATTAGTGAGGCCATTATTGAGCTTCCTATTTGCCATTTTTAGCACTTTTTCCTTCCAGTTGCCTTTGTAGTGAACGCCACTGAGCTCCCCCTTGTAAAAATCTTCAAGCCTCATTGTTGACTCTTTAACTCACATAATCTGATTAAAGAGGGAGCAAAGGCATTTTTTTAGGCCCAATATATGGAACTGGACCTTAGAGTCCATTTCTTCAAGTTTTTTCCTAGCTATTCTTACAGGCCTTGGACAACCTTATTATTTTTCTTAGTGGTAACTACCTTCATCAGACACTTGTTTATAGTTGGAGACTATTACTTGGCCATCATACTTTGCAAATAGCTTCATTAGGGACTCTTGTTACTACTTCATGAGAAAGTTCCTCTATTTTTAGAGCTCTCTAATGAGAGGCACCATTTTACAAAGACGACTATCTTGGTGATGGTGAGGTCACCAATGATGATTGTAAAGGAACAATGTCACTGAAATAGTGGACTTGGATCTAAAGTTTAAGTAAATGAGAGAATTGACAATGTCTTACCAGGAGGTGGCTGATAGGAATGGACTTTAGGACCACAATATCCTCCCAGAGGGAAAATGGGTAATTGATAATGGTGCCAGGGGAAAAAGAGTCCTTTTAGGACCTTCTAGTGCAGGTTCCTACCATCTTCAATTATCAACTCCCCTTGGTGGATGACCCATGATGGGTAGAAGAGGGTCTCCTCTAAAATCCCTTTCTCAACCATTAGCTTTTTCTAAGCCTTCATAGGTTCTCAACTCAACACCTTTGGGCGAGAGTAGGGTCTAGTTGGTCCCACAAGAAAGGGGGCCATAAGGAAGACCACTCAAGCTTGCTAGGTTTGGCCTCGAAGCTTGACACTAGGAAAGCAACCCTCCTTAGAAAATGAGGGGTCGGATGGGGCAAGGTAGGGTTTTCTCGGGGAGGAAGAAGTGGGCTCTTCCACTTTTTAGCTCGTGAGAGCCTAAAAGCAACCCTACAAGGGAAGGGGAAAATAGTTAGAATTTTTTTACATCAAAATCTTTTGGAAAAAGCTATGAGAGAAGACAACAAAAATTAGATACTAACCAGGAAGAGTTGGATAGGGACAATGTGATGTGGCTTTTCCTTCACAGTGTCCCTTATTCGTAAGTTGGCCTCGAGCTTACTTTTTATGATGCGTGGACATGGGCTCAAATTCAAGTTCCTTTTCACTAATGTCACTAAGGCTAATGTGCAATGGTTGGACTTTAGTAAATCAGCAGGGGCTAGAGGATTTGAAATAGCTATTAGAGGAGCCGAAAATTCCCTCAACAGAGGTAAAGGGAAATAGGTTGCCATATGTAGCATTGATGACACCTTTCAAGATTTGGTGAACCCATTAAGAAGGCTTTTATTCTTCTTGAGGAGAACGGTAGCATGACCTATTTCTGTAAACAAAGTAATGTGAATGTTAGTTTACAAAAAGAAAAAGGCGTCAAGTAAAGGAAGAAAAGTGACTTCTCAAGTTACTAGTAGCAACTTATAGGTCTTTTAGTAATGATCCCTTCAACCTAGGACTAAGTTTGGAGGATTCTTCACTATATAATAGCTTCAGTAGGGTCAGCTCACCTATAAAAACCAGAGGTTTGTTTTATCAAACCATTGGTAGGGGAATGGGAAGAACTTCTTAAAATGCTTATTTACCAAAACCTGATTCCAACCAAAAGAGTAGCCCTTGGTACATCCTCTCACCTTCTAAGTTCTTGATCAAGGGGGTCATTCATGACATTCATGCTAAAATAGGCTAATCCAATGATATAGGAATTGCCATGTAGAGTTAACAAGGGTGAAGAAAAAATGATGCCTCTAGCCTCCCTAAAGAGTCATTGCCAATGGTTAAGGCAAAGGACCGATTGTCTTTATATGAGGCCAAGACTTGGTGGAAAAAGGGTAAACCTGAGGTTATGGTCAGGAAATAAAAGTGAAATAAAACCTCAAGCATGAAGGCAACCCCTTCCATATGGCAAGCAAGGATGAAGGAATTGGGGGTGAGCTTTGCGTTAGCTAGGATGGAGGAAACTAATAAAATTTGCGTAACTAACAAACAATCGGGTGGCTGGAAAGTGGAGGCCAGCTTGAAGTTGGATAGGTAGATGGTGTTGTAGTCCTTTTTGGATTGCAGTCTCAATGATCAAATGAGGATATACAAACCTTGACCTATGTTGGCCGATATTTATTTATGCTGGTTATGGCCGTGGCATCCATAGTTAGTATTGTTTTATGATTGATGCTCCCTTTGCTAGCCACAGGATGACCACCCATTTTTTTTTTGCCTCCTACAGTGGTATCCATTATGGACTTATCACCTAGTTGTGGCTTGTCAATGGTGACCGCCTTCCTTGTGGCAGAATTTGTAGCCATCTACATGAATCAGTAGTAAAAAACCAATATTAGTTGGTGTGGGGAATGACTGCCAATTGCTAAGTGCAAGTGGAAGACAAATAAATTAAGGTGAAAAAAATTAAAATACAATAAGGGAAATAGGAAATCAGCTCAAGAATAATAGTTTTACTAGAAAGCTAGATGATGAGAATGGATGCATGGGACACACTAGTGAACAGCGGATGAATGAATGAAGATGAATAGAGTAGAGAATGAAAAGGAAAATCCTTTAAGAGCATTTTAGAAAATATGGTAAACCGATGAAAAGCCACTAGTACAATGAAAGTGTATTTATATCCCAACAAGGTATCTTTATCTCCCATGTCTAGTAACCACAAGTCTATTTTCATGATCATAGAGTAAAATGAGCCAATATTAAAAGGCCACATGGTCCTCAACTCCCATGAAGCTTTCCTACATGTCGATGTGATGAAACTTGCATTAAGTAGGCATCGGTTTGCATTATAGATGCCATTACTTCATTAATAGGCCTAAAAAAATGTAGGAGCCCATATCCCACATTTTTTTTTAGGAGGGACATGTTCATACCATATTGGCTTGACTAGTTATAGCCTATTCATTGGACCATTTCGCCTAGAAGACTGATTTAGTTAAAGTCTTAATTAGGGGAGATATTTAATAAGAAAGGTTTCGTATAAGGAATATAATCTCTCATTAATTAGACTTTTAGAGAGCCATAGTTTGTATCCTAGTCAATAAAATGAAACCCCCATGGCACATCCAAGGTATATACGAAAAACCCTACTTTTATTGCTACTCCAACCACTTCTCATATAGCTATAACTTGATCATCAGATACACATCTTGGGGCTCTAGGTTGTCCTTGACTGGAGGTACATAGACCCTAGTTTGCTTAGATCAACACTTGGAAGTCTAGTCCAACCAATGTAATTGATAGTTTTCCTATGAACTATATGTGAAATAGGAATTTAAATTAGATTCACATCTCATGAATAGCATGAGGTCTTGTTTTTATTTTAAAAAAATCTATAAAATGAGTGAACGTTTTCAATTCTTGCTGTTATTCAATTTTTTTTCGAGGAAAAGAAACTTCACCCCTCCTTAAACATAATGTATGTAGAGTGGTTGAGTTAGTTTAATGATTCCAACAATCTAAATTATTTGAAAATGTAAAATTTTTACACATTTTTTTGTGCATTTGAAAAATAAAATTTTAAACTTTATCACTTTCCACAATATTCTCACAATTTTGTGGATGACATACCTAATCTTAGGGGTTTAAATAGAGTAAGAATTTGAAAAATCTTTATCATTGGAAAATTACAATGTACTAGCACATGAGCTTTCTAGTATTTACAGTTTTGTCCTTAAAAAATGAAAAAAATTTCAATTAAGACCAAAAAAATTTGAAGAAATTATATATTTTGTTCCCAAACTTTTTTTAAAAAAATACAAAATGCTTGCTTAAATATTATAAAATTTACAAATATTTCGCTAAAACTTAAAAAGTGACATTTTAGCCACTGTGTTGAAACTTTGGAGAAAGTACCAATTTTAACTCAAGCAATCACAAGCAAGTTTCTTTTGTGATGTGTGAATCAAATATAGGAATGCTAGAGTTCTAATTTTATGATTTTTCATATTTCATAAATCTTACTTTCAGATAAGTTTACTTTTCATGAATTTTGAGAATCTTTGAACCAAATGCTCTATTAGATTAAGAGCTATTCCAAAACATCCTTTTCTATGCACGTACTAGAATATTTTTTGCACTGATGAGTTGCCTTGAAATATAAGAAAAACTAAAATATTCATTAAATTTTCATGAATATGAAATCATCCTTTTGTGGCCTTTCGCCCTAAAAGTGTCGAAAACTGTGCCTGTTAGGTCATAAGTTGCCTAAATTAAACATCTTTTAAAATTATGGACAAAATGTGCAATTTTTCCAAAGACTTTAAAACCCACAAGAGGCAAGACTTTTTTTTTTTTGTTTTTGTTTTTGTTTCAGTTGAGTAGTTACTGTATAAAACTGTAAAATTATTCTGCCTTTGCTACCTCAGTGGCAACACAAAGGAACACCAACTCCTTCCATCCCTTTATCCTATTTTCGAGCGTTCCCTCCTCCCTTTCCTTATACCTTAATAACTCTTGCAATTCTTATTAAGAAAAAGCTATAAAATTAGTCTCTATCCCTTATATTAGTTTCAAAGATTGGAAAAACTACTCTTTTCATTCAAAATTTTAGCATTTTTTTAGCTAGGGCAGGAACTAGCCAAATAAACATAATTTTGAAAGTTTGAAAGGTGGATGGATATGGAAAAGCAATGGGAAAGTTACAATTACCCCTAAGGTTTATCTTAACCTACAGTTTGCTTATTTTAATCTTAAAAACCTACACTTTGCCCTTGTTTCTTTTATACTGTCTGATAACAGCTTCTAAAACTATAATTTAAATTATACAATAGTTATTTCCAGTAATTTTGGTCTTTCTAATATTTTTTTATAGTTAATAGAAATTTTAAATTATCAATTTTTTCTTTCCGTAAATATTTTTTTTTATCTTTTAAATGCATATCTATATTTTTCAAAGGTCGGTTAGCTATGAACAAAATATCAAAAATCTTGAAATTACTGGAATATGGTTATCAGACAGTTTAATTTAGGATTTTAGAAGTTGTTGTTGAACATTATAAAGGAAATAAGGGGTAAAACGTAGGTTTTTAAAAATAGAGGGACAAAGTGTAAGTTAGATAAAACCATAGGGGGCTTTTGTACTTTACCCAAAACCAATTGCTTGATGTGTATAATCTTGAAAACTTGATGGTCATTGGGATTTAAGCCTCTCAAGAAATTGTTTCCAATTATTGACAATTTAAATAACATTTTCTATTAATAAGCTAACATTTTGAATAATATTAAAACCTTTCCAAAAATGGCATATTCACCATAACGTTTACATTTGGGAAAAAAAACTTACTGAAACTTTGAAGCTTCAAAGCTTCTTGATTTTGATTAATAATGGATAGCTAAGATTTGGATTTGGTGCTTTGATAAAAGTTGTAGAGAAGAGCTGGAGGAAGTGAACCATATATTGGAAAACAGGAATCCACAAAATAACATTGTCAAACATTTTTCAACTGCCAATCATGGTTGCCAACAATAAAGTTCCAGATTTTCAAAATGTTTCCACAGTTAAATTTCTGTTTTACCCTATTCCATTTTTACTTAAGCACTAAACCTAGAATCTTAGCCTATCATCTTCAAATTATCGCCAAAACTTTAAAAACTCAAAAGTCTTTTGTTCTAATTTGGAGGGGATACACTAAGGATTTAGTTAAATATATATCAGAATTCAACAAGTGCATATCAACACTAGACATATTTGCATTAAAGTCAGGCAAAAATACATCTTAATTAGAACTAGACAAATATAAAAGTTGTTGATTCCTAATAGGTGGAAACGAGTTAAGTTGAACTTGAACACCCTAGGCTCAAACCTTAGCTTGTTAATGATTAGCTCAGATCAAGCTCGACGAGCTCAATAAAAGATGCTCAAAACCTGGCTTGAAGTGGCGTGCACTCAATTTGTGGTTGAGGATTTAGGGTTTAGGGCTTAGGATTTTAATAACGTATTAGGATTTTTAGCATGAGATTATTTTTTACAATTGTATTATTTTATTATATATTTTTGAATTTTAGGCTTGTTAAGTAAGATAAGGATTCAAGCTAAACATTACCACGTTTGAAGCTCGGCTCATTAAGCATTCGAATCTTGGATGCAGCTCGAGGCTCATTAGGCTCGATCTCATAATAAAAAAATTGAGCACAAACTCAAACTGTCTAATAAGAGGCTTAACTTTTTTCTGCATCTAATTCCTGAGATTTCACATAAGATATTGTTCATTTTACTAGACGTAGTCACCATGGTTTTATCCTTAAAAGGCATGTCATGTGGGAGAAAGAGATTTGGCTATGTTAAGCATCCGAACCCCTCATCTCCATCTCATGTAAGATAGCCCTGGGAAGAAGATACAGGCCTCCCCATCATTCTCACATATGACACCAATGTTGATTTCTGAGAGTTGGCATAAGGTATTTTCTGCTACAGCACATGTGGCACACACAGTATAACCCCTTAAATGCAAACAAATGAATCATAGAACAAGACATGCTTACATTGAAGTTATAAAAATACATCTTAGAATTAGACATGTTTGAATTGAAGTCAGACAAATGCATCTCTGAACTAGACAAATATAATGATTGTCACTTTAACTTCTAAAGTTTGAATGCCTTTAAAATCAAACACTAAAACATGTATGTGGGAATGTGATTTGTTATCAATTACTTCACATAATTTTCTTGTGATTTACTTTTTTGATAAAATGTAAAAAAGTGAAATATTATAATGAAAGAATTAGGTGGTTAACGGAGTCTTAATGGTAGTAATACTCTAAGAGGATGGTATCTAGCCTCCTATGGTAATTCTCAAATCCTTTGTAGTCTCTATTAAATTTTAACGATGATTATGATAGGAGGCAACAACTAATACATGATAAAATTAAGTGAATATCTAAAACTGGTGGGTGCTTGTCCAAAATTGGTCAGAGAATATTTGAAACTAGTGAGTGAATGTTCGAATCTAGTTCATTTGAAGTTTGAAACTAGTTTTTAATTGTCGAAAATAGATTTTCTAATATTTAAAATCAACTTCATTTTGATTGTATTTAATAGCATGTATAAGATATTTAGTTTATATAAAAAAATATTGCATAAAAATATAAAAGATTATAATGAAGTGGTTAGGTGGTTAATAGAATATAAAAATGTAAAAGATAATAATGGAGGAGTTAGGCAGTTAACAGAGTATTAAAGGAAGTAATACTCCTGGATGATAGTCCAACATCGTCCTTACATACTGCACAGTATATGAATTAAGTGGTTAAAACATTCAAAATAAATCAATTACCATGGAGGTAAAATTAATATATGCTAGAGCTAGATAAATCTATGTCAGAATTAGCCAAATCTATTTTTACACTTAGATAGTTACATATTAAAACTAGACAAATTCATTTCACATTTAGACAAATACATATTAGAACTAGGAAAATGCATCTCAAAGCTAAATATTTTTACATTGAAGTTAGAGAAATACATTTCAGATCTAGACATGTTTGCATTATAGCCAGTCAAATACATCTTAAAATTGGACAAATATAACGATAGTCACTTTAACTTTTAAGACTAAACAAGTATATACTAGAACTAAACAAATATATATCAATACTAGAAAAATTCATTTCAAATTTAGACACATATATATCAGAACTAGATAAGTGCATCTTAGAACTATACATGTTTGCATTAAAGTCATAATGTGTCCTAGAACTAGTCATGTTTGCATTAAAGTCAAACAAATGCGTTTTATAACTAGACAAATATAACAATTGTTGATTCTTCAGATCTCACATGAGGTATTGTTTACTTTTGCATACATGGTTCATAGGGCTTTTCCATTATGGTGCCTCATGTAAGAGAGAATATAAGATGATAGCTCTGGTATCCACAAAGCCCTTCGCCAAAGAGGATATAGGCATCAGCCTCTCCATCTTTCTCACAAACGGTGCTAATGTTGATTCCTAAGACCTTGAATGAGTTATTGTTCGCTTTAGCACACATGGTTTACATAGCTTTGCCCTTAAAATTCAAACACACACATCGAAGAACTAGATATGTTTGCGTTCAAGTCAAACCAATGCATCTAAGGACTAACCATATTTATTTCAAAGTCAGACAAATGTATGTCGAAACTAGATAAATATAACTATTGTCAATTTAACTTCTAAAATTTTGAATGGTTTAGAAATAGAAACTAGATATCTCATATTTCATGTTTCCAGTTTTTACAGAATGTTAGATTCAAAAATGCATATCTGGGAATGTGATTTTGTTATCAATTAATTCATGTGATTCTTTTGTGATTTAATTTTTTTTATGGAACCTAAAATTATGAAAGATTATATGGAAGAATTAGAAGGTTAATGGAGTCTTAGTGGAGTAATGCTCTAGAAGGATGATATCCAGCCTACTAGGTAATTTTCATATTCTCCAGGAGGATGTAGTTCCTTTTAAATTTTAATGACTGTTATGATGGGAGGTAACAATTAATACATGATAATGTTGAGTGAATATCTAAATCTTGTTGGTATTTGTCCAAAATTGATCAAAGAGTGCTCGAAACTCGTGAGTGAATGTCCCCATCTAGTTGATTTGATGTCTAAAACTAGTGTTTGATTGTCCAAAACCGGTTTTCTAACATCTAAAACTTGCTTCATTTTGATTGTGTTTAATAGCATTTATAGGACATTTAGTTTATTCATAGGATATGACATAAAAATGAAAAATTATAATGTAGTTAGGTGGTTAATGGAGTCTTATTGAAAGTAAAACTGTTGGATGACACTCTGACGTCATTTGTATATACCATACTGTATATAAAAAATTAAGTGGTTAAAACTTTCAAAATAAATAGGATACCAAGGGAGGTAAATACTAATATATACCAAAACTAGACAAGTTCACTTCACATTTGCATGAGTATATATTCGAACCAGACAAAGTCATTTCACATTTAGACAAGTACATATTAGAACTAGGCAAATGCACCTTGAAGCTAGGCATGTTTGCATTGAAATCAAACAAATGCATCTTAGATCTAGACATGTTTGTATTGAAGTCAGACAAGTACATCTTAAAACTGGACAAATATAACTATCATTACTTTAACTTCTAAAATTAGACAAACATATACCAAAACTAGACAAATATATATCAAAACTAGACAAATTTGCTTCAGATTTAGATAAGTATATTAAAACTAGACAAGTTTGCATTAAAGTTAGAATGCATTACAGAACTAGACATGTTTGTACTATAGTTAGACAAATATAATGATTGTTGATTCCTGAGGTCTCACATGAGGCATTGTCTATTTCTACACATGATCCACATGGTTTTACCTTTGAAAAATGCCTCACATGGGAAAGAGGGGTTTAGGTATATGAAGCACTCATATCTATTGTCCCCATCCTATATGGGATAGCCCTTATATCAATAAGCCCTTTAGGCAAGGGGCTTAAGAAGAGGATATGGGTCTCGACCTCTTCATCGTTCTCAAGAACGGTGCCAATGTTGATTCTAAGAGCTCACGATAAGTATTGTCTGCTTTAGTGCACGCTCGCATAGTTTTGCCCTTAAAAGGGTGCCTCAAGTGAGAGAGGGGGACGTAGGCTATATAAAGCACTCAAGCCTTTTGCCTCCATCCCATGTTGATAGCCATAATATCACCAATGATCCCACTTCTAAAATTTTCATTGGTTTTAAATGAGAAACTCAATCTCTTATATTTTGTGTTTTTTGATTTTATAGAATGTTTGATTAAAAAATGCATATGTGGGAAGATGATTTTATTTGATCAATTAATTCAATCAATTTTTTTATTTAATTTTTTAACAGAACATAAAGATGTAAAAGATTATAATGGAAGAGTTTGGTGGTTAATGGGGTCTTACTGGAAGTAATACCTGGAAGTAATACTCCCAGGAGATAGACCAACATCATCCTTTATATACCATATCATATACAAGAAATTAAGTGATTAAAAATTTTAAAATAAACTAGTTACCATGGGCGGTCACAATTAGTATACACAAAAACTAGATAAATATATATAAGAACTAAACAAATTCATTTCACATTTAGTCAAGTACAAATTAGAACTAGATGAATTCATTTTACATTTAGACAAGTACATATTAGAACTTGATAAATGCATCTTAGAACTAGATATGTTTGCATTGAAGTAAAAAAATTCATTGTAGATCTAGATATGTTACCATTAAAGTCACAAAAATGCATCTTTTAAAACTAGATAAATATAACAATCTTCACTTTAACTTCTAGAATCAAACAAATATATTTCAAAACTAGACAAATTCATTTTAGATTTAGACAAGTATATATTAAAACTAAGCAAATGAACTAAGAGCTAGACATATTTGTTTTAAACTCACACAAATGCATCATCTTAGAACTAGATAAATATAATGATTGTTGATTCCCAAGATTTCACCAAAAGGTATCATTCGCTTCGGCACATGTGGTATGCATAGTTTTACCAAAAAAAGTCACCTCACGTCGGAGGGAGGGATCTGGCTAAATAAACGCCCAAAAGCTCTCATCTTCGACCCATGTGGGATAGCCCTTTAGGTAAGGACTTGGCACATGGATACAAGCTTACGACCTCTCCATCATTCCCACAATCGGCATTGATGTTGATTTCCGAGAGCTTGTGTAAGCTATTGTCTGCTTTAGCACACATGATCCGCACAACTTTGCCCATAAGAAGTGCCTCATGCGGATGAGAGGAACTTGGGCTATATTAAGCACTCATGTCTTTTGTCCCCATCCCATGTGGAGTAGCCTTGGTATCAAGAAGGATCCCACTTTAATTTTTAAATTTTTGAATGGATATAAAATGAGAAACTCAATCTCCCTAATTTTTTTTTATAGAATGTCTGATTCTAAAATGCATACTTGGAAGATTATTTTATTTTAGCAATTAATTCAAGCATTTTCTTTGGGATTTAATTTTTTTTAACAAAACATAAAGACATGAAATATTATAATAGAGGAGTTAGGTGTAGTTAATGGCGTCTTAGTAAAGGTAATACTCCTTGGCAATAGTTCAACGTCATCCTTATATGTCGTATTTATAAGAAATTAAGTGATTAAAAATTTTAAAATAAACTGCTTACCATGGAGAGCAAAAACAAACCACATACACTTTCGGGAATGGGCAACATCATGATAGATTTTTATTTCTTACTTGGTTTTATTATTAATAAATGAAATTAGGAGTTTAAATCACATCCACATTTCATCAGTTGGCAAATATATATATATATATATATATATATTTATACACACATATCTGTGTATGCATAAGGTTACACATACAGGAGTTTTTGGTTGTTCCCCCTCTTGAGGCTGCCATAGTCCTTCACGTGTTGTTTTTTTTTCTTTTTTTGTCCACGCATAATGAAATAGTATGACATTTAAATCCCTAAAACGCCCCTAAAAAATTTAACGGACAACGTCGTATTCTTTGCTAGAATTGATGAAACGAAAAAGTTTTTATTACAAGACTTAATTAGCATAATTTCACCGAGGATTGGTAGAAAAGACAAAAAGGCAAATTTGCCACAAAAGTTAATGGTGGAAAGTAATTTTTTTGTGGCAAAATTCCTATTGGCATTTTTTTTGCAGGCAATTTTGCCACTAACTTTTAAATTGTAGGAATATTATATTTGTTAAAAAAAGCTTATGTTTGACCAAAAATTGTCATTGTTGAGCCTTTTTATTTTTATTTTCTTCATTGTCACTGAGCAATCTTACACTATTACTGCCATCAATAATTTGTTTAGAAATATAGCACTTTTGGATTTAGTCCTATGTGCATCAATCAAATCCTATTTGAAGAGGGTTCGATCTAAGGAGCGTTGCCAAGAAGTGTGGAAGAGTAAAAGTAGCTTTGGTGGCAAAATGATGGAGGATGACGAAGGGTGTAGGGGGTTGGTGGAGCAAAGATAATGATAACAATGACAGATTTATAAACCTAAGGGCCAAGGTGTTAGGTAAAAAAAATTTGAAATTGAAACTTATATTTCTCTCATTTGCCATATAAGCAACTTTGTTGGCCAATGAAAGACTTGCTTCCAACATAAAATACTAATGGTAAATTTACATCTTTAAAAAATATTAATGGAAAATTTCTAGCAAAAAAATTTTATGGCAAAATTACTCTCTCCATAAAGTTAACAACAAATTTTGCATCCTTTGTCAAATAATAGGAAGAGAAACAATTTAAACACCACAATAAGAGAAGTTGAGAAGAATAGGAATTTTTATATACTAATCCCTTTAAATCAAAATCTAAAAGTCACCAACCTAATGAGAAAGTAAGTAAAAGTTGAAGTCAACAAACAGTACATCAAATTGATGAAAATCAATAGTTAAAATGAAGAAAATCAATTATTCTCTGAAATAGCTTCACAACTTTTTTATAAACAATTATTTTCTCTGTCCTGTAATTTTTGCTCCAATTGGGTTTGCACGTAGTTTCAGATATTTTTACTATTTCCACGCATTTTTCGAATTTGCCCTCCCTCTTTCTTTTTCGCCTCATCAATCTCCCAAAAAATTTCACATGCCGTCGCCATCACATCTCCGGCGATGTCACCAACCCTCCATGGTCGATTGCATGTTCGATTCGCTAGGCCTATGTCGTCGATTGCTCGACCTCAATCCTCACTATGCCTTTGTAGTCAATCGTTCGGCCTCTGTCATTAATTGGGCCTCATTGCTGTCGATATGCCTCCACCCTCGCTCAGCCCCCGTCATTAATTGCACGTCTAACCTTGGCCGGCCTTGGTCGTCGATCGCTTGGCTAATTACGGGGCTGTCGTAGAGAGCCTCAATGAGGTGATAGCTGAATGGCTTACACTTGGATAGCTTCTGAGGATGACTAACGAGTACCACCCTCGGAGGTGCATCTAACCAACCTTGGAGGATGGATCCTCACCACCCTCTACAAGTAGTCTCCACCCTCAGCGACTGACACTACCAGAGGGACATACCACGCCACCCTCAGTCAAGTGATTTGGCAACCTCTGGAGCCATCTCCCATCCTCGGCAGAAAAGGGCCTTCCTCGAAGGTCCTCCACCCTGTCGAAGAGTCTCCCCCTACAGCCCTCGAGAGCAAAAACTGGACCGAAGGAGACCTATCTGCCGAAGGGGTCATACTCCCCGAAGAGGGCCCATCACTGAAGAAGTTTTCACCTAGATGAGACAAAGACGGTTAGGAGCCTTTGACACATAGCCCTCCCACACACCCCTAACCTCCGGTCAGAACGGCTACAGCCAGCTGGGGGCGCCTGTTCCTGAACGTACGGATCAAATCCGGCCGACCACGTGTCATAATCTGAGACGAGCTGTAGCGGGAGGCCTTCTCCTCATGACCTCCTATAAATACCTGTGGAGAACCTTGGTAAGGACACAAGAGACAGAAAACCCTAGCTATCTTCTGCTCTCCGTTCCTTCTTTCTTATCTTCATTCTCTAAAATACTGACTTGAGCGTCGAAGGCTCATCCCCCGAAATTACACTCCGGGGAGTCTCTAACCTTTATTTTACTGAGTCTTGCAGCAACCTTCCTGTCGGAAGCCCCTCTCCAAGGCATCTCCACGCCAGAGGTCCCTTTCCCAGACACCTTCATACCGGAAGTCCTGCTTGTAGCTGCACCATGTCACACAATGAGGATGCTGCTGGGCATCATTTGGCGCTGTTTATGGGAAACTACCCTTAGGTAGCCACTATTGAGACTCGGCGTTCTAAGAATATGTGACTCTTGAAGTCCTCATCAGCGCCAGAGAGTCAATCGGCGACCGAACAGCCCGCAGCCGGGACTTCTTTATCGAAGGACGAACATCCTCTGACGGTCACAATGGGCTTCCTAAGGGATTTCCAGTGTTCCATCGTGGCTGAAATGACACAGCAACTCGACCAGAGGTGGCCTCAACCACCTTCGGGCCGAAGGGCCTCACCAACCGTCCGCCGAGAGGGGAGCCCCAAGCCTTCCCACCGGAGTTCAGACAGCGGGGACTTCTATGACGAGTCCTCAATTGAAGACGTTCCCCCCAGGGGCTGTTGTGTTGAAGAAAGGACATCAAAGAGGCCCAGGCCCTCTCACCGGAGAAGCCCATCGCCAAACAAAAGGTCACCGTCCCCTCGCCGGCGAAGTTATTCCCTGAAGAGGAGACGTCGCTCCCCGTTGCCAGAGACTCCTAGGCAACGGGAAGAGGCCAGTACTACTGCCCTCATGGAGAAAATCCTTGAGAGGTTGGACAAGGTAGAAAGGCAGGTGTCCCGGAAGCCTGTTTGGTCGAGGCTGACGGAGACCTTCATCGGAGAAGAGTCCCCGTTCATCTGAGCAGTAGTTAAGGCACCCATGCCCAGTGACTTCCGGGTACCTCGCCTAGAGACGTATGATGGGCATAGTGACCCCCAAGCTCACCTGACCAAGTATAGGCGTAGCATGGTGCTACATGGTGCCGATGACACCACGCTTTGCAAATGTTTTGAGGTCACCCTCTCTGGACCGGCGACTGCATGGTATAACTCGTTGGCCCTTGGAACCATCATGGGTTTCCAAGATTTGTCCATCGTGTTTACAAAACAATTCATCGGCAGTAGGCCGACGGGGAAGATACCGGTTCAGATGTTCGACATAGCACAAAAGAATGGAGAGACCATTCGCGACTGTGTCGAAAGGTTTAACCGAGAGGCCCTGAGTGTGCCAGACTTCTGCCCCGAAATACGCATCCTCGCCATGATACGGGGATTTCGGTGAGACTCACAACTCTTTTACGAGTTCTCGAAGTAACCCCTGAACACCCTCGGCGAGTTCTACCGACGGGCCGAATAGCACATGATTGCTAAAGAACTAGGGATGAAAGGTCCAAAGCCCGACCACACTCGGCCCGAAGGGCCAAGGCAACAACCTTGCTACCCAACAGAAGCCGGGGGTCGACCTCAGAAGCAGAGAGGGAAGAAGCCAGTGACCTTTACTCCCTTGAACACCACGAGAACGAACATCCTAATGGCTATGGAGAGGCAAGGGAGCCAAATTCAACGTTCGAAGGTCATGACTTCGGAAAACAAGAAGAATATGAAGAAATTCTGCCAATTCCATCGGGATCACGGTCATGACACTGAGGATTGCTTCCAACTCAGGAAGTACATCGAGTCCCTGATCAAGCAGGGCCAACTTCGCCGGTACCTATGGATGCCCTCTCCCAGGGGAAGGAGGGAGGAGGAAAGAAAGGAAGATGAGGACTACGATTCCAACCGACATTGGAACCGAAGTCCCAAGAAGAATCCTCCACCTCCGGCTAGAGTAATCCAGATGATCACCACGAGACTACCTTTGGCAGAAAGGAAGAAGAAAGCAAGGGAGATCTCGGTGATGGAATTCAGTGACCCATCGAACAAGCTCGTTCGAAAAGATGGGTCTACCATACTGTTTCCACATGATGACCCACTCCTTATTATGGCAAGGATTGGGAGTTGGGACGTAAAAAGGTGCTCCTAGATGATGGGTCCAACACCGATGTCCCATTCTCCCACCTATTGCCAAGCTTGGGTATCGCAAAAACTGACCTCAAACCTATCACATCCCCTACCTTCAGGGTAGGTCCTTCCGAACTCCCTGTCCTTGGGTGGATTGACCTACCTCTGATGTTAAGGGGAACTTCTGTTTGGAGCAATGGAAAGTTCTTCGCCTCTACCATGACCAGGTTCATTATCATCGATGTCCCTTCTTCATATAATGCCATCCTTGGAAGGCAAACTCAAGCGAACTTTCACATCCGACCAGATGAAAAGTAGTTGACGGTCACCTTCAGGATGAAGGATAGGGATGCAGAAATATTTATTGATCAAGCTGAAGTCCAAAAGGTCTTTGTAAGGGTGAGGCAGAGCCCAGTGAAAGTACACACACATACCTCAGAAGAGAAGGGCACACCGACCGAAGAGTCTACAGAAGGAGAGAAAAGTGACTCGGAAAAAATTGAAACTGAGAATGTAGAGCTTGTCCCGGGCCGAAGTACCCGTATGGGGAAACATTTGGCCGAAGGTGACAAGCAAAAGCTTGTATCTTTCCTTTTAATGAACAAAGATCTATTTGCCTACTCACCGAAGGACATGCCTGGGGTAGACCCTCGCATAATTCAACATAGTCTTAAGATACGCCCTGACGCGAAGCCTATTCGCCAAAAAAAGAGAAGCCTTTCGGCACACAAGAACAACTTCGTTAAATCCGAAGTCCAACGGTTGATGGAGGCGGACGTAATAAGGGAAGTCAAATATCCCGAATGGCTTAGTAACGTGGTTATCACCACGAAAGAAGGGAGTGACAAACTCCGAATGTGCATCGACTTCCAAAACGTGAACGATGCTTGCCCTAAGGATTCATATCCTCTGCCGCCAATAGACCAGTTGGTGGACTCAACCGCCGAGTATGGCCTCCTTAGCTTCCTCGACGCCTTCAGTGGGTATCATCAAATCAGGATGGACCCCGAAGATGAGGAAAAAACCGCCTTCATCACCGAAGTTGGTACATATTGCTATATTAGAATGCCCTTCGGGCTTAAGAATGCAGGGGCCACGTACCAGAGGTTGATGAATAGGGTCTTCGACTCCCAAATCGGGAGAAACATGGAAGTCTACATCGATGATATGATAGTTAAGAGCAAACTGCCTAGTAGTCATATCATAGACTTAGAGGAAACATTCCACCAACTGAGGACATTCGGAATTCATCTCAACCCCAAAAAATGCGTGTTCGGGGTGAATGCGGGTAAGTTCCTCGGATTCATGGTGTCGGAGAGAGGTATTGACGCCAATCCGAAAAAGGTCAAGGCCCTGCTGGGATTCCGAACTCCCACGACGACCAAGGATGTGCAAAGACTCACGGGGAGAATCACGTCCCTCAGCAGATTCATCTCCAGATATGGGGATCGCTGCCGACCGTTCTTCAAAGTCCTCACTAAAGCAGCAAAAAATGGAGGTGACCTCGGAACCGAGGTGCGCCCTTGGAACGAAGACTGCCAAAAGGCCTGGGAAGAGCTTAAAGTCTACCTAACTCGTCTGCCGACACTCCGGCAGCCACGGGAAGGAGAACCCCTCATACTTTACCTTGCCATCACCGAAAAGATGGTAAGTTCGGTCCTTGTAAAGGAAGATGGGGCAAAGCAATGGCCAGTATATTATGTGAGCAAGTCTCTGCATGGTGCCGAAGTCAGGTACCCCTTGCTACAAAAGGCTATTTATGCCCTGGTACTTGCAAGCAGAAGGTTACGACCCTATTTCCAAGGGCACCCCATTATCGTCCGAAGTAACCTGCCTCTTCGGGATATCATGAAGAAGGTAGACCACTCGGGAAGGCTATCGAAGTGGTGCATCGAGCTCGGTGAGTATGATATCACCTATGAGCCAAGGAAGGCAATAAAAGCACAGGCATTGGCAGATTTCATTGCTGAGGTACCCGTTGCCGAAGACAGTCCACCTAACCTCGGAAAGGATGAACCTGAGTGGACTCTGTTTGTTGACGGGGCCTCCGGCTCCGAACATCAAGGAGCTGGAGTAATTCTTCGTGGTCCCGAAGGTATGGAAGCCATGAAGGCCATCAAATTCGGGTTTAATGTCACCAACAATGTGGCGGAATATGAAGCCCTCATAGCAGGTTTGCGCCTGGCCAGAAGAGTTGGTGTAAGAAACCTAAAGGCCCACAGCGATTCTCAGCTAGTGGTCCGACAGATGGCAGGGGACTACAGTGCAAAGAACCCTACCCTGGCAAAGTATCATGACCTCATAACAAAGCTCATCCAAGAGTTCAACACGGTACACATCGAGAACGTGCCTTGTCAAGACAATACTGAAACAGATACTTTGGCCGAGTCAAAAAAGTCCACCGAAGTGCTAAGTCACCCGAGCATAGCAATAATGAGCATAACAACCTCATAAAGAGGGTGGAAAAATCCCATAAAAAAGTACCTTACGATTTCGGAGTTCCCAAAGACCCTCTTGAAGCGGCAAAAGTGTGAAGATGTTCTGGACCATATTTCCCGATTGGAGAGGAGTTGTCACACCTCACTCAGGCCCTGGCCCATAAGTTCCAAGGTTTAACTCCCAAACCCACTTTAACATTAAAGTCTTCAATTCGGCCAAACAAGCAATGGAAACCTTAAGTCTTATTTTCTTAAGGTGAGAAGCCTGGGAGGTGGCCCAGGAGGCTTTTAAACAACCCAACAGTTACTTGCAGCAAAAGCAAGGCCCAATACCACTAACTTGCACAACAAGCAAGGCTTTAATTGATTACTTGCATCTCAAGCAAGGCAACACTTAATGGAGTTTTAAGTGCATAATTGGTGTGCAATCATGTGTGCTACTTATATGACAACCAAGAAGCCACATTATTGGTTTAGATTTTGAAAACCACAAGTTACTATGCACATGATGCTCTCGGCCAACACACAAACATATAGTAGTGCACCACATTTCCATAAGTTTAGGCTCATAACTATTCACATAAAAGTGCCAAACATTGGCCCAAAACATTCAACATCCAAGTACAGGCATATTGCCATCCATAAGTCATGCATAACTTGGCATACAAACCCAACAAAACCAACACAAGTCTAGGCACCAAGGACTACATATATGTACACAAAAGAGTAGTCTACCTAGTGTCCAACATGGCTACATGCCATGAATCCCAAAAGCTAAACATGCCAAGTTATTACATACCAAGGCCACTAGTGGTCAAACATAACCTTAAGTATGCCATACAAAAGTACACACTGCAGCACCAACCCAATAGCCTGATTCATTGTCATGAAAGAAAATACTATGATCAAAGCCACAGTCCAAGTATCCATAGCCCTCCTAGACAAGTCTCCAACTACAGCCTGCAAACTTAGCTCATAAGTCTCGGCCAACCATATATATAAGACTTGTAATGAACCTAAAATGATAAGCCAAGCACACATTGGCACATACCTTGGAAACTAAGCAAATTAGTGCAAAACACAAGCAACAAGCAAGCTAGCACTACTCAGGCCGAATATCCTTGCCTGAAATAAAAGGATGGGCAGTGAGTATAACTCAGTAGGATTCACTTATATACATATACAACTCAAATTGAGTCTATTTAGTTAAGCTGAGTAATCACTCAAAGCTTAACCTCCCAACTGCTAGCTTTGCCTGCAAAACAAACACAAAGACAAAGAAACCAAGCATATACATACTATAGTATCATAAGTGGGGTTAGCAAGCACATGGAAACACCAAAGCACACAAGTACACACACACACTCCACATTGTTGCTCTCGGCCTTAATAAACCATACATGTACCCATGTGCACAATGCACACAAACCACCATCAAACAACTTACTTCCACTTAGAGCTCCAAAATGCCAAGCAAATAGGCCACATTTACTTGCATTTCTAGTACATGTACACTAGTCAATTAGCTAATCAACAATTCAACCAAGTGAAAACTTTAAAGCCCATCAAGCAACTAAGGTCATTTGGCAAATTTTAACCATCACTTAGCCACTCTAAACAATTGAACCATGGTATATATTACCAAGCAATATCAAGTGCCAGTGAACCCTACCTCAATAGCTCTCGGTCACAACCAAGCTTCAAGTGCCCAAGTGTTCCTCAATCACAATGCCTACCATAACAACACATAGGCATCAACAACACATACTCATGGACTAATTACCATGATTTCAATGAAGAACACTACAATACACAAGCTTAAGCTCTCGGCCAAAAATGCCCAATTCTATATATATGTGCTACCCATCAATTAACTCAATACATGATCAACAACCATCATCAAATGAAGCTTGTTCATGGCACATTTACCATGTAATCAAGTGAACAACACCTAATTACACTAATCCACGTTTTCGGCCACATTGCCCATTTAACACAATAGTGTTCTTTACCAAACTAGCCCATTACATAAACACCTAATCATCAATGATCAATATTTATGGCACCAATACCATATAATCAAGTAATGAGCACCAATTTACTCTACTTCAAGCCTTCGGCCATAATGCCCTTTTTCACATAACAATGTTCTTCATCAATTTAGTTCATCATATAATCACCAAATCACCAATAACCATTGTTCATGGCATCATTACCATGTATTCAAGTAATGGACATCAAATTATACTGCTTCAAGCCCTCGGCCATAAAGCCCAACTTCACACACTAATGTTCTTCATCATTCTAATCCAACGTATGATCATTTATTCATCACTAAACAATGTTCATGGCACTAATACCATGTAATCAAATGAGGAACACACAATTACCTCAAAATGCACCTTTCGGCCAAACTCCAACTTGCTCAACTTGATGTTCTTCACTCAAACTTGCCTAGCACAAGAACAAATAAGCAACAACAACACTTAGTCATGGATTAATTTCCATGGAAATGAAGAAGAACATCAAGTTCATTCATCCAACACATTCGGCCAACATTCCACTTCCAAACCAAAACATTTCTTGCTCAATTAGCTTAATTCATCATCAATTGAGAACTTAAACTCTTCATTCATGGAACAATTACCATGTATTCAATAGGAATCATGAAATACCTTGGAACCCTAGCTTGAATAAGCTCGGTCTTCCTTGAATCTCCAAGAACGAAGCTTGATTCCAAGCAAGCAAAGGCCGAAACCAAGTCTCCTAGCTTGTTTCCTTCAAATGCTTCCAAGATTAGCTTGATTTCAAACAGAAATTTGGATGAACACTCATGGAAGAGCTCTCGGCCATAAGGAACAATGAAACCTGAAAATGAACCAAGTGAATGGCCTTAGTTTCGGCCGAAAGACTTATGTCTTTAGTTAGCTAAAATGCCAACTTTTACTTCCATTCCTTTGCATGGTGTAATGTAGCCCTTAACTCCACATGTATGCAAGACCGCCACTAAAACATGTGTCTAGTATGTCATTCAAGTCACCCCTTGGCCCATAATGCCAAGCATATGACAACACAAGTGCCAAGGCATTATAATTACCCTTGTATAACCGGCCATATAACTAGACAAACAACTAGTTAGTTTAACTAGTAACTAGTGAATAGTACTTTAGTGGTAGACAAGATTTGATTAGTAATCATTGTTGTCTCCCACAATTTGGCTTAGTATGGCACTAGTCACCTTAAAAACTTGCATGGCCGAATATGCCAACTTTAAATTTGTAGTTTTAATTGTACCACTCATCTAAGTGTACAATTTGATCCCCTTTCTCTGTTTTCTGTCAGCTTTCCCATAGTCTAGTTTCCATGTGCAATTAAGGTCTGAAAGTTTCCAGTTTTGCACATAGATCACTGTACTAGTTTCCATAGTTCCCCTCACTCTTCCTTTTTATTTTTCCTTGTTTTCCTTTGTTCTCTTTGGCCTAAGTCAAGCACTTAGGAGGTACCTAACAGGAGTTATACCGACCAGGGTACGCGAGTCCACTACAGAGGTATGTCAGCGAAGAGGATGTAGAGACAGTCCTTAAAGAAGTCCACGAGGGGGCCTGTGGTTCCCACATAAAAACTGACGCTCTGGCAGGAGTACTACTTTGCCAGGGATACTTCTGGCCCATCTTAAGGAGGGACGCGAGGTAGTTTGCCCAGAAATGTGACAATTACCAAAGACACGCTAACATCCAGAGGCTACCCTCGGAAATGATAACTCCGGTTAACTAGCCTTGCCCCTTCGCAGTATGGGGTATTGACCTCATCGGGCCTTTTCCAACTGCCCCCGGAGGAGTGAAGTTCTGCGTAGTCGCAGTAGATTACTTTACTAAATGGATTGAGGCAGAGCCTCTGGCAACCATATCGGCGAAGGACGTACAGAAATTCATCTGGAAGAACATCGTATGTAGATTTGGCATACCGAGGGTGATAGTGGCCGATAATGGTTCCCAGTTTATTGACAAGGGGTTCCAAGAATTCACTACCGACCTCGGGATAAAAATGCACTTCGCCCCGGTAGCTCATCCTCAGAGCAACGGACAGGTAGAGGTGTCCAACAGAACCATAAAGGATGGTTTGAAAAAGAGATTGAAGGAAGCAAAAGGAAAATGGCCAGGAGAACTTCCTAGTGTGCTATGGAGCTATCGGACAACCCCCCGAAGGGCCACAGGTGAGACGCCTTTCTCACTCGTATTCGGCACGGAGGCCATTATTCCTATCGAAGTGGTTCAGCCATCGATAAGGGTACAAGTGTTCGACGAAGAGGGGAACAACCTTGGGTTGAGAACCAAGCTGGACCTAATTGATGAACACAGAGAAGTGGCTGAGCTTAGAAGAAAAGCTTTTCAGCAAAGGGTAGCTATCGCTGCAAACTCGCATGTCAAGCGAAAAGGAATCAGGAAGGGGGACCTTGTCCTCTGAAAGGCTGAGTTTGAGCCCCGAAGACCATCTCATGGAGTACTTCGGGCAAACTGGGAAGGGCCTTATTTGGTTCTTGATGAAGTTTGGCCAGGAGTCTACAAGCTCGGCGATACCGAAGGTGGAGAACTAAGGAACACATGGCATTCAGATGCTTTGAAAAAATTCTACACTTAGAAATTTTTCTAAGGAAAATAGCCCCACCAAAGAAGTTTAGCCGAACAAGGTGTAAGTGCCTATGTACAAAAGTAATACATCTTCTCCGAAAGAGCAACAACCAAAGATGACTGATAAAAATGGGCAAAGCTTTGCCGAAAGATATTGGCCAAAACTAGTGCTATATATGCCAAAGGTAGTTATTCGGATAACAGGCGCGAAGGATACTTACTATCTTCTCGAAGGACCTAAACCAAAAATGGTTGAACCGACCCTCGGTACCGAAGATAGTATAGGAGAAATATGTCCTGGGACTTAGCCAAATTTCAGAGGAAAAAAGAATTTTCATTTATGCCTTGATACAATAAGGAGAAGTTTACAAAGAAGAAGTTTAAAATGAAGAAAGCCTATTCGGGGTCTTGGACGCCTAGGGGACCTCGTCATCTTGAGCTACTTCACCACCAACCTCCTCTGTCACAACCTTCGGTGCCGGAGGAAGAACAAAAGGAAGATTAAGGTGCTCTATCTTTGACCATGTCCAACGAGGCCCTTCGGGGATGTCCAGGCCCGCCAAAAAGGAGAGGTCGAGGTCGGGGTACTTGGCTAGAACTTGGTGCCGAGCCAAGCAGAAGCCATCTTGGAAGGCAACCTTGGTTGCTTGATCGGCCTTGTCCTTCTTGGCAGACAAGTCATCCAGCTCATTTTTCAGCTTCGCGACCTCTCTCTCCAGCTTCTTCGTCTTCTTCTTCTCTTTCTTCAGCGCGTTGACCTCGGCTTAAAGTTTAGCGTTGTCTGCAAGGGCCTTTGTGAAAAGTGCAGAGTCCTCATCCTTCTCCTTTTGGTAGGCCACGTTAGCTGAAGATAGCGTGATAACCTTTGCGTCGAGGTCAGACACCTTCTTGGAAGAATCTTGAGAGGGCTCCTCCTGACTCTTCAAGAACTCCTCCCGAAGTTTAGCCACCTCTTCCTTGGCTATCTTGTTCAGCTTGGCGTACTTAACGACTGAGCTGGCACAAAATAACTTGGCTCTTGCCAAGCACTCTTCGGTTCGAGATCGGACCGAAGACTGCTTTACTACCCAAGCTCTGAAGTATCCACTGTATGCCAAGAGCTGTAAAGGGAAGGACACTCGGTGAGTTTTGCAAAGCAAAGCAAACACTTAGAAAAAATTTGGTGAAAGAATAAAAGGTTTGAAGGATACCTAGGGAGCATGTTCGGACATCCTCTCGGCGAGGACCTCCTCATTTGGGCACTCCTCACTGAGGGACTTGAAGGTGGCGTTGGTGAGGATGCCCTTCGCCATCTGAGGAGCCATTTTCTGGCTGTCCTCAGAGAACAAGTTCATGTACTCCGTGAAGGTCCAGAAAGGCTCATTCGGCACCTTGTCCCTCTGGATATGGGAGTCTCGAAGGGCCCGCTTCAAAGTGTGCTCCACCATTCACGCCGCAGGCATCTGCTCCTCTACAAAATCACGCTGAAGTTCTGTCAGCACATTATCCCTTAGCCATTCGTCTATAAGATCTAAAATGCTGAAAATTCCCAAACTCACAGAAAAATAGCTAAGGGGCAAACCTAGTGGAACCTCGGTGACATCCTCCTCGGAGTCGCTGACCTCTTGTACATCGGCAGGGACTTGCTTGCCTTTCCTTCTTTGGCGCTCTTCGAGCTCCTCAGCGGAAATGTCCCATGCCGAAGTCCCCAAGGTATCCACCGCAGTGATGGGGCTTCGCGGAGTCGAGCTGATGGCCGGCTCCGAGGGTGGGTCGGCGCGAACAGAGGGCTGGTCTTGCACCTCCATGTCGCCTTCTGGAGGCGGAGGAAGAGGGTCCTCCATGGCTTTTTTCGACTGCCTCACCGAAGATTGTCCTCCCCTCAACGTCTTCTTCCTCTTTGGGGTAGCTTTCTTCCTTTGCTGCTCCCCCTTCTTGGCTTGACTGAGGAAGAGGGACTTGTAAAACGCAGCAGATTGGTCGTCCATCTCTGAAAAAGGAAAGACATCAGTGTAAGTCCAGAGGAATACAAATAACAAAATCTGGAAGATGACTTACTCTCAACAAGGCCTTCGTATGTGAGTCGCCCCGAAGAAGCATCACTAGCGACGCCTTTTTCCCGTCAAAGGTAGGCTTCGGCATATCCAGGTCAGTTTTGTGCTCCTTGATTACCCCCAGCTCCCGAAGGTCCTCTTCGGTCATAAGATTCCACTTGATGGGAATGGGGTACAACAAACAAGCAGGGACCTTGGGGTCCCAGTCTGCGACAGCATGAATGTGCCTGTCAAAGTCCTCAAACTTTGCTTCTAACTCAGCGGTTAGTAGCTTTCTGGGATCAACTACATCGGCATCCAGAGTCCCCGAGGCCCACCTGGTCGACACATGTTTCCATGCCTCAACCACCTTCAAAAAGAAAAATTTCTTCTGCCAAACCCACCAACTGTCCTTCGTCCTGAAGGTGAACGTATACTTCCTGCTCTCGGATCCCCTAGGAAGTAAGAAGTAAAACCCGCCCATCGGGATGGGGTGAAGTTTGTAATACTGCATGAAGATGATGAAGTGAAGCTCTATCTCGAAGACCCCACACATGCAGAGGAAGGCGTTGAAGTAAGAATAGGAGTTTGGAGGAAGTTGGTTCACAGCTATGCCATGGAATTGGCAGAACTCGCAAACCATCTTCGGGAGAGGGTACCGAAGTTCGGCCATCAGTTGGGCCCAAAAGATGGTAACCTCGTCCAAATCGTACATATAACCAACCAAGCCTGGAGTTGGCAGCTTGGTAATGGCATAAGAGGGAAGATAAAACTTAGCTGACCACTTCTCCATATTCTTCGAAGTGTTGCAACACGGGTGAGAGTCGAGAGGAACCCAACTCTTGAGAATGGGACGAACAGTCATGAGTGGGACTGGAGAAGACATGTTCGAAGAAGGAGACAACTTCGAAAAAGTAGAAAAGAGTAGAAACACAGAAAATCGAAGGGCTTCGGAAAGAAGGACCCACTAAAACTCTTGCCGAAGTCGGGATTTGTGAACGCCGTCATGAAAACTAGCCGAAAATCGCTCCGCCGCTTGCACCGCCGCAGAGAAGAGAGAAAAGCTTGAAAGCAAATGAAAGCAAAATGGAAGCAAAAGAAAACAAGTGAGGAGAAACTCTAAAGAGAGCAAGGTTTATATAGGCCGAAGGGGGTAGGCGAATCGTCGCCATAATTACCCCTCGAAGGCGAAGAGATACGGTTAACGTAACCAACGCGACTGTCCACTAATTACCGCATGACACGTGTCGCCCGACGCAGGAAACAAGGGCACTCCTCCTGACAACATGAAGTCCTAGGCAAGCTTATCCGAAATGATGCGTCTATCTGATTACGAGGCGTGACGATTCACTGACCTGCAGCAGAAAATTAAAAGGGGAATACACACTTCAGAAATACCAAGGGCCTAGCCAAGAAATGAGGAGTGACACTTATAAGCTACCTCGGCTGAGAAGACACACCCATGGAGAATGAAGTATCCCCTGCCTAAGAAGGCCAATAAGTTACATCTATGGTGACTGCTAGTTTCCACAACGAGCTCCATGAAATGCTCTCAAAGACTCAACTCACCGAAGTTACAACTTCGATTTTCTGAGGGGGGCATGTGATAGCCGAATGGCTTACACTTTGATAGCTTCTGAGGATGACTGACGAGTACCACCCTCGGAGGTACATCTGACCAACCTTGGAAGATGGATCCTTACCACCCTCTGCAAGTAGTCAACACCCTCGGCGGCTAACACTACCAGAGGGACATACCGTGCCACCCTCAGTCAAGTGATATGGTGACCTCGGGAGCCATCTCCCATCCTCGGCAGAATAGGGCATTCCCCGAAGGTCCTCCATCCTGTCGAGAAGCCTCCCCCTACGGCTCTCGAGAGCAAAAACCGGACCGAAGGAGACCTATCTGTCAAAGGGGTTTTACTCCCTAAAGAGGGCCCATCACCGAAGGAGTTCTCACCCAGATGAGACCAAGACGGTTAGGAGCCTCTGACACACAGCCCTCCCACACGCCCCTAACCTCCGGTCAAAACGGCTACAGCCAGCTAGGGGCGCCTGTTCCTGAACGTACAAATCAAATCCAGCCGACCACGTGTCGTAATCTGAGACTTGCTGTAGTAGGAGGCCCTCTCCTCATGACCTCCTATAAATACCTGCGGAGAACCTTTGTAAGGATACAAAAGACAGAAAACCTTAGCTATCTTCTGCTTTCCATTCCTTCTTTCTTACCTTCATATTGACTTGAGCATCGGAGGCTTCTCTCCCGGAATTACACTCTGAAGAGTCTCTAACCTCTGTTTTACTGAGTCTTGCAGCCACCTTCCCGCCAGAAGTCCCTCTCCAAGGCATATTCACACCGGAGGTCCCTTTCCCAGACACCTTCACACCGGGAGTCCTGCTTGTAGCTACACCATGTCACACAACGAAGATGCCGACGGGTATCATAAGGCTTGCCTCCACTGGAGCTCCTGCTTGCGATGTCGAAGTTGAGGACAAGAACGCCGATTACGGGGCTATTGTAGAGAGCCTTAATGAGGCCTGTCTCTGCCAGAGCTCGTGATTGTGATGTTGGAGTGCCAAACGAGTAGATCGCAAGATGAGTGTAGGGATGGGTTTTTTGTTTACTGTGGGTTTAGGATTTTGGTCGTTAGAATTGGGAATGGTATGGTTGTAAATTGCGTAAAAGTTAAGAATTCTTTTGGTATGGGTTAATTTTAAAGTAATAGTTGAAGTAAGGGTATTATGGTAAATTAATAGTAAAAAGGTTACTAAAAGGAGAAATGATGCAAAGATTTTGGGACTACCTTAAATGAAAAATTGAGCAAAAATTATGGGACGGAGGGAGTACTTTTTATCACACCTCTAGATCAATGACCACATTTCATATTCTTTACTGTTTTCACTTTGTTATCATGAATTGAGTCATGCATTTCATTGCTACTTCTTATTTTTCCATGTTGAAGGCAATTCTCACATTTGTAATGTTTAAGATGTAATTTATTGCACTGATAACTTAAGAAACCATTCATATTTTACATGAGTGAAAATTAGGGCTGAGAGGGAAAACCATCCTACTGAGCAAGTTATATTTCTTTGAGATCCATCAAGAAGGAAGAGTAAGAGCAAACAGTCGAATGCATGTGAAGCTTTGAAAAAGTTTGAAACAGTACTTTAACTTTAAAATGAAACTATGAAGAATAAAATCAAAGAAATAGGAGTAGAAATCAGAGTTCTCAAACTGCAACTTGTTTATCATGAAAAAGAGGTAACAAAGCTTAAGATTTTCTTTCTGAACGAAATATACTTCCTAAGGCTAGAGAACTTTTAACATCACTATATGTATCAGTTGACATCAAAGATATTAATGAAACATCCAAAAATTGATGGCATAGATGTTGACATTGATCCGCCCCAATCAATACTCGTGTATTATGAACAGAATTTATAGGGTTCACAATTTCCCAGTTAGAGTTCGACTATTAAATTCCTAGACTAGAAAATCGAATGAAGACATGACAGTGAATATTGCAAAATAAGACTTTAATGAGGAGAATGAAGAGGACCTGAAAGAATACCCAAACACAACATCAAATGAACAAAATCCATAATAGAATGGAGGAAGCACGTTAAACAACATTTATGTGATGCATAAACTATATGAGAGATAGTGGTATATTAGTATTACCTTTCAAACATACTACTATCTTATTTTTCTTAAATGAATAGCAATTACAATACCATTATGATTAATAAAAAGGAAAATAGTTTATTTTAGCCTTAAGCCTAAATTATTCATTGATTAAAAGCCCAAAAAACAGTGTTAATAACAAAAAAAAAACTTCATTTGCAAAATATAAATTATTAATAAATTTATCATCCAATAATATCCATGGTTGAGAAAAGCATCAACAATAAAATCAACTTATTCGAATGGAAACATTTACCATATGTTATCCAATAATTAAATTGTTCTTGATTTTAAGCATGAAATACCTATATTACTTGCATGATTACTTTTAGCTTGTGATATCCAAAAGCAAAATATCATAATTAAAAGGTCACAAATTACACCACCTAGCAATCTAAACCACTTTTCAAGGATTACTCTTTCTTTAATAATATTTAATTAATCAACTGTGGTCCTACTAAATGATTTTTTTTTTCAGCTTTCATCTTAGATGAAGTAATAAATGAAAACACATTAATTTTATGAAAGTTTTGTTCTTTAGGTTAGCCAATTTAATTGCCAAATAATCCAAATTCCAATAACTTTAAAAGCAATAATGATACAAAAGATATTTATTTCACTATCAAGTAGAATAAAAAAACTTATTTTAGCAGTTTTGAGAACATGAAAGCAATAAACATTAAAGTTTTCTGAAACCACTCAAAATGATTTCAATAACAAAAATAATCAATGGAATTAGTCAAATTCTAAATTTGGAATGTCTTAACAAGTTTGGCTGAGCATTTTGCAAGGTAAAAAAATATCCAATTAGTTAATTAGAAAATAACAATTTTAACATCTTAAGATATTTTTTGCAGCAAGATTAATACGAGCAATAGTAAAATATAATAAAGCCAATAAGCAATTACAATTAAGTACGCCCAATCAATAAAATGAAGGAAATAGAAAATAATTGAAAAAAAAACTCATTTAAGTAAAATAAATTGATAAAATTATGGGGCAAAAATTACCTCAAATATTTTTTATTTTTAACTTGTATTAATTGTGACAAAAAGCTCATAATATAAAACCCATTCACTAAGGAACCGAGAGTAGAAGGAATTAGTATTACCAGTACTTTATATTTTAGGCATCTTTAATAAATCCTAGAATCCCTACATATTTATTAAGCATAACTCATGTTCTTCTATATAAGCAGAGAACAACAAAATCCCACTCAGCAAGCAAAAAAGTAAGTTCTTTCACATCATCTACGGTGCTTATTCTTTTGACTATAAGTCTTACAATTATCTCATCAATAATTTCATTAATGATCTTCAACGAAAATGTAAGTTTTTAGAGTTTAAAAGACTAAAAGAAAGGCACGTATCTCCACTTTATTTTAGTTTTCCAAAAGCCTTATTACATTCTAATTTTCAACCTTTGCGAGTAAACTAATGTAGTTCCCATTTTTTTTCCATGTACCCTATCAATTGATCGAATTCATCTGATACAAATTCTTTTGTATAGCATATAATTGACAATAGATATGTAAGTTACACTTTTCTTAGTTTGGAATCATCACTTAATTAGTTATCTCAAACTAATTATTTTTATTTCCTCTCTTCAACTCAAAATGACTGTTATCTTATCTTTCTTTTTTTTTTTTTTTGATATGGTATTAAAACATTGCTTGAAGGTTGGAATACTCAACTGCCTTAATTCTCAAATTTCTACGTACACTTTATTCACAACTATTTACCTTGTTCGACATGCATGAATAAGCAGCCAAAATAAACGGGAATTTAATAAAATAACCTACAACAAATTTTTTATATAATTATATTTAAGAAATTCTGAACTTATCTACAAGTTATAGAATTTCTTGCATGTGCATTATAACTTTGTTAATTTATATGCGCCACCATCAAAGTAAACATACTTTTAAACTAGAAAACTATTGTTCAATTGTTACTTTTGACATGTACGTCAAGTTTCTTTGCACCAACGTCAAAGTAAACATAGTTTACGAAAAGGGAAAAATAAAGACTACGGTAGATTTTTAGTCCAACAAATTAATTTATGACTATAGTATTTTTTATACTACTTAATTTTTTAAAACTATTAGAAATTATACTTAAAGGCACTTAGAGCATTGGCTGAATTTGAAAATATAATTTTACGTGTGATAACAAAAATGAACTAAGTATAAAAAAAGTTAACAACTAAAAATCTAGAAATCGTACCTACTTCCAACAACCCAAACCTAATCCTACCACACAATGTAATCTGAACAAAGCCAAGGAAAGATCAAAACAAACGTAGAATCTATTAAACATGAATAAAACATAATAAGATTAATTCTATTATATTTTTAAATTAAAAATTTTAGTCATTGTAGATCATGGGGAAAAAATTAGGCTTTATTTAGTTCAACTTATTTTTTCCATCTCAAAAGAACTACCAACTCCTAATCCTACCTATTTCCCAAAAAAGAATGAAGAAGGTTTATATCATGATTGTGTTGAAGTTCAAACCAGTAAGTTGATTCAACGTTGTTCTATGGTATAGTTGCACATGCAATAATAAGAGATACAAACAAAAGTGCTGTGAGGAGGCCGTGAATGAGCTACAACATATGTTTAAGTTTGAATTATTGATGCAAGCTATATGCAAACGAATAAAAAATTAAAGAAACTCAATGATGTGCACAGAATTATTTAAGGATGGGTTTCCGTATGGATAAACTACAGGAAGAAAACAAGAGTCAAACATAAGATTCAAAATCTAGATAGAGAACTTTAGAGCCAATTTGGCTGGGATTTTTTAACGTTTAAGCGGCATAGATTTTTGACCTGAATACTTTTGTATTTTAAAAGTCAAAAAGTGTGGACCGTTTCACTTTCTCTCCTTTTCTTCTTTCTCCATTTTCACCTCTCTCACAGACCCATTTTTTACCCCTCCTCTGTCTTGTCTATATTTTCTAGTATTTCTTTTTCATGTTTTTTTTCTCTCTCTCCTTTCTTTCTCTACTGCATTTTTTGTCTCTCTCTCTGTCTCTCTCTCTCACATGCCACTGGCTTCTGCTCAGCTGTTTCAATTTCTTTCCCCTCTTTTTCTCATGCTGATTGATGTTTTTTTGGCTTTATATATTCCGATCAAACTTGTTTCTAGTAGCAAATTTTTTTTTGTATGTAATATTTCTTTCACGTAATTGCGCATTTTGTTTGGTGTTTCTAATTGTCCTCTTTCACATATTTTTTTTATTCATCGGTTCTAGCCATTTTTAGCAATCAGGGTCAGGAATTTGAACATGTTATTTTATGGGCAACTTCATGTAGGTTTGATATCAATGAAGATGATATACCAGCCCCTACCCTACACTCCTCCCACCCGATTGCATACGTACATTCTGTTCCCTCAATCTTTGATTCAGACCCCGACCATCCGAGCTCTCACTTCATCTACAAAAAAATCTTGTAATCCTTCATGCGATGCTATCCAGTGTTGTAGCCATGGTGGGTGTCTCCTTATGTATCGCAATTTCATCGAGGGCTTCCATATCTGGATTGGTGGCCTCATGTGTGTAATTTCCATATCGAGCATTGTGGAACTCTGAGTCATACACATCTCTCATTCATACGTAATTATAAAGGGCACAACATGCTATAACAATTCGAGTTTGCAACTCCAGACTGAAACGATTCATTCTATGCAATATGGCCCATTTCATCTTAGCATGCTTAATTATTCTTCCAACTAAATTTCACATGTTGGAATATGCAAAATTGAATTGTTCTCTTGCTCCTTCGGGTGCTCTTCCTCCAAAATCAGTGCAATGGTAATTAACCCCACGATAAAGGGCAAGAAAACCCTCCATGTTTGCATATCCCAAGTCCACTAGATATTAATGACCTACAAAAGACATTATGTATTAGGATAGACCATTCACAGGGCAACATGCTATGTGAACTAGATATATCAGGAGCAATACACGTGTGAATACCTTCTGGTGCATTTGGGAACCGTGAGCCAACCATGTTCCTGGCATCTTGTAGAACCTGGCTATCATGAATGACCCCAGGTGTCCCCACATAAACATGAGTAAATTGCATATTAAAATTGCATGCGACTAACACATTTTGGCTTGTGTGCCCGGTGTGGTGCGGTACGCTCGTTGATCTTCTCTGTTGTATATTCCAAACACATGTGTTCCATCAATAGCACCTATAGCATTATTCAATGCACCTTCCCATGTGTCCCTTATTTCCGGAGCGGGTGTCGAAAATGTTGGGTTAGGCGGTTGAATTATGAGCTCTGTAAAACCAAGGTTTGAATCCAAAACTAGAGTGAACCATCACGATATCATATCTGTCGAATGTGGAAACACCTGGCGAACGTCATCATATTTCCAGCCATGGGCGCGCACAGTAAAAAACATAGCTAGACCTTCATAAGCTGAAACATTTCTTCCATCACACAAGTTATGATGCATTGTAAGATCATCTAGTAAATCCCAAAAACAATCTACACTTATCCAAAATTGACTTCAAAACTCATGATGATAAGACATCAGGCGTAGAAGGTATTGTATACTGGCCCAAACTGGGGTCAGTTCGACATTAGTAGAATTGGAGTTTGATGCCAGATTGCCAGACAAGACATTTGCCATGGCAAGACATCTAAAATGGTAGAGACAATTTTGATGAAGCAGACTCGGGTCGTGTATTGAATAGAATATTCGTTCCGGGGAATTAACTTCAGAAGTTAGCGTCACCTCCCATGGAATATCTATTCCACAATTGTAGAAGCCCATAGCCATTCTGCTTATTGTCCCTAACCAATAGTACCTGGCACAAAGGTAACCATAACTTATACATTGAGAGCATGTATGACATGTCCATATGAGTGCAAGTTTTCTTAATATGGAAAGGATAATCCAATATCTAAAAAGCATGCATAACGAATGTGAATGCCCATAAAGTGCTATAGGAACAAACACATAAAAGTCCAAATCAGTCTAACAATACATAAACTAAACGGGACAATGGTCCACAACAAACTCATCCATAAATTTCTGAAGAACCGAATTAGCGTCCACGCAGAAATCCTTTAGCTCTTGTTTCCTCATAATCGGATGGCGTAATGCAACACGGGATTCCTTGTCCGACGACCCTACTAACAACTCCCTTAACCATGCCATCTAACCAATGCACAAAATGGCTGCAACCCAATTTAGGTTTCCTGCTTCAAATCCAAGGAGCTCCATAATAAGTCTCATGCATGAACTGATACTCAAGTCCTGCAGTTGTGCATATGAGGTGGCGGAATGTGACCCAAGATCTACTTTGCACTATTGCAACATTTCAAGGACCTCCTGTTGTACGTTTGGAGACACGGTCCCAACACCGGACTTGCGCTGTTTGCTTCCACTACTACTATGCACCTTATGAACTGCATATCCTACCATAGCCGGAGGAATGTGAGCAAGCAATAGAGTCCTTTGCTCCTGGGGAGATACACTTGCATCAATATCTCTAAGTGAATGGGAAAAAGCTCTTGCCCGACTACTACCAGCCGTTGGTGGTGTGTTGAACCCAAAACATGGATGACGCTGACGCCTATTAGGGATATGTTATGGCACCTGAGTGAAACATGCCACACACTTGGATGCCCAAAGGTCCCGAGGCGACAAATGTGACTGATCTGAGACAAGAAAAGTAGGCGAACCAGGGGGCGATGCAACTAGATTATGAGATCCAATGCCACAATGTGGGGGAGTTACAGGATTGGATGGATAGGAGATTGAGATGAAACGCCGTAGCCTAAATGATCACAGTAATCTCCGAACATGGTTAGAAGATCATCCCAACATGGTATTTGCCCATCATGCAATAACTTCGCCTCGAGGTAAACCTACGTCAACATAGGTGCAAATTATTACACAATTTCCATATTGTTGGACAAGATATAATTTATTATATAAAAAGGGATAAACTTATTGACAACATATCAAAAGCATACCAAATGGTAGCCTCTCACTATTCGGCAACGGGATCAAAACTAATACGAATTGACGTGGTGATAATTGATTTCCAAATGTGAAATTGCCTCTTCAAAGTATGCCATTTGTTGGTAACTTGTTTTTTCTTCCAAGGCCAACCCATCAACAGCTAAATATCATGCATGATTTATGCCCATCCAGATTTTGTTGGAGTGTGGCCCTCAACATAACCTTCTTGAATAGCACTCACAGCAATCGAACAAAACACTCGGGTGGAATGGAAATCCCACCCAGCATGAGACATGGGCATCGATGAAAATGAATGCTGTCCATCATGAGCAATGTCGAAATCCCATGATTCATGATCCATAACTAGATGCTGCAAGAACTATAACAGGAGCTACCAATACAAACATTCCAAATACATAAACAGTTCTGAGCAAACAATGACATAATGGGGATTTTAAGTCAATGTTTATATTATTCTATAAACGACATAACTACACATAGAAAAATGCACAATAGCAGCATGAAATAGATGGTGCCTTAAAATAATAACCTGAAATATACAAGGCGGGTAGTGAAGGTCAAACAGTGGGGAGAAACAAAATTGCCAACAATGCTTCCATGAACCCTAATACTATAATAAGGGTCCAAATTCATACATAAGAAATAGATTATATTCTAATAAATCACAAGCCCAGTTTATCTATTGAAACATAGAACTAACAAAGATTCATCATCCAACATGAAAAAAAGTTAAGTATAAAATTTGAGGGCTGGCATAACCAGATTAGTGACACTAACGAAGTAGCTATGTAATGTCACAGTCAAATGGATCAAAAAATACGATTCAAGGGAACTTCCATTTGCTCAATCAAAGATGAACGCCAGTTTTGGATGTGAGTTCTCCTTTATACTCATGTAGGAACAAAATGGGAATCAATGTACAGGCCTGTAAGCATATTCATTTTGAAATACTACTAGCATAATCATATAGGTGCAAGAAAAAATCACAATTCATATACGAAGCTTGTGAGAGAAAGTGTGTGTGTGTGTGTGTTTGTGCAAAGAGAAAAAACCAAACCCATTCAGCATGTGCAAACAAAGAATGCAAAGAGGAAGATATAACAGACGTACCAATTGCAGATCATCGCAACATTGGAGTAGGTACAGAGTTCCCTTAAGAGAAATGATGGGATTTTGAAGTTTTCGGCCACGCCATCGAAGCTGCTGTAGACTGAGGGCCAATATAGATAGGAGAAAATAGAGAAAGGAATGTGGGAGAGCTAAAGGAGAAAAACAAGACAATAGCAACCAGATGATTGATTAAGGAGTTTAACATAAATTACAGTGATTCAGCGTGAGAAAAAGAGAAAAAGGAAAGAAGCTGAAACAGATGAGCAGAAGACAGTAGCATGTGAGATAGAGAGAGAGAAAGAGAAAGAGAGAGTCAGAGTGTACGAAAAAAGGAAGCATGAAGGAAAGGCAAGAGAGAGAGGAAAAAAATGTAACAGTTGAGCAGAAGCCAGTGGCACATGAGAGAAAAAGCGAGAAAGACAAAAAATGTAGCAGAAAGAAAGAAGATGGAGAAAAAAAAACATGAAAAAGAAATAATAAGAAATATAGACAAGACAGGGGAGATAGGCGTAAAAAATGGGTCATTACTATGAGAGAGAGGTGAAAATGGAGAAAGAAGAAAAGGAGAGAGAGTGAAATGGCCCACACTTTTTGACTTTCAAAATACAAAAGTATTAAAGTAAAAAATTTATGCAGCTTAAACGTTAAAAAATCCTAGGCGAATTGGCTCTTAAAAGTTGTACTACTATAGTTTAATAAAGTAAATAATCATCAATTAAGCAAATAAATTTTTAGAAACTTTTTTACTTTTTGACCATGCACAGTCTCATATACAAAATTTTCCCAATGACATCTTATCTTTTTGGTTGGCCATGATAACAAGCACAATAAGTTAATTATTAGTGATTAATATATGCAAACATATGTAATATTTGTTTCTAGGTTACCTTACTTATTAGTGTTGAGAAAACTAAAAAGGCTTGAAAACAAGATTTTCATGTTAATATTGAAAAAAAAATAAAGATAAGTGCATTATGTTTTTATGCAAATAGTCATCATTCATGCAATAAACACAATGCTGTTGAGGTTGGCCAAATTAAACAGTACTTTGACTATAGGTATATTTTGATATATGAAGTTTACTAAAGGATGTTTGCTTTTAATATTCACAAGCATGATCCATCGACAGAAAGACTATCCTTTGACATGCCAAATAAGCAAAACAAAATGTACTCCTAAAATGCAAATATTCATAAGGTTGTTTATAGATAAAGAAACAATATTACTAAGTTTCACTAGTAGAAAGATTATCCTTTTACATACCAAATGAACAAAACATAACGTACTCCTAAAATGCAAACATTCGTAAGGTTGTTCAGAGATAAAGGAACAAATATCACCAAGTGCTAAGCATGGAAGCATTGTAACCCAAATGATATAGTAGAGGCTTACATTTGTAAAGTTTCCAATTAAATATGTTTGGAATTGACAATTGAAGGAGTGGACTAAACGTAACCAAGGAAGAAGTGTCACTAGGCTATAGTACGTACACTCAACTACTGGTGAAAAGTACAACCTTCACATGTTGCTGAATGTGCTATTCTTAAGTTGTATGTGAAGTTGTTTACAATTCACGAGGCCATACATCCTACATTCAAAAAAGCATGTCTTGCCTTAGGCAACTTGAATGAGACGGGGAGTGGCATGAGACATTATACGAAGCTTTTTAATGGGCTGTGGCTAATAACCTTCGAGACCTTTTCTTTACATTACTAATATTTTGTCATGAACCTGGCCTTATTTAATTATGGAATTGCCACTGTGATTCATTTTTTTATGATATTATCTTGATGCAACATAAAGTAGGAAGGATCCTGAAGTTGAATTTGCAAATAAAAGAAATTACAATTATAAACTTTATGAGATTCAGAAGATATTAAATCGAATTGGTAGGTCTTTAAAGGAATTTGGTGGTATGTCTTTTCTTGATCTTACCACATTGATACTTGATGGAAATTCATTGAATACCAAATAACAGCATTATAATTTAGATGCATAACTATTGTACATGTCTGCTGAGAGGCAAAATAACATTAGCAGTTGTATCATCTAATATTGTAATATTTTTGTTACCTGGAGGTCATATTGCACATTTATACCTGACAATCCCCATTAAGCTTGATAAGGAGTATATTTGCAACATAAAATAATCAACCACTTTTAGGATGAAGTATTGATAAAAGACCTATATGAATTTGAGGAATTGCACTAAATCCTCCAGGATCTTATACATGTACACGGTCACACTATCGAATACACAATCCCTTATGGTAAAATAGTTGTCTTAGATAGATTTTATTTATTATTAGTAAGGGTAGCAAGGGTGATATTATTGCTTCTTCTATTTATTATTCTTTACAATTGCACTATCAGGTTCATACTCTTACATAGAACATGAGACTGCATAATTTAGCATTTAACAATCTTCTTCTTCTTGTATTCTATGACTTAATATTATAGCTTAGAGAAGAGTGATTGTTTTTTTATAAACATTGGTTTATGAGTATTAGGAAGGGGAGGCAACATGGATAAGGATACCTAATATATTCATAACCTCTTTAACCAAAGACCCTATAAATGATTTATAGGCTCAACATAGCCAAATTTGCAAGGAAATATCACTAGTAGGGATTAGCTTAGGGAAAGAGCTACATCATGACATTCTTAACTGGATACTGTATCTCCCTCACCCTTGAAAACATAGACATGCATTTTTTCAATACCTTGTGGAGTACTGGAATACTTTCAAATTTTTTAGTCTTCCAAACTCTATATTAGAGTTAAAGGTCAGGGTACCTATTATTTTGATGAAAAATAATGATTAGGCCAGTGGTCTATGTGTCATGCCCTATACCACTGACATCTTATGCATTTTTTACCAATTAGGAGGTTTATTTACTTAAATGCCCATTTAGAACCTTAGGGTGGCTTAGGACACAACAACCAGGACACTTAGCCAAATTTTTAACTTAGTTTCTTAGTTTTAGAAAAAAAAACAACAAAATTCATTTGGCCCATTAGATGGTGGCTTTTTGCATGAAAAATTTAGGTTAAGCTAGTTTAAGAAGGATCTTGGAGGAAAAAATAAGTAATGCCCAAGTGGCATAGCCAAAACATGTCAATAAATAAGTTATGCCTTGAAGGGTTAAGTGTGCACTATTGGCTTGGTAAGCATACCTTCGGGCCTACCAAGTGCATTTTAAATCACATGCCCAACAACCATACAACTATTATATTTACATGCCAAAAGGAGCAATATATAGATTATATGGCCAAAAACATTAAGTATAAGGCTAAGTTTAGCTAGGCAAACATATATTACACAAGTGCCTCGGGAGGCTTACCTAAGTGCCTCCTATGCACTTTCTAGACCCATGCACACATGCACTTCTACTTTTACATGCCAACCTGGTAACTAGCATTTCACATATTTTCTAGCCTTTACAAAAACCAAAACAGACCCAAATGTAGTTATTCCCATGACAGCCATGAGAACCTACAACCAAAAACACTTAGGTTACACTTTGAGCATTGATAGGTTACAATTAGTCTTAGGCGACCGATCCATACCTACTTATTCATATACTTTCAAAAGTTTTTAGATACACACTTAGCCTTAACATAGTCTAGCTAGAAACCATGGTGCTCTTGGCACACTTAGCCCCTGTATAGCTCCTAAGCTCCTTTGGCTAGAAGCCATTACTTAGGGCTTCTTCTTTACTCAAGGACCTATAGAATTAACTCTATAATCCAAAACAAAGATATATTTGAACCTTTACCATGCCTATAGGTTCTGAACAAACAAGTTTAGCTCGTTTAACATAACCCTTAACTAAAACATGCAAAACCCCCTTCACTTGTATTCTTGATTTCACCTCATTCTTTTAGAGTCTTTCACCTAGCCACCATGGATGCCTTGTAAAGGTTTCTTCTCATATAATAGCAGCAAAATATGCTAGGAACCTGCTCAAGGTCTAGTCCAAGATGTGAAAGGCATCCAAGAGGCTGAAGGGGTCCAATAAAGTTAAGCTAGGTGTCCAAAACTTGACTTAAACCTTCAATTAAGATGCTTGACTTGTTGCTTGTTCATTTAACTAGCTCTTTACAATTTTTAGTCCATTTCTAGCACCCATTTGGCCCTTCAATTTGGACAATGAAGTCCCCAAACTTTAACCTAAACACATAGGCACCTTAAGTGTACCCTAGTGCACCTGATAGTGCACCTTTGTTTCTTTTTTCTTCTTTGGCCTCAAATTACCTGAAAGGTAATTCTACCTTAAACATCTTATGTACATAGGTACACATGTGGGTGCCCTTGAGCTCCTTAGTGCCCCTCTATGGTGCACCTTAGTGCTCTTGGGTTTTCTTAACCAAATCCTTCTTGGTTTAAACCTTCACTTCAAAACCCACTTTGACATCCAATTCAACCATGTTGGCCTTCAAAACATAGCACCAATACACATGCACCCTAAGTGCACATGCACCCTAAGTGCATCCAAGGGCACCCTTGGTAACCCCTTGGACCACTTAGGCTTTATTTGCCTTTCCTAGCCATTTACATGGCTTGTATTTTACATATTTGCAACCCATGGCCTATACAAGTTATAGGCATGACAGTATGCAATGAGACTGGAGTTACAGTTACTAGGTTGATTGAAAGGGTTATTGAACCTGAGATCTTCACTAATAGCAACACAGGTAGTTGTTGCCTCATTCCACGTATTGAAATGGTCCATTCTACCATTCATCCCTTTTAAATTATCACTCCGACTATTTCTTATGAAATGTTTTGTTATGACAATAAATAATAGTTAAGGATAAACATTTGAACGTGCTGGTTTGTACCTTCCTATACTAACGATTGGTCATGACTAATTAAACAATGATAAAGGTAAGTTTCAAGGATGAAACATGTTTTAAGGGAAGAGGATGTAACAACTCCAAAATTTTATTAAGTATAGGTTGTTTAGGTTAATTGTATAAGGACCAAGTTAAAAAAAAAAGAAGAAACAAGGGAATTGAAATTGGGTTTATTATTAAAGGTGGAAGAAAGAAAATTAAAAAAAATAGTGGAGGAACATGAGGAGGAATGATTGGAAAGAACAAATAAAGGGAAAAGAAAATAAAAGAGGCACAAATTAAGATTGGGAAGAAAAATAAAAATAAAAAAAGGACAAAAATCTAGAAGATAAAAAAAGAAGTAGAAAATGTAGAATGGAAAAACAATACGGAGATATAGAGTTATAAGCATGATAGGACAGTGCTATATGTATACACACACCTTTGTAAAAAAGAACATGGGTTCAATTTTCTACTATTACACCGTTATGGTTTTTTTCAAGAAGAAGAAAAAACAAAGATTGAATATCAAGACCAAGTTTAGAAACTTATTCTTTAAAAGAATAACTTTGGTAAGTTCTATTTTCGAATTCTCTTGTATATTTATACAAAGATGTTTATAGAAATTCAAGAAGAGATAAAATTATTGGGTAGAATTTTGATAGTTTTTAAACAAAAAAAAAAAGATAATTGATATTACGAATGTTTTGAATGAATTAGGGACAAATTTCATGAGATTTTGGCCCAGTATTGGTGAAATTCTCCAATCCTAGGAGGATGCTGAGCAAAGAGTCAAAGGTTTCATGCTTTATGCAAAAATTTAGTTAATTAAAATGTATGTCCCTAGATTTAGAGGCAGGTGCATCGAGCTGCTATGCTTTAAAATGCTACAAATTGGTCACTATAAGTTGAAGTTAAGACAAAGAATCGATTTAATAACCACATTAGTTCCTGGGGCTTTCAATCCTAGCTCAACAAGTTCTTAGGTTCTAGAAATATTCATTTAGGCTATTACAAAGAACAATTCTCGGTTATTTCTTAATTTTGTTTGGTTTTGGCATAGGCTTTTGTATGATTATTTTAGGTGACTAAACCACTATTTTGGGAATTAAGAAGTCGCAATTTGAGGTAACTGGCCATCCATCATTCTAAACTTAAATTATTATTTTATGATTTATTTTATTGATTTTAAAGTATTGGATTGCATTGAATTCTAGTTCTATGAAGCTTCGGTTTTAAAGCATGAGTAATTTGATCTATGGACTAAATCTTTTGATTTCACCTTTATTATTCAAAAATTTCTTATCAAATTTGTTCATTGAAATATATTGGAAATAATTATATATGCATCATCTAGTTTTTAAGTGTGTAAGTTATGTTTTAATAATATGGAATCAAGCATGTTTTGTTTATGTTATTATACCGATATTATAATTTTTATCAACCTTTACACTCTAAGAGTTTATGAATATGAATATGTATTTTTTTGACTAAATTTTAGTGGATGTTGGTTCTATGTCCAACTACTAGAAAAGTATAGTTCTAGACCCTCCACATAGAGTATACTATTTTGTTTTGTTTCACAATCCACTGCTTTTAGGTCCTTCTAGAGTGCACCATCGATCGTGATTCTTAGTCAGTCCATGATGTACTACAATGGTTAAAGTGTATTTAATATGAAACATGACATACTACAACAATTAAAGTGTAATTATATCGCATGATGTACTACAGTGGTTAAAGTGTAGTTATAGTGATTGTCCTACTCACTATATTAACAAAAATATCATGTTTTGTTGTCTATTTTGAACTACTCTATTTTGACTAATGATTTAATGTATAAATTTACCTTTGTTTTGTCATGTTTTATGATATAGTTACTAGTATTTGTTGTTTACACTTAAATGATTTTTTTTATTCTTACGAGCATGACTTTTCTACAAAATGAGTATTATGACTTATTTATATGTTTATTATATTTTTATTAATATTGGATTTATGATATTTCTGATAAAATTATTTTCTGCTTGATTCCAATATTATATATATTACAAATAATTTTTATGTTTTATGAAATGGTGAACAACTAGTCACTTACCAGGCATCTGTGCTTATCCCTTTTTTCCTCACTCACGGAGATGGCCAGAAACACAAGGTTAGCTAGTTTGGGAGTGACAACAAGACTTCAAGTTTGAAATAACATTAAATTGACATTTAATGTGCACCATAAGCTTAGACATTATGTAGTTGCTTTTTCTTTTGAAAAGGAAACTGCTAAGCTCGGTTTTGATATTCAATCCTTATTTCTTCTTCTTGAAAAATACCACAATGGCGTAAGAGTATAAAACTAAATATATATAAAACAAAAATTAGTTTTCTACTCTTATGTTATTGTGGTTATTGTCAAGAAGAACAAGAAATAAGGATTGATGATTAAGACCAAGTTTATGAGTTTTTTCTTCAAAAAAAGTAACTTTGGTGAGTTCTATTCAAGAATTCTCTTGTATATTTATGTCAAAGATTTTCATATAAATTAAAAAAAAAAGATAAAATTATTTGGGTAGGATCTTAAAAATTTTTAAATAGTAAAACAAATGATAGATATTGGGAATGTTAGAATGAATTGGGGACAAATTTGGTGAGATTTTGGCTATGTATTGGTGAAATCCTCGAATTGCAGGAGGATGATGAGCGAAGGGTCAAAGATTTCATGCTCGAGGCAAAAATTGGGCTAAGTACAATGTATGTCCCTAGAGTTAGAGGCGGGTGCAATGAGTTCTTACACTTTTGGTCATTGCAAGTTAAGGCCGATATAAAGAATAGGATTAATAACTACATCAGTTCCTTTGGCTTTCAACACTAGTTTAGCGAGTTCTAGGTTCTAGAAATATTCGTTTATGCCATTATAGAGAAAAATTTTAGGCTATTTCTTAATTTTGTTTGCTTTTGGCACAGCCTTTTGTATAATTATTTTAGGTATATGGCCATCCACCATTCTAAACTTAAATTATTATTTTGCAATCTATCTTTTTTATTTTAAATTATCGGGTAACATTGAATACTTGTTTTATGCAGCTTTGGTTTTAAAGTATGAATAATTTGATCTTTGGACTAAATCTCTTGATTTCACCTTTATTATTTGAATGTTTATTATCAAATTTTTTCATGTAAATATATTGGAAATAATTACATACACATAATCTAATTTTTTAAGTATGTTCTATTAAGCATATTTTATTTATGATATTATACCAATATTATAATTTTTATGGACCTTTAGATGTTGAAAGTTTATGAATATGAATATGCATGCTTTCACTATATTTTAGTGGGTTTTTGTTATGTGCTTGACTTATAGGAAAAGTGTGTTTCTAAACCCTTCACATGTGATTCTGTTTTGTTCTGTTTCACAGCACACTATTTTTTGGGCTTATCCTTCTCAGCGCTCTACCGACAATAATTCTTAGTTGGTATATAAGGTTCTACAATAGTTAAAGTGCAGTTAATATGAAACATGATGTACTATAGCAATTAAAGTGTAGTTATTATGACATAATATACTATAGCGGTTAAAGTATAGTCACAATGATCCTCCTACTCACTATACTAAAAAATATCTTGTTTTGTTATTTGTTTTGAACTACTCTGTTTTGGCTAATAATTTCAAGTATGGATTTTACATTTGTTTGACATTTAAATTATTTTTTTATTCTCATGAGTATAACTTTTCTACGAAATGAAGATTTTGACTTATTTAAATGTTTACTGTATTTTTTTTACTAATATTTGATTTATGATATTTCTAATAATTTTTTTTTTTGCTTGATCCCTATGTTATACAATTTATGAACTATTTTTATTTTTTATGGAATGGTAGACAACCCGCTGCTTACTAGACATTCATGCTTACCCCTTCTTTTCCCACTCATGTAGATAGCAAGAAACACAATGTTAGCTAGTTGGGAAGTGACTATAAGAGCTCAAGGTTTGAGACAACATTAAATTGAGATTTTGTAGGAGATTTTAAGTTATAGTTGCTCTACCACTCGATGCCAATTGACAAGTAATAAGATTGGATTTTAAGTTATGGTTGTTTGTATTTATTTGGAATATTTATAACCTTGCATGTTCAAGGGAATTTTATTTCATTGAGTGTGCAGTGTGTCATTGTCCCGAATCTCCTATGGTAGATTTTCAGTCGTGACAACCAACTCCATGGCACTTCTTCTATTGTGACTTCACCTGATGTGTTTTGTGTATTGTTATGCAATAGAAACTTATATAACACTTCATCCAAAAAACAATGTTGTGTAGTCTAAATTTTTTTATCGACTGCAAAGACATTAGCATATACAACATTTATTCATTGTATAAGTCTTCATATGCCTTATGAAAATGTGAATTTTTTCCTATAGCCGCATAAAATATTGTCTTCCCCATAGTTGATTTTTACTTTATGATTTACTTTCTTTATGCCCATACAAATTGAAATTTTAGCTGTTTTATAGGTTTTACTGTTTCATAGAAGGCAACAAAATCATTTTGTCTAACATTTTACAACTATTAGATACAATTGGTCATTGAAAGTTCCTGTAACACACATATGGAATTCTTTTGAAACAACTTATAATAGCTTTCTTTGGATACACAATCTTTTTGGATTCAAATATATGTATTTTAATATTCATTTTCATTACATAACATGAATTTTCTTCCAATTCGTTTTCTTTTTACTCACATTGTCAAACCTTTTATAGATTGATCACGTACATGCAAGGGCGCTACCAAAATAGGTTGCTCAATTTCATCGTATGCTCATGGAAGAGAATGTTTATACTATTAAAAATTTTACTATATCACATGAGCCTAATAGATATAATCCTGTATCATGCAAATACAAGATTTATTTCACCCGTTTCACAACTGTAGTTGTTGTCATATGAGGTTGTTATGGAATTGGTCACAACATATTTGAGTTTATTAACTACTTGGACATCCCACTAAGGCACCCTAGAAATAAATATTATACAAGTTTGTTCCTCATAACCCCACCAATTTTGTTACTTTCTCCGTCCCATTTTCTTTGCTCCATTTAACTTTTTTTTACTAGTTTGACTTGAATTTATTCATATTATTGTTTGTTAGAAAAAAAAATTAAAAAAATATATTTAGAAACTATAGGCCTTGATTTATCATTCATATATAAAGCTTCTTAATTTATATGATAAAATGTTGAAAATAAAAAACCATAGATTAATTGCTGAAAAGTGAATGGTGTAAAGAATTTAGGACGAAGGAAGTAATTTTCTCAATTTCTAACAAGATCTTTCATAAGAGCATAGAATACAATAATTTAATGCAAGGAATCAGAACATTTGACCTAATTTGATCCATCGTGATACATAACAAAAATCACAATGAGCAATTGCACTATGGGCTTCTCCCTTATCCCTAGACCAGAGCACTCTCAATAGGCAAAGTTCTATTATGCTCATCACAATTAGGTTAGGGGAAAGACCTGGTACTCTTTTATATAGAAGTCTCATGGGCATACCGCCACATGGACTCTATGAGCCACACTAATATAGCACACATTTTATTACATAATTGGAGTTACTAGCCTAAATAATCATATCACAACCTTTATGGGCTCCGTGTGTCTTATAATTGATCAATTTAACCTTATTCCATTTTAATAAAACATACAATTAATTTTGCCAACATTAAAGATTTCTAACATTCTCCCATTTGGGCAACATTAATTGTGAAAGATTTTGAAAACATATTTTGGATTAAGACCTTTTAAAACCTTATATGCATATTATTTAAAATAAATTGGTCATAAGATAACTCCATGTACCATTCCATCCAACAAGATTCTTAATGGAGGATCTTGGCGGTAATTGTATCAACTCACGACATAGGACTTTCGATGGTCATACCCATCAATACACCTTAATGACATGAATGAAATGTGGTAGTGTGGTAAGTAGCAACAATTCTCACTTTATGATTTATTATACATTATTGTTTACTTGTCGGTCTTATTAATTTTCTCCTTTATGCTGTACAAGCATGCAAGAGAAATCCTTTATGCCTTATAGTTAAGCCTGTATGTCTTTATCAATACACCTTAGTGACATGAATGAAATATGGTAGTGTGGTAAGTAGCAACAATTCTCACTTTACGATCTATTATGCATTGTTGTTTACTTGTCGGTCTTATTAATTTCTCTCCTTTATGCAGCACAAGCATGCAAGAGAAATCCTTTATGGCTTATAATTAAGCCTGTATATCTTTAAACAATTATGTATCTTGAGATAACCTTTATATGTCACAAGAAGTACAACCACAATGCCACAAAATAATCATACCCAAGGCCTTTGGTTAAGATTGACATGATCATCTTAAGACTTTATGCATATACTCAATGTAGTATACAGCATCATTTGGTAGTGGACATATCAGACTTATGACTGAGTACAACATTGTCCTTACAAATTAATGTAACCTTTGTACATCCATAGAGATGTGTTCAAACATCAAAACAAACAAATAGAGCAATCATACAAACTACTACTAATCGACTGCACCCTGAGACTTCTATTAACCAATATGAGTCACATAACCTTTAAACACATTGAGGCGAAGTCCTTTGATTAGAGAATTCACTAATGTATGCTCAGTCTCAAAATGCTCTATTGTAATATCACTTCCATTCTCTTGCTCTTTAAACCTTTCAAATGCTTGACCTCAGTGACACCATATCCATATAATCACTTAAGTGATCATATAGGTCGAGCAAATGAAATCAACAAAATGAACCAAATTATGCAACAACCTCAAGTACTTCTTAAACTTTATGTAATCAACATGCATTTTCAGAACAGAAAAAATGTGTTATACAAGGCACAATCTGCTTAAACAAATAATGCACTCTAATTGAATTTTTTGTATTTCAATTGCCAGATGGTCAAATTGTTATCAATTTAGAGTCATTAACTTTTTCATATGTTAACAATAATATATAGTCTTATAGAAATATCTCAAAATCCTCTTTGTAGAAACTTAATGGCTACACCCAAGATCATATCAAAATTCTTTCCAATAAGCCAACTACAAAGACAATGTTTAATCTAGTGTACAACTATGCATACAACAGTTCCTTGATGACACTAACACATGAAACATTCCAAATTCATTTATCTAAGTTTTCAATAAGTTCTTGAAATCTACCCCTTACTCAATTATTACCCTTGGTGAGTAGCACATCTCAAGACTTACCTTTTAGCATATCCAAACTCTATAATATACCTCTTTAAGGAGGAAGGTCAAAATTAGTCCTATAAATTTTGTGACTTTTCTTATTTAGTCCTATAACTTCATGATTTTTCATTTGAGTCCTATATGTTCAAAAACATTAGCAATGTTGGTCCTATATTGGATGGGCCTAATGGGAAATCCTATATGGCGCTTAATGGCTATTAACTCTTGTCTAGTTGGCACATATAGGTGGACTTAATTGCAAGAAATGAAAATTTTATAAAAATATTTCACAAACAAAAAATTATGAGTACATGAGGCCTAATTAGAGACAAAAATCATGTTTACTCTATTTCCCTCTCCTTAAACATGAAGAATCGGTTGTGAAGAATTGAAAATTCTTAAATACCTAGCCATAATAACATATTTCATGAACATATTCCTCTAAGAGACAAGTAATTCCCAAAATTTATACACTCAAAAAAGGAGGAAACAATACAAATATATCAAGAAAAGAAGAGTACATAAAGTAACACTACTCTATTCAAACAGCTAGTAACTCAATCAACATAATGGCTGCTAACAGTATAGTATGAAGTAAAAGGCATACAATAGTCTACTAGTTTCATTAAGCAATTCCCAAACACAAGTCCCAAATTAATTAGAATTGTGTACCCATCCATTTCAGGCAGTTGAATATCCATGAAACATGCATTAAAGAGCTGAATTGGCTTTAGCAACTTGATTGGCTCCTCCCCACTCTCCTTACTAACCACCTTAGTGCCATATCTTCTCCAAACACAAGCTACTACTTTGAGATTTACTCTATTGCCTTCCACAATCAAAATTGGCCAGCAAAACCCATTCCTTATGCTCTCTGCCACACAAAACCTTCAAGTTCCTTGATTCCATGTCATTCAATACCAAATTAGGCAACAAAATAGAACGATCCATGGCATTTATTGTGGACTTCTGGTCGTTAGATATGATTTTAAGCAAATAGTGTAGTGCCTACATGTTACCAACACTCCTAGGATCGATTTTGGACTGAATTTTTTGTAAAGATCAAAAAAATTGAGCGCATCAGAGGACTTACCTTGAGAAACGAGATGACCCCTAATGGAATTGAGGATTGTGTCAATGTTGGAAGTGAGAGACAACGTTAGCAGGTTGAAAAGAAGGTCAAAGGTGTAGAGAAACGATTGATTGAAATGATGGGAAACCAGGTCAGGATTATTAAGGTTTTGCCAGCCATGGAAGAGCAACCAATGAACTAGCTCCATGACCAGATGAGATATGTGATCTTAAGTTAATTTTCCATTTTTTGAAGTAGAAACACCTAAAAGCCCAAAGGAAGGAGAAGAGGAAACATTAGTTTTGTCTGTAATTAGGCCTCAAGTACCTATAATTTTCTGTTTATGTAACCTTTTCATAAAATTTTTATGTTTTTTCAATTAAGTCCATCAAAGTGTGCCAACTGAGTAAGAGAATAGCTCCACTTTTGCCTAGTGGGCAAGACTTAATGGCCATTAAGTGCCATTTTGGATTTCCTATTAGACCTGTCTACTATAGGACTAACATTGCTAACATCTTTGAACATGCAGGACTTTAATAAAAAAATCATGAAGTTATAGGACTAAATGAGAAAAGCTACAAAAGTTATGGGACTGATTTTGACCTTTCCCCACCTTTTTATGTATGCTTCTTAAGAGACAAATACAAATAGATTTTGATATTTTCCAAATACCAAGAACAAATGATACTTCACCAAGGTCCTTTCATTTCAGGGATTAGGACAAAAGCTACTTAACCTTAGGCAAAACATCTTTGACATATTTTACAAGTAAAATGTCATCTATGTAAAATATGGCTAATTAGCTCCCATTAACCTTGTGATATGTACATCTATTTTTTAAGGCATCCATAAGATGAAGGAACTTTTGGTACCAACAACAGGAAACTCTCTTTATGGGCTATCGTAAACTTTAAGGCTATATCTATGTAGGCTTCTCTTTATGTTCCCATCACAAAATGAAAATTTAATTCTTTATTGTAATTTTTGAACAAAATGAGTTACATGCATCATAATCACTTCAAATGCATTCTAAAAAAGAGAGATCAAATAAACATTCATTTATCCTAAAAGGCATCCATTGGAAAGTATTTTATATTGAAAACTCATAGGGAACCATCTTAGTCGACACAACCCAAATGACAAATTAGGACTACAACTTAACTAGCTCTATAAGTTATTTTCTTTTGTTTATTACATAAACCATATCCGTTCTTTCATTATATTCTATGTAGACCTTTTAGAGAACTATAACTAACTTCTAAATTTGGACACAAAAACATATCTAATCATTCTCATAATATACCATAGATCCAAAAAGCTCATATTTCCCAACTTGTGTTCTATGATCATAAATTAGGCTCTAATATCACATGTTAATTTTCTTAATACCTAACAGGATCATACATGAGAGTATAGAATATATGAATTTAATGTGAGGCACAAGAACATCTACCTGGTTTGATCTATTGCGATACACAATGGAAATCACAACGAGCAGTTGCACTACGGGCTTTTCCCTAGCCATAGACTAGAGCACTCTCAATGGGTAAAGTTTCATGTAATGCCCGGACAATCCAAAGTGATTAGGTCCCGGGTTAAATGGATTTGGAGCATAAGAATTTTTCCTTAATCGGGAATTTAGCTCAATTAAATTGAGGAGACAATATGGCATGTGCATAATTGAGTGTTGAACATCTTAAAAATAAGCTTGGCTTAGGCCAAGAGAAATAGTAATGAAAATGGTGGTTTTTAAAGATAAGGGACTCAATTGAACAAAGGGATTTTTAGTGGTTGGGCTCAATTGCCCAAAATTAGAAAGTTGGAGGACTAAAGGGGGAATTAGGCCATTTTAATGGCCTAGGATGCCTTGGCCAGCCATGCCCCTCCAATTCCCAATATTTTATGTCACCTTCCTCCAAATCCTATTATTTTAATCCACCTCCCACCCTTAGTCATCACCTTGGATTCTTTCTTCACCTACTTTTGACTTTTTCTACCAAACTTACCCAAAAGTCTTCCAATTAGTCTTCATTTGTTTTAATCTTGTCTCCCACTCATTTCAAACACATTATTAATTTCCTACTATTTTAATCCACCTCCCATCCTTAGTCAAGACTTTGGATTCTTTCTTCACCTACGTGTCTCCTACTTTTGACTTTTTCTACCAACTTACACAAAAGTCTTCCAATTAGTCTTCCTTCCATTAAATCTTGTCTCCCACTCTTCCAAGCACATTATACACTCATTTTCCTTCCCATATGGCTGGCCATCACCTTCCCACACATTAAAACATAATCAATCTACTCATTCAAAGCCATTTGCTCTTAAACTCTCTCATTCTCTCTCCATTTTCTTCCATACCAAGTCTCACCATTCCAAACACATTTCCAACTCTTTTCCTCATCTAAATATTCATCCATAGCTAGAAATAATCATTCCTCAAATTAAAACCAAGTATTCTTGGTTGAATTCAAGCTCTAAGACCATAAAGAGCAAGAATCAGGTGAAGAATTCAAAGAAAACCAAGGAGGAAAATTCGGCCATTTCCATTTCTTGGAGGTTTTAAACTCTACTCAAGGAGCTCTTTGTGTGATTGAGTTCCTAAGTTCATTAGAAGCAAGAAATCAAGAAGAAGCTTGAAGAACATCAAGCACAAGAAATTGGCCTTACCTCTTCTGTGAGGTTCTGTAAGTGTACACCAAGTGTTCTTGGTATTTTGTGTTATTTGAGTTAATCACCAAGTGTTCTTGGTACCTTATGGTTACTAATAAAATTTGGCCCATCTTGGTTCTTATGCTAGAAAACAATTTCTAGAGTCAACAAGCAAGGAAAACGAAGGAAAATAAGCTTCTAAAGCTTTCGGTGTTGTGGGTAAGGATTCCTATACTCACTTTATTGCATGGCCTAGTTCCATGGATTTTTTGTGTGAGTATTCGGGCCCCTAGGTGATGGTCAAAGAACCATGTGATCCTAGGAGTGCTAAGAGGGCTTAAGTTATGTTATTGCTTCGGCAATTCTGTTTTGCTCATGAGCTAAGTTAAGTAAGCAAGCATTATGGGCTAGGAGTTAAGGCGGCCACCTTAATTCCTATGCTAAGTGAGCTCTCCGAAAACATTAAGTATATGAAATTAATGAATTAAAACTTGAGGGATGCTTGCTGCCCTTCTGTGAACAAAGTGTTAAGTGGTGTGTGTTTGTGTGCTTCTTTGATTTGTTGTGCATGCTAACCCCCGATTATGATATTATTGCTATATGCATGTATCTTTTTGTTTTCTTTGTCTTTATGTTTTCTTTGCAGGAATAAGGATTATTTTGCCATTACATTCTTGGCATATGTTAGGCCTTGGAGGCCATAAGTTAGGCATTGGATGCCACGGAATCCTTATTGAGTTTTATAACTCACCCGCCCTACTCTACTTTTGTAGGTAAAGGTTTGCTTGAAAGATCAAGCTAAGAGTCTTGAGTACTCTTTCTGTATGCTAAGGTTGGATTTGTGTATGGTATTGCTCAAAATATTCTAAGTATTCTAAGTATATAAGTTGCTTGTAAACAAGCTAAAAAAAATGTGGACTTTCTGTGCAGGACTTGAAGTCTTAGAATTGTGGGAACAAGGTCTATTAAGGTGGAAATTTGTGTTCCATGGCTTTGTGGATTTATGTCTTGCTTTTAAGCATTTTTTTGTTGGTCTAACTTTAGTGACCAAATCATGGACTTAGCTTAAATTTGGCCAAACTTGGCTTTGGGCTTGTATTATGGACTTGGACATTTTTGGGTATTTTTATTGCTTGGTGGACTTACCAAGGCCCATGCATGAATTTATGGGTTATGTTTTCATGAAACTTGAAGCATGTTGAAATTGGGCTTAAATGTACGTTTTGGGCTTAAATAAGAACTTGGAAAATTTGATTTTATTCTTGGTTAATTTTGGGCCATATGCATGTTAAGTACTAAAAGGCCCATAAGCCCATGTCTATGTTGAAAGCATGCAATGTTTGGCTATGTATGCTCACTTAGTAAAGAACATGCAAGTAAACTTAGAAAAAGCATGAAATTGGATGCTTGTGTAAAGTTTGGCTAATAAGAAATTTAAGTGCACAAATGTGAATTAATACATGCCTAAGCATTAGTTGCATCTAAAGGCATTAAGTGATTATGTGCACTAGTGAACTCCAAAACGTATAAGCATGCAAAGCATATGCATGAAAATAAGTTTTTAAACTTAAGTTGGTGTTTTAGTTGCCATGCATATTCTTGGCTAAGCTCGGTAAAGACCATGAAAATGAACACATGAAATCCACATAGGTGCTAGCTTGTTTTTGAGAGCACATCAACTTAACCTTAATTAAAGAACTTAACGAGCTAGTACCAATAAGTATCCTGGGGTTCGTGCCCATAAGTCTTAGTGAGTTTTAAAAGCCCCTTCTGTGTAATGAAAACTTCTGTTGCATGTTTTAAAAAAAAAAATAAATCAGGCCCAAATGGGCCAGGGGCAGTTTAGGGCACGACATTTCATGCTCATCATAATTAGGTTAATAGAAACACCTAGCACTATTTTATATAGGAGTCTCATGGGCCTACCCATTAATAGCTACACTGACTCTATGGCCCACTCTAAGATAACTCACATTTTATTACATAATTGGAGTCACTAGGCCAAATAATCATAACATAACCTTTATGCGCTCCGTATGTCTTATAATTGATCAATTGATCTTAATCCATTTTAAGAAAACATACAATTAATTTTAGTCTGCATTAAAATTTTCTAAAAAAGTTTGTCATAATTTGCCTTATGATATCATATACATTAATCACTAATTATTAACTTATCATGTTTGTTATCATGGCTGGCCAAAACGATAAAATGTTATTGGACATTTTGTATGTGAACCTATGCATGATTAAAAAAAGGGTGATTGTGTTGTTGACCAAATGCAGTTAATGTAGTGAAGAATCATATGTACATTTTTATAAATTATATGCATTTTTAACCAGCTTTTTAATGTTTCAATGCAAAAAAAAAAAAATGCTCATTTCTTGCCCTTCCCATTTTCTTACGGGTGCATAAATGCAGGTTATATTTTGGGATGATAAAATTGATGTTCTTCCCATTTATTCATTCTGTACCTTGTATGGAAATGTCATATTAGCCACAACATGCCTTTTAAAGGCATGTCAAAATGTTGTAAGTATATAATTGTGTAGTTATTTACTCATAATGTACTCAATTTGCTTTATTACTATATACTAACTCATAATGTACTCAATTTGCTTTATTACTATATACTAACACATACAAGTTTTACTACAACTACATATAGACATTATCTTATGTTGACCTATGAGACCAAATTATCTAGGAACTTGTGCTTGCTAGATGTTGTCACACTATTGCAATTGCTAGCTTTAAAAATTTGTTATGTTGTTTCCTATATGTAATTAAAACAGTATGTATCCTTTATGAGTACTTACTGTTCAAGCTTTTGAAGTGTATGCAATGCTAAAGTGAAGCTATTGGCAAATTTTGGTATTGCAAAAAGTTATCCAAACGAACTAAAATAGCTATAATCAATGTGGTCTATGGTGTTCTAGCACCTAACCATCCGCCAACTTGAATACCTTTGTTTTGTGCAACAAAGGTGCATAAATTCTGTAATGGTGTGACATTGTAATATTACATTTAATACTGTACATTGACATCTTCATGTTTCATTTTAGGAAAATGTGCTGCCTAGTCTTATAACAATTATAAATGTTATTCATTCGTCTTATTGGCACCAGATTTGATGTTGCCCTTGTGTGAGATTATTATTACACTTTCATAGTCTCGTGTTAGTTGGCAAAAAGGTAACATAAAGGGACACCCACAGACAAGGCAGGGGTTCGGGGAGTGGCATTGCATTTTATATTAAAAAAAAAACCTAGAATTGGGCTAATTGCAGCGAAGGTCTTCTAGGATACGTGCACCAAACCAAACCCCTTCACCCTTAGGTCTAGAATTGTTCACTCTTAACCTTACTTTTTTAATAGATTATATTAAATTCTTTATACGAAAAAAGAACTTTCATATAACAATGAAAACCTTGGTGCTTCAATACTCATGCTCTTGTCCTTAATTCTTATTCTCTAGTACCACTTTAAAGATTCATACAAAATTAGCTATTAATGCAATATACTTCAATGTATGGAAAAATACTAATTCTCCTCGTTATGTATATTGAGTAGTAATGAGATCAACATTAAGGTTGTTGATCATTCTATTAATAGACATTTTCTTCTATTCGATATGGTTACTCAACAATTGTTTGAATTATGCCACATAAAGTGCTAGGTTTGAATTTTAATCCTATGTTTTCACAATTTTTTGTGTGTGTGTGTGTGTACTTCAAATTTATTTATATTTTCTATTACTTTGATGGTGGAGAACGAGTGTTTATGAGATTTGAATGCCTTAAGGGCTTAGTATTCCTTTAACATGTTGAGGTCACTCAACTTAATTGTGATAATATACAGTCTGGATTTACCATTAAGAAAGTCCAACCAATTGAATACATTCATGAATCTCGCACTCTTGTACTAAGCATTTCACAAGTACTGAATAATTTGTTATGGATATTCATACAACTAATGGTTCCTTTGATATTTGTGGGATCATCTTTTCATACTGTGTCACTTGGCATCATGTAGCACAAAGAGAAGTAATTACAAGCATCAAAAGGACATTTATGGATAGTGACACCATAGGTGTTTTGCCACCCAAAGGAGCTCATGATTATATTGGATCTAAACTTATAACCTATGCCATATTATGTCATTGATTGGTTAAATATATTGATGAATTATTAATTATTAGTCATTATATATATGTCGTGGACCAAGAACATCCATGAAGGAGCATTATTTTTTTCTTAATTTCTTTAAACTGCTATCCTTATGGCTGACAACAGATATTTTCATTCCTTAGACCAATAAAGTGATCATTAGATAATGTTCTCTTTACATTTTTTATCACAAGGATATTGAACAAATGATTCACATTACCTATTGGCTCAATATTTTCTTATTTATTTTTTATGCTCATTGCTTTCATGCACATTGCCAATGTCTAAGCTGAAATTCACATTTTGGTTGATGACTCATCTTCATGGTCTAGATTTGATATAATACTTTCACCTTAAAATATTTGAATTGATGATATGTCGTACGTATTTACAAATATTATTCATTTATAAGTATACACTAGCTTTTGCATGATTTACAAGTCAAATATGTTTCTGCAATATGGATCTCTATCGTGACCTAAAATCTGCTAAAAAAAATCTCCTTCAACAACTACAACTGGTGGCAACTCTGCATATAGGTATAAAATATATTATGTGTCTTTTTATCTGCCAACTAAAATCACATGACAATAAATAAATACATTGTGAAATGTGAATCAAATATGGAAAAGCTAAGTTCAACTGATTTTATGGATTTTCATATTTCACAAATATTACTCCCTAAAAACTTTTACTTACACAAATTTGAGAATCCTTAAAGTAGAATAAACTGTTAGAAGGCTATTAGAGGAAGAGCTTATTCCAAAATGTTTATTATCCATGCACTACTTTAATGATGCATTGCCTTGACGTATAAGAAAAACTATAATAATTAAAAGAATGTTAATCCTAGAATGATCACTAACTTCCTTAAATATAACGTCATCCCACTAAACTACTTTTTTGTTGCCATCCACCCATAAAACTTTCAAACTATGCTCGTTAGGTTATGAGAATATGCCTAAGTTTAAAAAATTTTAAATTGTGGACAAAAGGTGACAATGCCCCAAGATGTAAAAACACACTACTAAAGCATTACAGATGTAAGATTTTTTTTTTGCTTTAGTTAAGTTGTACTATGATAAAACTCAAACATTATATATATATATACCTAAGCTAGTACTGCAGATGAATAGTGCAGAAGGGTTGGGTGAAAAAAGAATAGTACTAGCCCAACCCAAGAAACTGTCCAGAAACAAAAGAAAAAAAAAAGGGAAATAAGGGAAAAGGTCCATCAGTTCTGCCATTTTTCTATACTGGTCCTCAAACTTTACTGTCTGGCATTTGGCCCCTAATTTGTAGAATTTAAGTCATTAAACTATTGCTCTTTATCCTTTTGGTCTCCAAACTTTACTTTCTTATGATCAGCCTCCCAAAGAAAGAGTTGCCGCAATAACTTGTAGCTGCTTCACCTACTTATAAATAGTAATACACTGCATGAGTTTTGGAGTTGGACAAAGCACTCTTTTGGTCCAAAATTTCAACAATTTTTCAATTAAAGCACTACACATACAACAACATAATGAACACAATTTTGAAATTTTGACTAGTTGATAGGAATGAAGAATAGTTCATTTGGCTAATATGAATATTCTTTTTTTTTTTTGTACAAAAAATTAGGTATTACAAGTTTAAGGGTTAAGGATTAATGAAAAGAAAAAAGGGGAGGCTTGAACCCAGTTTAGTGGGAAGGAAAAGCCACGTCCCCATGCATTTTCCTACTGAAACAACAATGCAATAACTAATGTGCATATTCTTGAAAGTTCTGTGCTTAATATTATAGTTAAGTCTCTAAAGAAATTGGTTCTAATTGCATAATAAACAATTTCAATAACATTATATATGGAGAAAGTGAATTCTAAATAATATTAAAATGGACTACATAAGGAATGAAGAAAAGTCACTAATAAGAGCGATTAAATTTTAGCCATTTGTTACAATCAATCACTCTTTAGTCATACCCTTGTGTGCCCCACAAACTGAGAGATTGACCAGCGACTGAAATGTTTTAGTTACCTGTCGTTTAGTCACATGTGAGTTGCTCATTTAAAAAAGTTTTATGATTCAATCGCTCATTAGTCACTTTCCAAATGTTTTCCACTTCAGTTGCTTGACAGTGACTTCTCAGATTTTAGTCGCTCATTCAGCCGCCCATACACACAAAGCCTACCATGCCTTCTTCTTTCTTATTCGTCCTACTCTATTTCTTTCTCACTCTCTTCTCTGTCTTTCAAGCTCCGCTGCCTTCCCACTACAACTTCACCTTCCACAGTCATTAGTGTAGCTTTAACCTAAATTTTTATTTAAGCTTTTCTAGTAACTGGTAATTTTTTTATTATTATTGTGAAACATATTAGGTGTATATACATGTGCATATAGTTAAATAGTAGATTATCCATTAATAATTCTTGATCTGTTCAGAAAAAATGTGTATATAGGGTTATTGCATGATCTACAGTTATTGCATATGCATAATACGTCTCTGGTCATCGATTATCCAAGTTGGATAGTTTAAAAATGAAAGAATTTCTATAGATAATTAAGATAAATGAAAATGTAAAATTACAAGTCAGATTTTTCTTTTTAAATAGGCTAGGGTCAATCCCTATAGGAGTTGTTTAGGGTATAGATGGACATTCATAATATCCCTAAAAATTTTGGAAACAACAATTTAAATGTTGTTGATTTGTGATATTTGTTATTTGCAATTGAATATACATGAATTTCAATTTTGGCAATAAGAGCATTGGCAGAGGGACATAAATGGATGTATATGCAATTATTGATGGATGGATACGTGAACCTAGATCTCATAGAAAGTGTACAAAATTTTATAAGAACTGTATGTAATAGTGCGACTGAACTGATAAAATCTACATGTTTGTGATGTCAAAATAGACGTTATTGAGATCAAAATGAAATTTGAATGCATTTGTGTCAATATATATTTGTGGATAACTATTATATTTGGTATTGTCATGATGATCAACATCATATGAGATTTCATAATTTTCATGTGGGTGAGACATCAAATCCATCGTCAACAAGAACAGTTTTTTTATAAAGATCGCATTTATAACAATAGATTTGTGTATGAGCAAATGATTATTTATTCAATGGCCCAAAGTATGCATCATAATGGGGTAAAATCCAAATATGGTCCCCTAACTTTGAAGGTCGTCTTAAAATAGTCCCTTACCTCTTTTGCAGCCTCTTAAAGTCCTTTTACTCAATTACTGTGTTCTATTTTGGTCCATTTTGTCAATTGAGTCGTTATCTTGGACAGAAATGCTTATGTTGCATTCACTCTGTCATGTGGCATCCTATTTCACAATAGGATATGACTATATTGGAAGAATATAAAACTTTTGGGTAAAATTGACAAAGACGCATAATTGTAGAGACATAAAACATATATTAGCCAAAAATTGTTCTTCTTCCCCAAATCCCTACGAGCTTCCACACCTGTAGCCGCCCCTTCTTTCCTCCCATGCCAACCACTTCTACAATGGCCCCTCCGTCGCTGCCGCCAAGGCCGACCAGCCACCGGATGCAAATCAGCTGTCAAGGCTGACCCGCCGCCAGGCGCGAATCAGCCTTAGATTTCCATAAAATTAGCTCTTAAGTAGTCTAAACTGTTCCTCCAATAGTATTATTATTTCTTTTGCTTCACCTGATCAGATAGACAAATCAAATTGGATCATAAAACACCGATGTCGAATAAATCTGATCAAGAATTTTACCTGCTACGGGAACAAATCCGGTGATTTAAAACTGATTCCAAAACAACTTCTTGGTAAGCTTAGATTCTTCAGCGATCAAAGCAGTGTCAATTTCCTTACACTTGACAATCTCTGACTCTATCTCTCGCATGATCTGAATGTTGGTGTCGATTTCTTCGTTGACCGACTGAGCAAGTTTGTGATGCGAGACAGAATTAAGGACAAGAGCATGAATGAGGTTGAAATGAATTGTTTAAGGGGTAAAATGCAAAAGAAGATGAAGGGAGAAGTGTGACCTGATCGACCATGGCCTTGAGACAAGAGAACTGGCGTAGAATGGCTCAATTCTTGGGCATAGAAGGGGAGAGAGATCGAAGGCGTCAAGGAGAAAAATTGAACGCCCGCTGTCACTGGTGCACTTATGCTCGATCTTGAGCGGACAGGAGTGAAGAAGAGAAATCGAAAGCCCATTCACAGCTCTCAATCAACCGTCTACCGCCTTCAGCCGTCGCTGCTCGCAATCCGCCCACCGCTGCTGCAATTGGAGGCCGAAGAAGATGATAATTTTGGAAAAATTTACAATTTAAGTCATTATGGTTATTTGTTAGTGTCAATTTTAGCTTGAAGTTTTTTTTCTTCTAGTATGGTCATCCACGTGACAATTTGAGATCTACCATGGAGGTAGCAAGTGCCACTTAGGAAAATTCCGTCTAAGATAACGTCTGAACTAACTGTAGGGACCAAACTAGGACACACTAGTTAAATTGGGGGACCTGAAAAGGAGATAGGGAACCACTTTAGGATAACCTTTAAAGTTAGGGGATCATATTTGGATTTTACTCCATCATAATGACATAGTTGAAACTCATGAATACGATCATGATAATCAAGAAGTGAATGTTAGAGGGGATGATGATGGCTGTCAGTAAGAAAATTATAATGATGGGGGAATGTGCTTAATTTGACAAGAATTGGTAATGACTAGTGGATAGGGGTGAGTATGGGTTAGGTTGATTCCATATATAGAAGAACTAATGGCTTTTGAGTTGGTTCTAATTCCATATAAAACTAACCCGAGGTGAAATTGAACCCGTGGTATTTATATAATTATATAATAAAAATTATAGGATTACTAATATGTGTGTGTGTGTGTGCACGCACATGTGTATGTGTGTGTGTGCGTATCTACTTCTTTGAAGAATTATGATAATCATCTTATGTTTTTATATTAAACCTTTTAATTGATGTCCAAAATTAAAATAACATGGAAATTCTTGGATCATTCACAGAATTTCCCCATATTCACTTGAATCACTTCGCTTCCTATACTGACTACTTTTGGTCATTTTGCTTTCGAGCTCTTTACTCCATACCACTCTTTACGACACAATCCTCATATTTTTTCATTTATGAGCCATGTGAAATTAGAAATTTATAACATCAACATATTTTAGGTTTCGATATTGAAGAAGATGATCTTAAAGGCTCAATTTTTCAAGTTGAATGTCATGCCAATATTGGAATTACAGAATGAAAGTAATTTGGTTGAGATGGAAAATACTCCACAAGCAACTCTTTTAAACTATTTTGGCAGTAGCATTTTAAACTCTTTTGAATGTGCCTAAGTACATGTATTTAAATGTTGATTTAATTGTGTATTATGTTGAACATTTCATAAACTAGTTATGGATGCAATTTTATTAAATTTGGTGCTGTTATAGGTATATGGTATAAACTGAAAAACTCGACAACTAGAATCGAGAAACCCAGAACCATGGTTTTGGTTCTGTTCGGTTCTCGGTTCTCGAGTTGGGTACAAAAATTTTATAACTGAGAGTTTTTTGGGCTGGTTTGGTTCCACAATAAAATCAAACCAACCAAAACCATACTCATCCCAAGTTATTAGGTGACCCAATTTACAAACATGAGTTTAAAGGCAATTTAGGCATCTCAAGTGAAAAGTATGTTGTAAAGTTACTAAAACTAGAAAATGTGTCACACGCCATTACCACATTTATTGTTTTAAAGGAAATCTCCAAAATCAAACATCCCAGGTCTACTAATAAAAAAAGTAAATCAAATAGTGTTAGCTATCCATACTAAGCATTTGAAAAAAAAAATTATATAGAGTGATGATATTATTTAGAAGGGAACAACTTTTATTGATTCAAAAAAATTCTGAATGTTCAGTGAATTCTGATCAGAACAAAAGTTAATAATAAAATAGAGCAAGAGAGTAATACAAAGAATAGTAAGAATTTCTAATCCAAGACACATATGGAGATGGCAAGAAAAGCTATCATAGATAAGTATTCATCTCAATCTAGATTTGAATGTTCTAGCACAAGAATTGAACATGAGAACATCAAAACATTAAAAGTAATAGATAGACCATATACAACATCAATGTGTGAAAGTACTTCACATTATATCTCACTAGTCCTTGAGGTTGGGTAGGTTGATTGCCCTCGCTAGGACATTTTTGACCCAATGGTCTTTAGAGCCACCATTGAGACATGCCCCAGTAGCATAGAAGGAAGGTTTTCCCTAATGGAATCTCCTTTATGTTTCACACCTAACTCTTTTGAGCTTCTTTTTCTTCTTCTTGTTTTTCTCAATTTGGTTCTGTGGTGAACCATTTCTAACTCTCTTCTGACTATACTTATCCTTATTGGACCCACTAATCTTTCTAGGCCCATTCTTTCCTTTTTTTTTTTTTTTGCTCCATTTATTCTTACTTCAAGGCTAATGCTTTCTGGACTACTTGATATTAGTCTTTACCATTGAATGTCCTTAGAATTTAACTCAATTCCAATCTTAGGCTTTTAACAAACTTTTTGGCCTTGGGCACTTCCTGCTGCTTATATTGTGGAGCATACCTAACCAATGCATTCAATTTTTGTTCATATTCAAGCAATGTCTTGTCTCCTTGGACCAACATATCAAAATTCTATCTATTATTTATCTCAAATTTCCTTATTAATTTATTGGTTTTGAAACAGTTCCAAGAATTTTGGCCACTCCATTAGTTTCTGCCTATGAGCATCCTCCTTCTATTTTTAGCCTCATAGGCTCCTTCCACAGATCTCCACCAAATTTCAGTTATTCCCTTCATATTGGTGGTTGCCCTGGTCACCTTTTGAGTTGGTGTCATTTTAACACTTTTGAATGCCTTTTCTAGTTTATGTATCCAAGATTCTACCTTATCAAGTTCTCCTAAGCCATCAAACATTGGAGGTCTCAATTCTTGGAACTTATAAAAAAAACCTCGTATAATCTTTCTCCTTACCTCTACTTTCCACTATATGCCTCTGTCATCTGTGGGATCTTTTCTCTCTTTGATCCATAGATCCTTCATCCTCCAGTATCACCACCTGGGTATTACACTTCGGTGATAATAATTTGTGCTCATTGTGCCCCTTGGGCGCCTGCCTTACTTTTGATCTTAGCCTCCTACCTCTTAAATTCTTTCTATCTTCATCCTAGTCTTTTTTCTTATGCTGCACTCTATTATTCTATGTCTAATTTTGGCCAGTGGCACCAACATTATTGGCTTCTTCAGGTAGCATATGTGAATCTTGGTTATTCACTTAATTCTATCCACCCTATGCCTCAAGATCTATAGTCTACTGTACTTGTGCCACGTTCATTGCATTGTGTGCAGTCTATGCTAGAACTGTGGCACCTGAGCTTGACCAATGAATGCAACACCTGCAATCGCATTTTGGAGAGTGGCCTACAAACTATGTACTATTTGCTTTAGCCTTTACTGTGAACTCTGGCTTGCCTCACGGTTCTAGGCTGTTGTGTTCTGCTGACGGTGCTGGTACCTTCTTCTTCTTGTATTTGCCATTCTTGCTCAATATAGTTATGAGTATGAAAATTTCAAGATTTTCAATTCTGACAGTGCAATGCATTGACAATTTATACAAAAGCTTTAATGCTCTAGTTTTTCAAATGATAACTCATGCTCTAATACCAACTTGCCACACACACACACACACACACACACAACCTAACCCTTAACAGACCCAGCATAGCAATGTGTGGCACCTAGACACTATAGCTAGGCCAACCTTGGCAGAAGGGCTAGTTAGTGAGATAGATTTCCTTGATTAGGCTTAAATCCATTATCTCACTAATTTCCCAGGACCTAGCCTAACTAGCTTGATAGTCAAGCTAGTTTTAACACATTTGAAGTAAGAAAAATAACCCAAGCAACATTTGCATTCAAATTGGTAAAATTCAAACTTAGGTCAAAATCATTTCAATGTAACCGTAATCCAACTTTTGTAGAACTTGTTTTGAGAATTCTCACTAATCCCTCTCTAATTCATCTTATATACTCTAGGGCCGGTGTCACAAAACAATAACTTGATCAATTTAATCTTGATTTCTCAAGGAAAATTTCAAAACAACCTTAATAAGTTTCATTAATCTCTACTTGTTTAACTATGCTTAAAACAAACTAGTTGCATAGGAAGTCCACATTTCCATAGTCATTAAGTTTCTCAATCAATCAAAATTGGATATCATTATGAAATAATGCTTCATTCAAAGAACAGCTATAATCAGACTCTAACCAACAAAAAGTATCCATGCACACCTTAGCTGTACACCTCAAGAAAATGTTAGACACAACATGTTAACAACAATCTTATACAGGTAGCAAACTCAATAGCTAGATTATACATTTGAACATTTTCGAGCCAAAATATGAAATATGAAGCTAGGTCTTCTTATGCACAATGCCTTTGCCACATGTACCACACTTGCACTTCATCGCTACCTATAGCTAGAGATTTCCTACTTCATACTCATTACATATAAGAAAATAGTTAGCTATAAAATGCACCCAAAAACATTTAAAAAAACTACAAGGAAAACAAGGATCAGTGCACTTCTTCTTCCCTTTCCCTTAAACTAAGGAAAATAATTAGGGGTAAGTCCAACAAAGTGAACTTAGTAAAGGGTTGGGTTCAATAATTAACATGCGTGCAAACAAGTTAGTGAATAACCATAATATACAAGAAAAAAACTATGAAGATGCATGAATGAGATTTAAAGACATATGTAATAACAAATAAACAATCAATAAGATTTGAGACCTTCATTACAAGCAACTCAATAACGTGACACATTGAGCTCCAGAACCATCTTGGCTTGCCCTAACCTGGGTTCCCAATTACTTGTATACAATCAATGTGCTAGCACTAGAGTTGTAAGCTTTATTTAACAAACATTCAATTAATTCCACCATCAATTAGGAACAGATCAGATGGCCACTTCCATCACTGCCCTAATTAACTTAATCCTCAAGTTAAAACACACATTTCACAATCCATAGCTAGGTTAAACTTAAAACCTTACAATTAAGGTAAAGAAACTCCTTACCAACCTAGTTAACCTTTTGACTTCTGAAAACAGAGAAAGAATCTCCAAACAACATATTGCCATAGTAACTTACTTCATGAGCAAGCTTTCCTTCTCACTCTTGCAATCTAAGACAAAATTTTCAAAGTTTCTTTTTTTTTTTTTAAGCTTAAAAGACTTAGGAATTTCAAAAATAGCATAAAAAATGGTTTCGGAGACAATCTTTGACCGAATTGCAAGAGTGGCCTTTGTGCAATCCGATGGCATTGACAAAAGGGCTTAAATGTGGTTTAATGCCTACAACAATCCTTTATTCATGTTGCATGCCACAATAAAGTACACTATTCTTACCCATTTACAATAAGACCACTACAGGTTGGCCATAAATTTTTCATTTAGTTACAAACCACCCCCTAAAGTTTGTAACAGTTCACACCTAACATGTACACTAAGTATTGCATCCTTCAATTCACCGCCTACCTTGATCAATGTTTTCATTAAAAAATATATAATCACCTTTTTAGGTACCAATTTCATATTAGTGAACTCAGAATGTCCACAATAGCTCACTAACCCATTAATCAAAATAAGTGTCTTGGGGCTTATTTCTAATTCATTCCCACATGCAAAAAAAAAAAATTATATGCATTATTTGAGGAAAAATTCACTTGAACACATACTTCAACTACAAAACAAACCAAGAACAAGCAACAAGACAACATAAGCACACTTGATTTCCTTTAGCTCCTCTTGAGTTTCCAGCCTAAAATTAACGTGTTTTGGCACCAAGAACTTGAAACCAAGATCATTTTTAGCTGATTGACAAGCTTAAAACCAAATCAAAACAAATAAAAAGGCTTACCTTAGTGTTTGCACCAAAATAAGCAATAAAACCCGTAAATGCACCAAATTCACCAAGAATGAGCTAGGGTTTGTTATGGAAGCCTTGGGACATTCAAATTTGCAAGAAGTTTGAGTCATTTATGAGGCTTGAAAGTGGGAAACTATGGAGATGGAGAGGGTATGAAAATTGCTAGTGTGGGAGATGATGAATACGACTTCCTCCACCAATGTATCTCAACTACTTCCTTTGCCTCTTTACCACTTTGGCCCCTGAATTTGGTTTTGTTTCATTTTGGCCACTTATTTCCCTCTACAAACCATCCCACCTTGGTCCTATAAAGAGTTTTCATTGCCCTCAAGCCATGGCCATAAGTCACTTAAGTCACCCTAAACACAAATAGCCTAGCTAAACACTTAGTGTATTTTTAGCTTTTTTTTTTCTTTCAATTTTGGTTCCAATAGCTACAATTCCTTATGGTCTTAACCTATGTAGTAAAAAAAACTTACATGACCCTAATTTCACTAAAATTATGGTCATGCCATTGACTTTGATCAAAATTATGATTTTGCTCTTATGACCACTTAAGTCTCAGATCACTTTTAGGAACTCAATGAAACTTTGTTTAGCTTGCTGTTCTTGCTTAAATAAAAACTAATATGAGTATTTGGATAAAAAATCTTAAATTAAATGTACTTACTTGGTCAGAGCATGTCATCCACTAGGAGAGCTATTGTTAGTGTTGTGCCCAAAAAGCCAATCATGAGATGATTGTATTTTTGCACATTGAGTCATGATATTTTATTTAGGCATTAATCCAGCAATTTTGTTTTTTGTTTCTGCGTAACGTAATAAACATAATTGTAACCCTAGAATAATGATATTCTTAAACGTCCCTAGTCTAGTATTATTGTGGAGCGGGTTGCAATAATACATAATGACTAGCATATGTGGAGACTAATATGAGATATGTAGTCTACATATGGGTACAAGTTGGAGAACTTGTGTACTGGACCGACCCACCATGAGAACACTTCATGGATCGTTATATGAGTGTCATAAGTGATTCTTATAGTGATCATGGTATATGTAGTCCTTCGACCTAAGATCATCAAGGTTCCCTACATGTGAGTCACATACTTTGATACTTCCCTTTGTTGCTCGTAACTGAGTGAACTTGAAGGAGGTCATTGGGTATGTCACATATCATGCGGAGGGATTTGTATGATCAAGATGGGATTTGTCCCTCCTATGTAACGGGAGTGATATCTTCGGGCCCCTTGATAGAGTGAGACTTAGAAAATGCATGGCCATGCTCGGATGAGTTGATATACGATATCAATGTCATCAGTTTAAGTTAGTCTACTCGGTAATCAAGAAACCAAAGATTGGGCTATACGAGAGTGACACATTCCATGTCTCGTGCTTAGTCTTGATATCTTGGACAAAGGGACAATGGCATATATCGGTGATGATCATAAAGGTTTAGTCGAATCACCGACAATCTTGTCACTTGGGTAGCAATGATGTGTTGCTAGACACCGCTCATTGCTTATGATCATAAATGTGATTTATGATCATTGCCAACATGGTAAGAGCCTATTGGGTTGCACACATAGAGCTATTTGGATCATTAGAGTGCATGGGCTAATTATTTGGGTTATGGTTTCACTTTAATTTCGTATTAATAATGGGCCCAAGAGTTGAGCCATTATTAAGCCCGAAATTAAATCCTAATTGGATTAGGGTTTTGAAACCCATTAGGCCTGGAAGTTGAGTCTCACTATAAATACAACTTTTAAGTGAGAAATTCGCAAGTCTCCTTGCCCTAGCCTCCCAAAAGGACAGCCGCACTCTTCTCTTGCAATTCCTTGGAGGACGCAAGCTAGCACTGCGAGGCAAGAGAAACGCATCTGCCGGGACGTGGTGGAAGCGTGGTGATCCCGAGAGGCTCGTGTGGATACCATAGAGAGCTTGAACACGTCAATTGTTCAGGTTTTGTGATTCCACTCTACAGTTGAGTGAGAGATCTCAACCGAAAATTAGGTATAAAATTTTCGAACACCCGGTTTACCCCGTTTCACTTGGATCCTGGAGGGTTTCGGTTAAATTCTGCTACGCTGTTTGGCTCCCGAAACCCAACAGCTATCACATCCTCTCTTCCTTAAAACATTTGGTCCCCCAAATTTCGTCTTATTTGAGCAAATTTACTTTGATATTGTTTTTGCATATCCTGCTCAGTCTCCCAAGTAGTCCCTTCTTCACCATGGTTAGACCATAGTACCTTAATCATTGGAATGCACTTTGTGTTAGTGTTAAGCCCAAAAGCCAATCATGAGATGATTGTATTTTGCATATTTAGTCATGATATTTTATTGAGGCATTATCCAGCAATTGAATTTGTTGTTTTGTTTGTGTGACGTAATCAAACATAATTATAACCCTAAAACAAGAGTATTCTTAAATGTCCCTAGTCTGGTATTATTGTGGATTGGGTTGCAATAACACATAAAGACTAGCATGTGTGCAGACTACTATAAGATATGTAGCCTACATATGGGTACAAGTTGGAGAACTTGTGTACTGGACCAACCTACCATGAAAATGCTACATGGATCATTATATGAGTATCATAAGTAGTTCTCATAGTGATCATGGTATATGTAGTCCTTTAACCTAAGGTCATCAAGGTTCCCTACATGTAAGTCACATACTTTGATACTTCCCTCTGTTGCCTGTAATTGAGTAAACATCAAGGTGGTCATTGGGTATGTCACATATCATGCGAAGGATTTTGGATGATCAGGATGAGATTTGTCGCTCATATATAACGAGAATGATATCTTCAGGCCCCTTGATTGAATGAAACTGAGGAAATACATGGTCATGCTCAAATGAGTTAATATGAGATATCAATGTCATCAGTTTTAGTCCGTTTACTCAATAATCAAGAAATTCTAGATTCAATTGTACGAGAGTGACACATTCCATATCTTGTGCTCGGTCTTGATATCTTGGAAAAAGAAATAATGACATATACGAATAATGATCATAGAGTTTTAGTCGAATCGCTCATTGTTTATAATCATAAATGTGATTTCTGATCAATGCTAATATGATAGGAACCTATTAGGTCACATAGTTAGTGCTAATTGGATTATTTGAGTGCATGGGCCAAATTATTTGGTTTTGGTTTCATGATAATTTCAAATTAATAATTAGCCCAAAGGTTGAGCCATTATAATGCCCAAAATTAGGCTTAATTGGATTAGGATTTTGAAACCTATTAGGCTTAGGAATTAAGCCTCACTATATATACATCATATAGTATGGATTTCTTAGCCCTAGCCTCCCTAAGGATAAAATCAAAAGAGTTCTGAAAAGTTCCGGCCACACTCTCCTTTGCCTTTCCTCGGAGGACGTAAGCTAGCATTGCGGGCACAAGAGAAATGCACCTGCCAAAACATGGTGGAGGCGTGGTGATATGAGTTGCTCGTGTGGATACCATAAAAAGCTTGAACATGTCAACTATTCAAGTTTGTGATTCGACTCAACAGTTGGTGAAAGATCTCAACTGACTAGGTATAATAAACTTTTAACACCTGATTTACTCTGTTTCACTTGGATCCTGGAGGGTTTTGTTTAGTTTCTGCTATGCTTGTTTGGCTCCCAAAACCCTACACTTTGTTCTTAGTTTCCTGACTCGATAATCAAAAAGTTTCATGGGGTACTCTTTATAACTTAGGTCCCCTCTTATCGGTATAATGGATGGGACTAACACTTGCTCGGGGTTCACAATGCATTTCCTCAAAGAACTTACATGGGAGAAATTGTGAACATGAGCCAAATTTAGTGGCAAAGCCAAACAGTAAGCTATTTTCCCCACCTTTTCGACAATCTCATAAGGACCAATGTACCTTAGAGCTAGCTTACCTTTTTGGCCAAACCAAGCGACACCCTTCATCAAGAAAACCTTAAGGAGTGCTTTATCTCCTATGTCAAACTCCAAGTCCTTCCTTTGCACTTTGAAAAACTTGGCTTGCTAGTCTAAGGTAGCCTTGATTCTTGCTTGGATCAACTTAATTTTTACCATGGTCTTGACAATGATTTCCAAGCCTACAACAACTTAACCTACCTTATTCGTCTAATAATGAGGCATTACACATTTATGCCCATACAAAGCTTTATAGGCGTCATCTTAGTAGTTTGTTGATAGCTATTGTTATAGGTAAATTCAATCAAAGGAAGGTGTTGGTCCCAATACCCTCTAATTCATCACATAACTTCTTAACATCTCCTCCAAGGTCTATATCACCCGCTGTTTTTGCCCACCAATCTAAGGGTGTAAGCAGTACTTAGGCTCACAGTAAAACCCATAGCCTTTTGGAAAGCATTCAAAAACCTCGAGACAAAACAGGGATCTCTATCAAATATAATCTAAATAGAGATTTCATGGAGTGTCACCACTTCTTGAATATACAATTGGGCTAACTTCTCTACAGTATAAGTAATCTTAATAGGGATAAAGTTCGTAGACTTTGTCAACCTATCCATCACCACCCAAATCAAATCATGCTGACTTCTTGTATTAGGTAACCCAACATAAAAGTGCATGGTGATGAATCCCCACCTTCTTTTTGGGAGAGGTAAAATTTCTAACATTCCTGATGGCCTTTGGTGCCTTCACCATTTTATAGCTGACGCACTTAGACACATATTCATATATGTCCCTCTTAAACTTTGGCCACCAAAAAAGAGTCTTAAGGTCATGTTGTGTCTTATTCACACCAGGGTAAACATTAAGCTTACTCGTATGTGCTTATTGCAATATTTGTAGCTTTAAATCACTTGGCACCTAAAGCTAGTCACCATAGTAACACAACCCATCCTTGTACTGTAATTCTTTCAATGTAGTACCATGCATTTGCTCCGTAAAAACTTTCTTCAAAGTCAAGTTCTTGTCCTGGGCTTTATTAATCTTAGCCAGCCAAGCTGTCTGAATTTCCAGGACCATGATTTGAGCCCTTTCCCAGCCCCACTAAATTTCATACAAGATCAAGAACTGTTCCATATCTGAACCACATTTTCTTTACTTGAACAATAATCTATCAAGCAATTATAATCCTTGATATACTTGATCCACCTTCTCTGCCTCATGTTCAGATTCTTTTGGGTAAACAAATACTTTAGACTTTTATGGTCTGAAAAAATCTTTAAGCACATTCCCACAAGATAGTGTCTCTAGAGCCTTAAGGCAAACCCAACGGCTGTCAATTCAAGATCATGCACCAAGTAGTTCACTTTGTTACACCTTAACTACCTAGACCCATATACAATCACTTGCTTATCTTGCATAAAAAAACATCATAATCTGGACCTAGATGCATCGGTATAAACCACAAAATTCTTATGTGGATCTAATAAGATCAAGATGGAAGTAGAAGTTAACCATCTCTTAAGCTCCTAGAAACTGTCCTCATACTTAAAAGTCGAAATGAACTTCTACGCCTTCTTTGTCGAGGCAGTCAATAGTGAAACTATCACAGAGAGCTTTCTAACCTACTAGCCCCAAGAAACTTTTAATTTCACTTAATCCTCGAGCATTTATGATGTGTTTAAGGAATGGAATTCTACTTGCCCAGAATTAACACTTAGATAGCTTTGCATAATACTGGTTATCTTTAAGCACTTGCAAACTACCTTTAAATGTTCCTCATGTTCTTGGGGAGCCTAAGAGTACATTAAAATGTTATCAATGAATATATTAACAAATTGATCTAGGTAAGGCCGAAAAATTCTATCCATGGCTTCCATGAAAACCACTAATGCATTTCTCACTCTAAAAGGCATAATTATGTACTCATAATGCCCATACCTAGATCTGAATGCAATTTTCAGGTTATCTTCTTCCTTTACCCTTATCTATAAGTATTCAGACTTTAGGTCTATTTTGGAAAAGACCCTTGCCCCTCTTAACTTATCAATTAATCATCAACCCAGGCCAGTGGATATTTGCTTTTTACGGTTACTATATTTAGTTTCCTATATTCTATACACAATCATATGGTTCTATTCTTTTTCTCAACAAACAACAATTGGTCTTATAAAGCTTTTTCCAAGTAGGTCTTTCAATTGCTTTTTTGGAATATCCATTTCAAGTGCTGACATTCAGTACAAGGGCGTGGAAAATCGGCTATAAATATATAAAGAATTCAATCTCCCTTTATAGAAGTAACCCTAGAAGATTTATAGGAAATACTCTTAAAAATAGATTGGCTATCAAAATTTCCTTAAGCTACTCCTTGATTGCCACACCATTGAGTGATTAGTATTCTTCTTCACTCATAATCAAAATGGATACCATCAACTTGAGGTGTAAGCTCTTGGCACTACTTGGCAAACTGCCCGTACAAGTTACTTTTACCCCCAAGGCATCCTCAAGGGTAACCTTATGACTAGCATAGTCAATTTGAGCCTTACGCCTACTTAGGCAATCCATCCCGAAGACAACATCATAAGGGATCGAGGTTATAATCCAAAGGTCACACAAAAACCTACGACCCCCTTAACCATTTCATTAGTATATATAATGTTTTTCCCTGAATTTTAAATCAATCTCATCTCATCCATCAAAGTTCACTGCAAGCCTAGCCTAACAACCATGCTTAAAGAAATAACAGAAAGTGTAGCACCAATATTAAATAAAATCTTAATACTACTATCCTGAACATTAAAATTACCCTACATAGCCATCGGCTCTCTGGGTGCCTGGCCCACCAAAGTGAAGACATGTGGTTGCACAAGAGCTCCAATAGGTGCATTTTCGGCTCATAGGGGCATTCCCTGGCCCAATGTCCAGGCTAGCAGTAGTAATAACATAGGCTAGTCCCGAGGGTGCAAGGTTTGTTATCATAATATTTCTCACACCTTGGCCAATGGCTCTTTCTGTTCTTCTTGCCTTTCTTGGATGAACCTTGGTCCCCTCCTAGGTTATGCCTCTTACCTTACAATCTCAAGTCAACTGTCTTTGTGTTCACTTCTGTCAACTCTCTTTCCAAAGCTAAAGCCTTTCAAATGGCCTCATGATAAGTCCAAACTCTAATAGCCACCAAGAAACTTCTCAACTCTACCTTAAGTCCACAAACAAACTTTTTTGCCTTAAGTTCATCCGTCCCAGCTATATGAGGTGCATAGTGAAAAAAAGAACTAAACTTCCTATCATATTCATTAACTGTCATACTCCCTTGGACCAACTCATCAAACTCTATCCTCCTTTGATATTAGGCACCTTACTGCTGAACTCGTCATAAAACTCTTTCTTAAATTTGGCTCAATCAAGCTCTTTAGGCCTTTGTCTGGGTTAGCCCTCATTGTAAGATTTGAGCTTTCCCATGGCATCCTTCTACCACAAAGATGCCTTGCCTTCTAAGAAGAAAGGCACCATATCCTCCCTAGCCTTGTCATCCATTTTCAACCTCCCAAAAATTTCATTTCTTAGGTACAACCGGCCTTTGACCGTGTCAAAATCTTCCATGCAATTAAACTTAGGAGTATTAAAGTCTTATCATACCGTAAAAAGCTTCATATGATTTAGAATAATAGGTCTCCTTCTTCTCCAATGGAGATGGATATCTTCCTTGTCCTCATCTTCGCAAACCTTATCATAAACTTATTGAACACGCTCATGCACTTAGTCTTGACCTTGCATTTGCCATTGGGGTAGGGATTTCTCCCCTGACTTTGGTGCACCAGTAGGCCTTGGTGCACTTTAGTCCTTTCCCTGTTAGGGTCCTCTAAGGTTTCTCCTCCATTCAGAGGTTAAGCATGTCCCTCAAGTAGGATAACTATATCGTGTAGCATCTGGTCCATAGACTCATTGAGCTTATGCAATAATGCCACCTTCTCCCTCATAACTCCCCCATTAGGGTCACTAGTTCCCTCTTCAGGAACTCCACTAAGATCTTACTTATTGCCTCTATTAGGACTGTTAACCTGCTCTAATACCAAACTGATAACAGAGTCTCAGTACCCCAAATTAATTGGCTTGTAGGCTACTAGGGATTGTGTTCCCACTTAGTTAATTAGCTAACAATTACTCATCGGTAAATTAAAATAACTTACATTCAACTAGTTACTTAATCTACCTTACAAGAAGATATAAATGCATTTTGTCATGGCAATGAAACTCAAGTAAACAAACCAAGTGGAGAAAACATCTCTTAAGCAATTCATTTCAAACATATTTAAAACATGCTAAGACAATAAAACACTAGTTACTTAAACTTCAAGTAATAATTTGTGTACACTCTTTAACCCTAACATGCATCCAAAAGTAACTTAAATGTCATACATCACAATGCAACCTAATAGAGGCAATATCCTAGTACACAAGGTACCATATATAAAAGGCAAAACCATAACTAGGATCCATCACTTGAGAGCAATCAAGCTCTAAGTGTAAGCCCTTCACTTATCTTTGTGCAACAGTTAGCCTTTTAATTGTTAGGCAAAAACACTTAGTTAGTACGAAGTTATTGCCTATGCAAACTTAGAATCTCATAGAATTCAAGTGAATATGTACCTACAAAAGATAGAAACTTAGGCCAGAACTATCTACTTAGTTAGGCCTAATGTCAGAACCTGTACAACAAACTTAAGGAGTAAGTATATGAATGTACTCAGTAAGGGTCTCTTGGGGCACCTACAAAGAAGATAACAAACAAGCATGCAAACATGGCATATAAACAAGCAAACAACCAACCAGCAAATAGTCAAATGCAAACAATAAGCATAAAAAATATGCAATGCATGAACCTATGATATGTGACATACCCAATCCTTAGGAATTTTTACACCTTAGGTGTCTTACACTTGCCATGAGCTCAAATGACAAAGGTACTTGAGACATTAGCCTTATATCCTGAATTTCTTACCTCCTGTAATTCCCACGTATGGGTCCTAGAGTAGGTCATCACCTCCCCTCAAAACTTACCCATATTTTCTTTATTGTATAGGGTAACCATCTTACGTGACCCAACGTACCAAGCTCTTAGAGCTTAGCTTAAGGTACCTCAGTGGCTTGCTTACGAAGCTACAAATTTTGGTTGCAGTCCCCTTAGGTGTCCTCTTCATTACCAAAAGGTCCAAGACCTCCCACTTGGGCCAACGGGGAGTCCGAAACATGCCTTAATCGCTTTAGTGCTCCCTTTGCATCTTGAGTACTTTAACCCCCTTAGCTACCTTACCTTGCCCTGCTCTGACCACATCATTTAGTCACCATTTAAATAATACATAATTCTAGGCTTACAAATAAGTTTTAGATCCAACCAAGGTTGTAGAATGTCTTAGGATATCATAGTGATGAAAACCAAAGCAATGGGAGCTCATTCAGGTGGCCCATGCATAGGGCCATTGGCTTGTGGCATAGCAGCACCAAGGGTGGTTCCAAAGGCCAAACCAATCTATTTTTGGACATTTTTTCTACTGCTGCAATGCCAGCCTAAGCGGTGAGGTGTTGAGACACTCCCTACACTATGAACCTTGTGCGTTCATGCACCAAAACTTGCCTTATTTCTCATCCCCATGGCCAATCATCCTGGGACTTGTTTCTAATTTATTCCTGCATGTAAAAAAAAAAATTTATGCATTATTTGAGCAAAAATTCGCTGGAACTATTACCTCAATTCAAGAACAAAGAAAAAACAAGTAACAAGACAACATAAGCACACTTGAGTTCCTTTAGCTCCTCTTGAGTCCCTAGCCTAAAATCAACTTATTTTGGCCCTAAGAACTTGAAATGAAGACCATTTCTAGATGATTAATAAGCTTAGAACTAACTCACAAAAAATAAAAAAAGCTTACCCAAGAGTTTGTACCAAAACAAGCAACAAAACCTACAAATGCATGAAATTCACCAAGAATGGGCTAGGGGTTTGTTGTGGATGCCTTGGGACCTTCAAATTTGCAAGAAATTTGAGTTATTTATGACGATAGAAGGTGAAAAGCTATGAAGAAGAGTCTTACAAAAATTGCAAGTGTGGACGATGATGAGTAGGACTTTCTCCACCAATATATCTTAACTACCCCCACTCACCACTTCCTTAGCCTCCTCACCACTTTGGCCCATGAATTTGGTTTTTCTTCACTTTGGCCACTTATTTCCCTTTACAAACTGTCCATCCCTAGTCCTATAAAGAGTTTTCCTTGCCCCTAAGCCTTGGCCAAAGGTAACTTAAGTCGTCCTACACATAAATAGCCTAGTTAAACATTTTGTACATTTTTAGCCTTTTTTTCACTTTTGGTTCCAATAGCTAGAATTTCTTATGGTCTTAACTTATTTAGTTAAAAACACTTATAAGACCCTAATTTCACTAAAATTACAGCCATGCCATTTACTTGATTCAAAATTACCATTTTGTCCTTATGACCACTTTGGTGCCAAATCACTCTTAGGAACTCAATGAAACTTTACTTAGCTTGTTTTTCTTGCTCAAATAGCAACTAAATTGAGGTATTTGAAATAAAAACTCTTAAATTAAACGCACTTACCTAGTCAAAGAAAATCGTCCACTAGGATAGCTATCATGGAAACCAACCCATGAACCATGATTAATTTTTACTCAACCTGACCCAACTCAGTAGGTGTAGTTTGGGCTGAGTTTCGGGTTTACCAAACTCATACTCGCCCTAATTAAAACTATAATATTCGGTAAGGAGACTCTTGCAAAATAGCATACGCGTCATTATTGTTCACGCCCTAAGTCAAGTAATCCACTAAATATTTTTTGTGTAAAAAAAAAACCACATGCTCGTGGCGTAGATGGATGAAAATGAAGTCCTTGGTCCTGAAAATGAAGTAGATACATCAGTCCTTGTTGAGAAAAGTGAAGAGCTCTACGTTTCATCATCTTAGCCAGATGCAGGGAATTGAAATAAGGATATAGTGGCTGTGATTAATTGTTTGGTCATTGGATGGTTACAAACGGTAAATTAATTATCCAGAAATATAATTAAGGGAATAATTCGATTAGAGTAATACTAGTGCCGTAACTGTTACTTTTCCCTAGCGGTGAGCTTGGTTCGGATTGGTTCAGTTTAATGGTAGAATCGAACCAACCCACAATGACCTTGGTTCCAAAATTTTTCTACCCAACCTGAGAACTGAATAAAGGTTCTGGTTATCAGGTTTTTCGGTTTATACCATATACTTATAACAACACTAAAATTCAATAAAATTATATCCATAACCAGTTTATGAAATATTCAACATAATATACAATTAAATCAGCATTTAAATGCATGTACTTAGATACATTCAAAATAGTTTAACATAATATTACCAAAATGGTTTAAAAGAGTTACTTGTGAAGTATTTCTCATCTCAACCAATTTACTTTCTTCTAGTAGTTTCAATATTGGTACGACATTCAACATAGAAAGCTGAGGCTTTAAGACCACCTTCTTCAGTATTAAAACCTAAAATATGTTGATGTAATAAATTTTCAGTTTCACATGGCTCATAAATTAAAAAACATGAGGATTGTGACGTAGAAAGTAGTTTGCAATAAAAAGATTGAAAGTAAAATGACCCATGAGTAGTTGATCTAGTAAGTGAAGTGATTCCAGTGAATATGGAGAAATTTCGTAAATGATCCCATAATTTCCATATTATTTCAATTTGAGACATCAGTGTAAGGATTTAATATAAAACACAACATGACCATCATAATTCTTCAAAGAAATACATATATATGGATATATTAGTAATAATATAATTTTTTTTATATAATCATATATATATCTCAGGTTCAGTTCCATCTCGGATTGGTTCCATATGAAACCAGAACTAACCTAAAAACTATTGGTTCTTCTATATGTGAAACCAATCTGTGAACTATTATTCATTTTTACCAAATACAACCCAACCCAACCTATGCTTACCCTAACTTTTCCCTAGCCTTTTAATAGAGCAAAAGTAGCCAATTTTTTTTCTTTAACATCAGTGGCATAAATGCTTATAATGAACAACAAAAGTGAGTGATTTGTCCCGAAATGCAAACATGAGTTACAAATTAGTCGTTTTGTCTTACACACAAACATACAATCATTAAAAGACCAAAGACACAGGGTAAATATTTTTTTTCTTTACTACCATGAAACATCTTAACTAATGAGTCATACTTTGGGTTTGTAACTAATTGTTGCTAACTCAGAAATATTTTTATACTAAAAGAAACTAGAGTAGTTATTACGTACACCAGCGTCAAATTTTAGGGTAGGGCTTTTAGTTATCTCATTTTTACAAGGAAAGACCTAAGGTTTAAAACATCCAATCAAATAGCAAAACAATATGGAAACATCAACACATGGCTCTGATACCAAAATGCCCAGGTAGGTCAATTTCAAGCATAAAGATAGCTTAAACACAATTTCAAAGATGTACTAGAAATGCAACCATATGATTTATTTACTTAAAATACAAACTTACAGAAAACTAGTGGAAACTAGTTTACCACACGTAAAGGATGAACACATGAATGATTACAAGCTTGAACTATTAAAGTAGAAGGCTAAGCTTCAACAAGATTGACACCACTATGATACAAATACAAGCACACCACTGAAATATTAAGCAATAAAATGTGAAGTCTGGTGGAAATAAGAAAGGCGTCCAATACATGGACGACGAAGAAGAACAGAGATAAAATTTTTTGAATGCCTTTAGCTATAGAGAAAGGCAACTTATATAGACAGGCATCCTTGGCCTTGGAGATAAGGCTATAATACTTCTCCAATCAGGAAGCAAAGGAATCTGGGACCATTGGTTAGTGGCCTGGTAGAGGCAAATAATTCTGGCTGGTGAGCAACTTTAATTATTCTGGGCAACTAGCAAGTCCTTGTCTACTTTTCATTCTTGACGGTTTCTACCGACAATAGCTTCAGTCACATGGAAATCAAGGCACCAGGTCAAAGATGCTTTTATTGAATTCCTGCTGAGTCATTCTTGTTGGATGAGAATCTGATATGTATCAGTTATAAAACCAGTTAGGAAATTACCTTTTCTTTGTCTTGGATAAAATCATCCATGAATGTTGATGATCTCTATTTTGAAAATAGAAAACCTCATCCTAAACCCTAATATAGTCCCAATATAAGAATAACAAATTCTCATATTTTTCTCTGGTCAAGATTCTTCTTTTTCCGAATGAAACTCTTTATTCTTCAAATGTCTAAACTTTCAGTATTTTAAATGAGGAAATTCTAATTTTGAAATATATTTTTCTGAAAGTTCTTCATCACCATCTTTAGGATTAATGGTAATCTTAGTTCTTATGGGTTTATGTTCTATTTCAATAAAACCAGTCTCTTGTAATATCAATTCAAAGAATGAAGGCTTCTTGAGTAGTTGGAATTGCCATTGGAGATTCTGATGGTCAAGCTAGTACTTTTTTGTAAGTTTTATAATTGAAAAATGCTAAAAATCTTTATCTTCTGGGAAAATTAAGCATTTCCTTTCTAATTCTTGGAATACAATCGATATACCCAAACTATGCATGGAAATTTCTAAAGGCTTTGAGGGCCTTAAATAAAAATTATTTTGCTTAGTTTCTTGGAAATTTCTTTCAAAATTCATGTATATTTTTCTCTCTTGGAAAGGCAATAATTCAACATTGTGAAGCCAAAAATCTCTTTTCTTGGAGGTTTCTCTCTCAAATTTTATTTTTTTCTGAATTAATTCTTGATAATTGATAGGGTAATTCCTGCAGGTGCAAAAGGTCAATTGTAGCAAGTTTTAATCCCTAGAACAAACCAAGGTAGTGATCCCACTAGGAACAAATATTTAATTGTTTATGAAAAATAAAAGAAGTAAGTTCAAATTTTAAGGAAGTAAAATTAACTAAAATTAAACTAAGATTAAACTAAACCAATGAGGAAAATAACAAACTAGGAATAAAACAATTATGGGATAGCTAAGGCTTGGGTTTCACCTAGATGAAGGTCTTCTAATCAATTATTTGGGAAGATTTTTAACTGACAACACTCACTTCTAGTATTACAATTTCCTCCTGAGCAATTGTAACATATTTAATTAACCTACGATTATCTCTCGATCTCTCGCATAATTAAGCAAACTCATTAAGTTCAAGTTGTCAAATTAACAAATCACAATAAATAGGTATATCTCTATCCTAATTATTGTAATTCTATTTCCCTAGTACAGGGATCAAATTTCACCTCTCAATCCTTCATTCAAATCCCTAAGTTAAATAATCTATGATGATCAGACGTAGACAATATTTATTATTCTAAAGAAAATAGACTAAAACGTAACCCAAATAAATTAATTAAGACAATTCAACTAGGCTATATCCTTAATCTTAGCATAGAAATTTAGCCTCTCAGGCTAGATTTAACAATAAAATTCAATAATCGTAGCATAATTCTGTTGAAGAGATATTTTGCTACATTACACTATACTCTTATTAAGAATTTCTTATAGAGGAGATCTTCCTCAAATTTTGTGAAAAAGAGAACAATTGCAAGAATTCCTTTTTAATCGTAGCATAATTCTTTTGAGCTTGGTTCCAAACTCCTAAACTAAATCTGACTAATTGTCCTTTTTCACCAATTTTATGTTTTAATATTCCACTATAGCTAGCATCACTGGCCTCTGTCTTAACAATTTTAAGAGTTTCTAGGCTGACAATATTAACAAAAGGAATTTCTTTTATTCTTCTTTTAACTAGCTGGACAGCTTTAGTGTGTTCTATACTTCAATCGGGAGGATTCTTATTTAACCTATCAAATGGAGGCTTACAATCTTTGGCATGATTTTTATAAAAATCTGCAACATAATTTAAACTTCCTAAAAAACCTCTATAATTGTTTTTTGTCCTTAATTTTATCAGGTAATTTGTCAACAAAACTTATTGATCTATCAATAGGCTTAATTATTCCTTTACGAATTATAAGCCCAAAAATCTAATTCTAGTTTAGAACAATTCGATCATTTTTACTGATACTACCAATCTTGCATCTTCTACTATTTTTACAGATGTATTTAAGTGCTTCCAATGTTGATCAATTGATGGGGGAAAAATAAGCACATCATTAATGTAAACAATAGTTAAAGAATTATATGGATTCAAAATTTTATTCATAATTTTTTGGAATTCTAATAGGGCATTTTTTAACCCAAAAAGTATGACATTCTACTCATAATGACCAAATGGGACATTAAAACTTTTTTTGTATTTATCTTCTACGGCAATCTGGATTTTATATCCTGACTTCACATCAAATTTTGAGAATACCACAGCATTATGGAGTCTAGATAGCAAATTTTTCTTGTTAGGTATTGCATACCTAATCCATCTAAAAACTTTATTCAGAGGTTTATAGTTAATTACCAGTCTTGGTACTTCTCTTTTAATTTCTGAATTCTTAATCACAACGAAAGCAAAACAGCTCCATGGTAAAGAACTATTTCTAATCAAGTTTTTATCCATCAAATCTTGAATTTCTTTTATATAGTGGGTCATTAATTCTGCATTCATTTGAATTACTCTACACCATGTAGGAATGTTTTTCTCATTAAAGTTTGGTTTATGAGGGAGGTTCACAATGTGTTTCTTTCCTTGCCAAAAGGCATTGGGAATATTAGTACAGACTTCGTTGGCTAAAACTCCCTTGAAGTGTTCTATTTTTTTTTCTTAAATCCTTGCTATTCTAATTTTTCTTCAACGCTCTTATGTTTTACTTCTTCTTGCAAACACATGACAACATTCTGTTTTCTTCCTACATCTATACTGAGTTCTTCTAGTAATGATCTTCTAGGTGGTTCAAAAAACTCAAAAGTAATTTTATTTCCAAATTTCTTAGTATAAATCTCATTCATTCTTACCTTAAAAGGCATCATTGTAGCCAGGAATAGGATTCCTAAAATTATTTTTTATTCATATTTAAAACAATAAAATGTACGGAGTATTTTAATACAGATGTCCTCATTGCACACATCAACATTTGTCAGTTTAAACCGTATTGGTATAGTTTCCTTGTTAGCAGTAGTAATAGATCAAAAGGACTTATCAAGGTATTGGTAGGGAATAGTACCTTTTTTAATATAGTTACTATCAGCTCATAAATTTACTAAGACCACTGCTGTCAATCAGAATTAGTTTTCTATTAACTTAATATACGATTTTACTGAACATCACACATGTGGTTTTACTTAACATAGCAAGCATGTCTTTTTTTCCAATTTAGCAAGATTGGATTCAATTTAACTTAGAGCTCTAGGTAATTGAGCAACTGTGGTAGAGCTTGCCAAAAACCCTAACATTTGCCGAAAGTAAACTAGCTAGTTCACCATAGTGCTTAATGCCTCTAACTTCCTTTGGCCATAGCCATCCCCTAGGGCAACTCTTTCCCCTTCAAAATCTAGGAGAATAAGCCTCATATGAACCCTTACCTAGCTCAAAAATGGTAGCAAAGAAGCTTGAACACATCAAACACCATATGCGCCACCGTGGACGCCACCATGCTTTAGTTTTACTCTTCTTGCTTATCCTTGCCTCAAGCCTTCTTTTTGGTCATTTTCAGGAACTTTAGCTCAAATTTTCAATGAATGGCAACTGCATTGAATGAGTTAGAAGTTGCCTTGAAATGAATTAAGTCCAAGAAGTGGCCATTTCGGCCAAAATGGCCTTGGCAAGTATGTTGACTAGTCATTGGTCTAACCTTTCATCAAGCCTTCATATTATTTAGGTTATTTGTTTAACATACTTAACTCTTTTAGTGGCATGTTTTGAGCACCAACTTTGCTCATTAGTTCAGCCAATTAAGCCCTCAAACTTCCACTTGAACATAGGTACACTTTAAGTGCATCCTAAAGCCCTTTAGTGCACTCTAGAGTGCTTCTTATGGCTTTCATGTGTTTTTCACCTTTTCTTAGCTTGCATTGTAGCCCTCATTATCATTTTAATCCTAAGCATCAATCCCCCATAATCTCTTTCAAGGCATTTGGCTTTAGGGCCTTCACATGCCTATGGTTACACACAAAGGTGTACCTAAGAGTTTCTTAGTGCTCTTTCTTGGAGCACTTTAGTTTCCTTCTTGTTTCTGCCTTGTATTAAAATCCTTTCTTTTTTTTATCATTTAGTATCCATCCTACCTTGTTTCGCTTGAGGCACTTGGTTTTAATGCCTCTATGGTTACGTAAGTGCTCACAGAAGTGTGTTTAGGAGCCCTCTACACCCCTCCTTAGTGCTCCCTTAGTTCTCTTAGGATTTTTGCCACTTTTTCATCACATTATGAGCCTTCACTTAAAATCTTATCTTGCCACTTAGTTTTATTCATTTTTTGGTCAAAAGTATGGTACTTTCCCTCATGTCCTAATTAGGTGCACTCGGGATGTCCTTAGGGCATCTTATGGGTATTTGACCTACTGTAGTTCCCTTTCTTCATATCCATGACTTGCATCACTTATCTACACCATTAATGTAAATTATATGCACATAAAAATCACAGCCCATGGCCTATGCAAGTCACAGGTATGACAAGAATTTGGTCTTTTAAATTCTCAAGCAACCCAGGGAGTAGTTCTAGATATCTCTTGAGCATTTCTATCTCAGTTTCCCATGTAGCTTCTTGTTCAAAATGGTGAGTCCATTGAACCTTCACCATACTTATCCATCTACTTCTCAACCTCCTTACATCCCTAGCTAACACCCTTATAACTTCTTCCTTATTGGTAAGATTAAGAGCTGCTGGGATGTTAGAAGTTGGTATTACCTGTTGTCAATCAGATAAGTAATTTTTAAGCAAACCAACATGAAAAGTATAATGTATGCGACCTAACTCTGAAGGTAAATCTAGCTTATAAGCCACATTGCTAATCCTGACCAATACAAGGAATGGCCCAATGTAGCTAAGAGTTAACTTGCCTTTCCTATCAAATCTCATAAATCCCTTCATTGGAGATACCTTGATCCATACATAGTCCCTTATTTGGAGTTTTAAGTCCTTCTTTCTTTTTTGATTAGCATAGGCTTTTTCCTCGATTATTGGCAGCCTTGACCCTTTCTTAGATCATTTTGATCTTTTTAGTGGTTTCATGGATTAGCTCTGGCCTTATTTCAATTTTATCTTTAGGGTCTTGCTAACAATGAGGAGTGATGCACCTCCTTCCATACAAAGCTTCATAAGGTGTCATCTTTATCACTGAGTGATAAATATTGTTATAAGAGAACTCAATCAAGGGTAAAAGTTGGTTCTATTCTCCTTTAATGTCTATTACATAGCACTTTAGCATATCCTCAAGAACCTATATGGTTCTCTCTATTTCCCCATCTATTTGAGGATAGTAAGCTGAACTTAGTTTTAGCTAAGTGCCAAATGCTTGATGTAGTGATCTCCATAATTTGGATACAAATCTTGGGTCTTTGTCTAAAACTATGTCAACTGGGATACCATATAATCTCACTATTTCTCTAATGTACAGTTGTGCCAGTCTATCTAAAGGATTAATGAGATTAATGGGTAAAAAGTAAGCTAATTAGGTAAGCCTATCCACAATCACCTAGATGGTATCATGTTTTCTTCTAGTCATAGGCATGCTTACTAGGAAATCCAGTGCAATAGATCCCCATTTTCTCTTTCGTATAGCTAGGCTTTGCAACCTAACCCCTAGTCTCTGATGTTCTACTTTTACTTATTGGCACACGACACATTTAGATATAAATATGTCAATCTATTTTTTCATATTTGGCCATTAAAAGTGTTTCTTTCAACTTTGATACATTTTCATAGTTCTAGGGTGTATGCTTATTTTACTTAAATGAGCTTCTTTCAGGATTTGTTCTCTTAAATTATAACCTTTGGGTTCATAAATCCTATCTTGGAAATACATTAATCCTTGCTTATAAAAGAATCCCTTAAATAGTTTCCCATGTCTCTAACAAGATATTCTAGCAAGATCTGTATCTTGATGTTAGGTTTTCTGTATTTCTATCCTCCAGGCTGGTTGAATGGTTATTATTCTCAATTGGGCTTGCTCCTATTCTAGCCACTTGTTAGCCAAACAAGTCAAGCTATTAAGTTCATTCTGTTCTTTTTCTACTTCATGCTTTCGAATACCTGTATATTTCCTACTCAATGCATCAACCACTTTATTAGCTTTGCCTTCTGTGTACTCAATGGTACAATCAAAGTCTTCAAGGTATTCAAGCCATTTTCTCTATCTCATATTTAGCTTTTTTTTAGTGAAGAGATACTTAAGACTTTTGTTATCAGTGAAGATTTAAAACTTATTACATAATAGGTAATGTCTCCACTATTTTAAGGCAAAGATCACAGCTGCAAGTTCTAGGTCATGCACTGAATAATTTCCCTCATGTGGTCTTAATTGCCTTGAATCACAGGCTATGGCTTGTTTTTCTTACAATAGCACACACTGTAATCCCACAATAGATGCATCTGTGTAAACCTAAAAAGGTTTATTAGTATTAGGCAATATTAGCACAAGGTATTGAGCTTGCCTTTAAGTCCTTGGAAGCTTTTCTCACATTCTTCTAAGCATTCAAATTTCTACTCTTTTCTTGTCAATTTACTTAAAGGAACTGCCATTACAAGAAATTTTGGCACAAATCCTCTATAGTAGCTAGCTAACCACAAGAAACTTTTTATTTCTTTAACATTTTAGGTTGCTTCCACTATAAGATAGCTTCAATCTTTGTTGGATCCACAGCCATTCCTTGCCCTTTTATCACATGGCCTAAAAATTCAATCTGATTTGTCCAAAAATAGAATTTATTCAACTTGCCATAAAGTTGGTGTTTTTTTAACACATCTAGCACTATTCTTAAATGCTTTTTAGGCTCCTTCTCATCCCTTGAGTATACTAAGATAGCATCTTTAAAGATCACCACAAAATGGTCTAGATATGGTCTAAATGTCCTCTGCATCAAATCCATGAAAAAGGCTGGGGCATTAGTAAGCCCACAAGGCATTACAATTCATTCAAAATGACCATATCTTGTTCTAAAAGTAGTCTTCAGAATGTCTACTTCCTTAACTCTTAATTGGAAATCTATTGATCTAAGATCAATTTTGAAGAAAATTGTAGCCCCCTTAAGTTGATCAAATAAGCTTTCAATTCTAGAGAGAGGATACTTACTCTTCACAGTCATAGTATTGAGCTTTCTATAGTCCATGCATAACTTATGTGTTCCATCTTTCTTTTTCATAAACAGGACTAGTGCTCCCCAAGGAGACACACTTGGCCTAATGAATCCTTTTTCAAGGATTTCATCCAGCTGCTTCTTCAATTCATTTATCTCAAGAATTGCTATCCTGTAGGATGTAACAGACACAGGAATTGCTCCTGGAGCTAATTTGATCTGAAATTCTATTTCTCTCAGGGGAGGTTAACCTAGTAACTCAGGATGAAGTACTTTAGGAAATTCTCTCACAACAGAAATCTTGTCTAGCTCAATTTTAGTTTCTTTATCATTTAAGCCCATATATTCTTCTTCAGAGAGTATTGTCATACAATCCATTACTTTTACTTGCCCAACATCATGTTTTATTAAATCTTTTAAAGAATGTTCTATTAATTCTGGTAGTATCAATTTTCTACCTTGACAAGTTATAATGACATTATTTTCAGCTAATCAGTTCATGCCCCATATCATGTCATGACTAGTTGTTTCTAGAATGATCAAATTAGCCTTTAATTCCAGCTCATTTAGCCTAATCACAAAGTCTTTAACTATGTGCTGTGAGAACAACATTTCATTTCTAGCTGTCCTAATCATATACATTTAAGGTAATGTTGTAACCTCTAAGTCTCCCCTTTCTTCTTAGACCCTTCTATTTGACATACTTTCCTACCTGGTTGTTGGACTCTAATAGGCATGGGCTAACTTGTCCTTTCTTTATCAACTTGGGTGGCTGAGGTGTTAGCACTCTTTTTCTTTGGCCTTGTTGGTTTCTTGGCCAATGAGCCCCAAACTTGCCTAACATTCTTCTCTCTTATTTCTTAACTGGGCAATCTCTGACCTAGTGTTCTTGAGAACCACACTTTAAGCATCCCTCTATAAGTCTGTAACATGGTTTGAAACCATGATATTTCCTATAGGTTTGGCATTGAGGCCCAAACCTTTAAGCCCCTTTCTGCCTTTTCTATTTTCTTCCGGGTTTAGCTTTCCCTAGTCTATCTCTAGCTCTTTGCGTGTCACTTTGTTGTCCCATAGGGGTTTCCTTAATGTTCCCTATTGTAGGATGGTGGAATTCTTGCTCTAGTGTTAGAGCTCTCTGGACAACTTCATAATAATTCTTAATGCCACTGGTTTTGAGTATTTGTCTCAATTCAGATCTCAACCCCCTTATAAACCTCGTAGTGTTCAATTCTTCTTGTCCATCATACTGAGAAGCATACATAAGAAGACTACTGAATTTGTGCTCATATTTTCTAACAGACATGTTTCCTTGTTCCAACATATCAAACTTTATTTGCTTTTGATCTTTAAGAGCTTCACTGACATACCGTTGTTGAAAGACTTGTAAAAACTCAACCCATCTCATAAGTTCTTTCTGCCTTGTAGGATTTCTTTCATTCTTACTCATATATACCCTCTGCACTGTCCTCCACCATAACTCTACACTACCTTCTAACTTGAAAGTAGCTAGTAGCACCTTCTAAGTGGATGTAACTTCCATTCTTTCAAACACCTTTTCTATTAGATAGATCTAGATCTCAGCCTCATCTGGATCACCATTACCTTTGAACACAAGTGGTTTAAGTACTAAAAAGCCTTCTAGTTGGCCTTCTCTTAAACCCTCTCTTCTTGGTCTTTCTCTTCCCTTTTCAGGGACCTTACATGTCCTTTTAGAGGTTAGCTCTTTAGAGCTTTTAGAAATTGGCTCTACTCTTCTAGCATTAGTTCCTATTTGTTCTCATTCTCTGTTCCCATTGCTTCTTTTGATTTCTGATCTCAGTTTTCCACCTCTTAGATTCTTTCTCTCATCATCTTGTTCTAATTCTTCCTTTGCTTCATATCTGTTAACTTGCTTTTTTTCTTATTGGTTCTTTTCCTGGCCTTTTTCTTACTCTTTATTCTTCTTGATCTTCTTCAGCCATAGCACCCCTGGATGCTTGGGCCTAACCCCTAGTAAGGGCCTGCATACCTACTACAAGCTGAGTAATGGCGGCTTGTATCATCCCCATCATATGTTTCATTTTTTGTTGACGTTGAACACAAGATCCAGGCTCTATGGCCCAATTAGAAGGTTTTGTCCTACTTTCATATACCTCCTCATTTTTAGGCTATTGATCATTCATTTAATCAGCCTTGGTATTCAGTTGTTCCTCTTTTTCTCTTTTTCTTTCTTTTTCTCTACATTTGGTGATCATTCCTGCAAAAGATAAGAATGGTTGATACTCATAATGGGTATTAGCCTAACAAACCATTTAGGTCCCATATAACCATAGCTCTAATACCATATCTGTTAGGGCCTAATTCACCCCCGCCCTAAACCTCTTAGGAGGTTTAAATTAACCGATTATTTTTCAATGAACCAGTTGTTTTTTATATGGTGAATTAGGTCTTGACAACCAGGATACTTAACCAAAAATTTTAGTTCTTACTTAGGTGGGACTTAGATGGAGGTTACTAACTAACCCATTCTATGAAATCTTATTAGATTTATAGCTTAACAAGTTAAGTTGTAAGTCTAACACATTAGGTTATAAGTTTAACATGTTACCTTAATGAATGTAGTTGGCTTAGCTTACCTTATTACCAATTAGGTGCATAGCTGGGTTTGTGTATGTACGTGTATGTGTGTGCTTTAGTATACTTGGGGAGTCTTACTTGCAACCTAACATAAATACATACCATCATGCAAACACACATTCAGACAACCATGCATACTAAGGTACTCTAGCATAAGTCATGCACACATTTCTAACCTATTACACCTTATGCCTTGGAAGGCTTACCTAGCCCATTATATACATACAAAGCACTTTCCATGAACTACTCTGAGTGGCCATATGTATATACGTTTCATAAACAAATTAGGCATCTTAGGTGTTACATGGCCAAAAGTTACATACACTAAAGTTAAGCCATTACAAAATCATGCATGCACACATATTGGGCTTAAACAATTTCAACTTCCACAGTTACTTTAACCTCCACTTTTACAAGATAGTTAGGCCAAAGTTGTCTTATAACCCTCTACTCTTTACCTAAACCAGAAAAAATGCAAATGCAGCTAAACCCATAGTAGCCATCACAGCCTACACATCAAGTTACAACCATTAGTTCACAATATGGATTTTCAATCCGTCTTTCATAAGCCACAAATCCAAGCCATTACCTTCTTACACATGTACTCTCCAAGAGGTTTCTCATCACCTAATCTTCCATTTTGTTACCTAAAATGGGTAGAAAAGGGCAATGAGTACACAGGTACTCAATAAGGATTCGATTCAATACCTAGTGCCTACACAATGTTCTAAACATTATTATTCATATAAACCTGTAACCAGAGATAAAGAAAAAAAAACACAAGGCATAAAATAATGCAAGATACTTATATACATAATTCAAAGGTTAGCGAATGCAAACAATCAAAGAAACACGCAAACACACACACCACACAAGCAGTTTCACTTAACATAGCAAGCATTTCTTTTATTCCAATTTAGCAAATGATCACTTTAATTGGATTCAATTTAACTTAGAGCTAAAAGTAATTAAGTAAGTTTGGCCGAGCTTGTCAAAAACCCTTATACTTGCTGAAGGCAAATTAGCTAGCTCAGCATAATGCTTAATGCACACATAGCCCATTAACATAGCCTTTAAGTTCCATTAGACATAACCATCCCGTAGGGTAATTTTTTCCCCTTCAAAATCTAGGAGAAAAAACCTCATATAAACCCTTACTTAGCTCAGAAATGGTAGCAAAGAAGCTTGAACACAGCAAACACCACATGTGCCACCATGCTTCGGTTTTGCTCTTTTCGGTTCTCCTTGCCTTAAGCCTTCTTTTTGACCATTTGCAGGAACTTTAGCTCAAGTTTTTTATGAATGGAAACTACATTAAATGACTTAGAAGCTACCTTGAAAGGAATTAAGTCCAAGCGGTGGTCATTTTGGCCAAAATGGCATTGGTAGCCAAGTCTATTGATTAATCCTTGGTTTAACCTCCATCAAGCCTTCATATCATTTAGGTTATTTGTTCAACCTACTTAAATATTTTAGTGGCATGTTTTGAGCACTCACTTTTCTCATTAGTTTAGCCAATTAAGCCCTCAAACTTCCACTTGAACATAGGTACACTTTAAGTGCATCCTAGAGCCCCTTAGTGCACTCTAGAGTGCTTTTTATGGCTTTCATATGTTTTTCACCTTTTCTTGGCCTACATTGTAGCCCTCATTCTCATTTTAATCCTAAGCATCAATCTCCCACAATCTCTATCAAGACATTTGGCTTTAGGGCCTTCACATGCCTATGGTTACACACAAAGGTGTGCTTAAGAGTCTCTTAGTGCTCCTTTTTGGAGCACTTTAGTTTCCTTCTTGTTTCTACCTTGTATTAAAATCCACCTTCTTGTTTTATCATTTAGCATCCATCCCACCTTGTTTCCCTTTAAGGCACTTGGTTTTAAAGCCTTTATGGTTACATAAGTGCTCATAAAAGTGTGCTTATGAGCCCTCTATGCCCCTCCTTGGTGCTCCCTTAGTTCTCTTAGGCTCTTTGCCACTTTTGCATCACATTATGAGCCTTCACTTCAAAGCCTATCTTGGCACTTAGTTTTAGTCATTTTTGGCTCACAAGTATAGCACTTTCCCTCATGTCCCAGTAAGGTGCACTTGGGATGTCCTTAGGGCATCCTATGGGTATTTGACCTTCTATGGGTCCCTTTCTTCATATGCAAGACATGCATCACTTATCTACACCATTAATGTACATCATATGCACATAAAAATCACAACCCGTGGCCTATGCAAGTCACAGCCATGACAATGGGTTTTTCATTTTGGAAAATCTATCTTTCTGGAAGCTTGATGTATCTCCATTTAATTGGTTTTGGAATGATAATATGAATTTTTTCTATGTTAGCTTCTAATACCCAAGTTTCCTATCACGTATCAAATTCTAAAGCTTTAGGTTCAATTTTTGTTGTCGTGACCTTATAATAAATTCTATACACCAAAACAAGATCCTAGGATCCTTCTAACATATCAAAACCAGATGTCATTATATATGCAATTAAAACTTTCATGATATAATGATCTTTTAAAGAAACAATGAAGTTTAGATGGCAATTAAAATAAATTGGTCCATCGCACAGACTTGATTCTACAATGCCCAGCAAGGAATCACATAATTTATTATGCCTATAATCCCTTAAGGCAATTATCACAAAAGTGTTCAAATCATTTCTCATTAAAGGTTTTAAAGCAGTTTGCACAAGTCCAACATGCAAGTAGTTATAGTCATTTTCTAGATGATCTTTGATCATGTATTTTAAAAACAGTTCAAATTTATGGTCTTATTTCATTATTGGAATAGTTTTTTCTACCGTTTTAATGGCATAAGTCATTCTGAGATAAAAAGTCTCCTTTTGATAAACATCTGATTTATCCATTTTTTGAATATTCCAATTTCCTAATTTCTTTTCAACATCTCTAATTAGAACAGCTTGTGAGTTCTTCATTTTTCTATTCCTCATAATTTCTTCTTCCTCTTGTATTTTTTAAGCAGACCTAGTCAAAGTTCTAAAGATTTTATCCATTAGTGTTAGTATCTTTACCTAGGGATGATCACTGTTCAAATGAAACCAAAAAAACTAAAAAATGAATTAGTTTGAAAATTCAGTTCGGTGAATTTAGTTTTTCGGTTTGGTTTCGATTAAGACCAAATAAGGTGTAAATCAATTTTGGTTGAGGCAATCGGTTATTTCGGCAACTGTATAAACCAAAATTTTATTCTTTATCTTAGGTAAGTTGATAGATCTGCAAAAAGTGAGGGCTAACTATAAGGGAAATAGAAGGTTGATGGCTTTAATTGAGATTTGGCCATCTTAAACTGGGAAGAAAAAATCCATTGAAACACGATGGGGACTGACCATTAATGTGGTCAATGGTACCCAAAAGGTGTCGGCATCTCTTAAGGCGGAGGAGGTCATGGTGGCAGAGCCCACCACCAAAAAGGGCCCTCCTCTGCTCCTAAATTGAGAAAATTGCCAAGGAAAAACTACCGGCCAAGGAGTAGAAGGCTCTGAAGCATGCAATGATTGGAGAAAAAAAAAGCCAAGGTATCATCGCAGAATGAAGAGGAAAAGCTAAGGATCTGCTTATATATGCAAAAAAATCTAATGAAATCGTGGAGAAGCTCCATCTCATCACATTGAAAATCTGATGAAATCGCTGATTTGCAAAAAATGAATAATTTTGAGAAAAAAATCAAAGTTAGTATTTCGGTTATTTCGGTTTGAAATTGAACTAAACCAAAAAATTCAATTTGATTTTACTTTGGTTCCATCCTTCTATTCGGTTAATTTAGTTTGTTATAATAAAAAACCGAAAATTGAAAAAATTGAAAAATTTTGGTTTAGTTTTAACCGAATAAACCAAACGATCACCCCTATCTTTACCAGCTATTTGTCAACGTTTTATGCGATCTTACTGTCCTTTCACTTCAATAACAAGTCATATGGTAGCTATGTAACTTGGCCGATAGTCTGAAAAGAACTTAACAATAATCTTTAATTACTAATAGGAGATGAGCTTTAGAAGTTCGATTAATTCTTGAATCAAAGAAACAGGATAGAAAACAAACTTTAGGGACTAGAATGCTCAAAATCTGAAAGTTTGGTGTAGGTGTATGGCACACACCGATGCACATAAAAATTTGCCGAAAAATTGTAGGAGATTTTTGAACCCTCAACCACTATATCTCAACTAAACCTTACACCAATTGAGTTGAGTTTCTATGTCGAGTTAGGAATGAATTATATAATATCTCATACGCATGGTCAAAATCTTAAATACAAGTTAGGATTTAAATCAAACCAATGCCTTAAAAATTTCAAGTAACATATGCATTCATGTCCCTGTTGTTCTACCAAAACGATAAGAAGAAACATCCATGGTACAAGTGGCCCGGGTTTGTATCTAGCTCTTACCATGGTGGAGTAGCCACAATTGCTAATGTAGCTCACATGCCATCCAGATTCTAAGGAACAGACAATTAATCTCTATCTTTCCTAACAAACTGCTACTACTCTACTACTTTTGTGATATGCTTTCAAGTACCAAAATAATAATAATAATAATATACATTTGTATGTTAAAGTAGAGGTGTTTAATGAGCCAAGCTGACTAGGCCCAAACTGGGCTTGGCATTGGTTTAACCTAGCCCAGCCCAGGAAAGGGATGGAATTTGGCTTACTTTTCCTGGACCAGGGTATGAAAAAATGGATAGGCCCAACACGGTACAAAATTGCATTCAGCCTGACACTAAGCACATATCAGCCCAAACTAGCTAAGTCGGGCCTAATGTTGGAGACACGGGAGGCAACCAAAATTCAAATAAAAGAAAAAAAAGAAAAATTGCAGAATTAGTCCCTAGTAGTCTAAAATGACTAATTTAGCCTAAATTACCATTTTAACCCCTCCAACCTAAAGAAATGGTTAGTTTTTTAGGTCATTTTGCTCCAATGAAATTTAGGCTTTCCTATAAATAGAGATGTTCATTTCCACTCTCTTTTACACTAATACCTACCACCGTTTTTCTACAACTGCAACATTTTCTCCAATTCGGCAATAGTTTTTCACTTCTTGCTAGCATACATTTTTCTTAATCTCTAGCTAATCTCTTTTTAATCTTCCGTGATTTTTCACTCACGCTTTTTGGCAATGACATCAATTAAGAGCATTAAATCCAATTCGGCAATAGTTTTTTTCCTACACTGAATTGCATTTGTTTTTCTATCACAACCATCGGTAAAGAGGGATCCACATCCTAGAGGTTGATGATGAAGCCAATATCAATATGATGAATATTGATTTGGATATTGATGCGCAACTATCGGACAACAACATACAAGTCCAAAAGACTATCTCAACTGTGGATCGAGAAAGAGAAGATGGGTCATAACCGACACTTCATAACCAACACCTTGAGGGCACACAAGGTAAATTCAGGAGACTCTCATCTTAAGTGTGGAAGCATTTTGAGACTCTGTGGGAAAAAGACAATCAATTTTTAAAGTGTAAGTAGTGCGGGAAAAAATTGGCACATAAACTCAACTCGGGGATGGGAACATTACGACGCCAAATTAGATCCAATCATCCCAACCTCTTTCCTAGTGCAACATCCAGTTTCAATGGACAAACAAAACTTCAAAGAACTGCCGATAGCTCATGTATTTTTAAATTTAACCAAGAAAATTGTAGAGAAGGCATGGTTAATTGGATTATGCTAATAAAAAAACCTTTTAAATAATCTAATCATATTCATTTTGAAACTTGGATTAAATCACAATTGAACCCTATTTTTAATAAGACTTTTGAGTACCATTAGGAGAGAGGCCTTTAAAATGTTTGAAGCAAAAAATTCCAACTTGTAAGTGTTTTTTTCTACTCTAGATCACTATGTTGCATTCATTAGTAAGCTGTAGACATCTCCCAAAGGTCAAGATTTTATTGTATTATTGTTTATTAGATTGATGATGACTAAGTGATGCAAGAAAATATTCTTTCGTTTAACTATATAAACCGATCATGCTAGTTGGAATATCTCTAAAAAAAAATTTAGATTGTGTTGACAAAGTTTTCTACATATCATTTGGTAATGCATCAACAATGATTTTGCTGACCATGAATTAAGACTTTCTGAAACCCCATCAAGATAGTGCATTTTTCCATGTAAGATGTTTATACCATATTTTAAGTTTGTGCCATATTATTCGGTAGTGCTTCAACCATGATTTTGCCACTCATGAATTGAGTCTATTTCTGAAACCCCTTCGAGATGATGCATTTTACCATATAAGATGTTTGTGTTATATTTTAAATTTGTATGTCCAAAGAGGGTTGGAAGTTTTGCAGGCCAAAATTATGCTGAATTGGAATACATTACACTATTTGAGGTTAAGACCCAAAATTGCTTAGGAGTTCAAAGCAAAGTGTCTTGAAACATAATCAAAGTTTTAGTTGGAAATGGTTTAAATTGGATTGCCCTAGACAGTGGAATTCAACATATGAAATGTTGATATATGCATGCCCATTTGCACCTTTGTTGACTGTATTTTTAAATTTGAAAATGGGTTTTGAAATGCTTAAAGTTGATATGTAGGATAAGTGTTACAAACTAAACAAATTGCTAAAATATTTTTACATGGCCGTTGTTTTCTTCTCTGGTGTTTACTTCCCCATTATCCACAAATTTATGCAGTATTTCTTAAACATTATCTATGTTCTTAACTAGTACAAAAATGACATATTTTTAAAATCCACTGTTGAGGCCATGGGACTTAAATGGTTTCCATATTTCAATGAAATCCCCCCAATCATTTTACTTGCGTCTACACTTGACTCGACCATAAAGCTTATGTGGTATGCTTCAATTACTTGAGGTGCATTATGACCAACTCTTAGAGATAGCCATATAAATGTACTTGTTATTTCTGCTACTACTGACACTCATTTACGTGAGTTATACAAAGTGTATTCTTTCAAGCATTCGAAGAAGGTAAGATCCACTGCACCTCAGACGATCAGTGCTTCATTATTGTTCTCTTTAGCATGACTCAACCCTGCGGCCCAAATCCTAAAATGTCCTTGACCGACATCTTCAAGTCTGTCTAAAGTAGACTATTACCACACCACGTCAAATAAGCAAAGTGAGGATAATGTATTGGAATGGTGAAAATGAAAAGCAACATCATTTCCAAAAAGGTTCTAGCTACACCCGTCTTAACCATTGCATCAAAGTTTGCTTTCACTATAGGTAAACAAGTGATTTCAAAGAAAATGGGACCAAAAGCAGTAGAGGTCTATGTATGCAACTGTGATTGAGGCCTTGTTACCATATGAAAGCAAGACCAAAAGAGTTCTGATTATGAGGTCCTATCCGATGAGTAAGCATACACCCAATTTATTTTAACTTAAATCAACTTAGTCCATGATGACTTATTTTTATTTTGACATCTTTTTCAACCATAACCAATTCTATTTAAAAACCAATATTACTTTGGTGTAATAATCCATCGAAAGTAAAATTTTGATGATATTATTAAATTTTTATGAATTTATCTTTTTTAGGTATTAAAATAAAAATTCATAAAAATTAAATAAAATTATAAAAAAATTTATTTTCAATGGATTGTCACACTTACATAATTTTAGCTTTCAAATGAAATTAATTTCATGCAAAAAAGATGTAACAAATTAAAAATAAACCATTTTGATTTATATTAACTTAAGTTAAAAATGAATTTAGTGATAGATTATTTGGGTTTCTACTCTTTTAGAAAAGGAAATAACCCAACCCAGACCTAGATAAAACCTAGCCCAAACCTAGCCTGCATTACTTGGATTATGCCCAAACCTGACCAATCCTAACCTAGATTAGGCCGGCTCGGCCCAGTAAACGCCTCAATATTAAAGGTCGTTCTTATATTTGTGTGAAAGGATAGCAAAATATGACCCGACTCAATGACCTGGCCTAACCCACTAGAACCCAAACCCAACCTGACCTAATTTGACTATAAAAGTCAATGACCTGAACCCGAAACAACCCAAACCCGAGACTTACTTGACCTGAACCTGAAATGAACCTATGACTAGACCCGACATGACCCAATTTTAACCCAAATCAACATAAATATGTGGTCAACAGAGATTTAAAAAATTATGATTTTTTATATATTGCTTACTTATCTAAATTACACATCAATGATGACCATACAATTTAAGAAATTTTAACATACTATAAAAATATTTTTTATATAGGAGTCTTTAATAATAAATTAATAAAATAATATGTTTTATGTAAGCGTCTTTTAGAATTTAATAATTTACGGATTTGCTTGTACGTTCTTTTGATGTATGTAATCAACACACTGGGTCTCATCTGGTAGTTAAATTAGACATCGACTAATCCAGATCAAGTAGTAATAGATCCATTTATGAAAAACTTTATTTTCCACATAAAATTTTTCTTTTTATTTTTATTTTTTGGTAATCCTTCACAAATTTATTGAAATGTTGGATACTTGGAATGATTATTTGGGTTTCAAATTTCAAGTTTGCTACACAACTTCAATTGGTAAAAAAATATTAACTTAATATAGTTAATTGTTTTAAATTAGGGTATTTGAAATTTGATTTAGTTAGTATGATTTTCTTCTTTGTTTAAAAGTTGATTCAATTAATTTCAAATGTATCGAATTAGGTTTTTTTATGTTTAGTCAAATTAAATTTTTTAATAGTTTTTTTCTTTCACTAGTATTAACATTCTCACCCAACCCCATATTACTAATATTATTGTCTTGTATCAGTAGAAATGATCAATATAAGATTAGCCTTTAACTATTTATCTTTTAATTTGAATTTAATTTACCATAAACCCAAAAACCTAAACTTAAACTCAAAATCCTAAAACCCTAAACACTTACCCTAACCTAAACCTTAACTCAAAATCCTAAAACCCTAAACACTTACCCTAACCTAAACCTTAAGCTCTCAATCTTGACTATAAAACACAATACCTAAACCTAAATCCTAAACCCCAAACCCTAAATCCTAAACCCTAACCCTAATTGAAACCTTAACATTTACCAAAAACCTAAACTCTAACCTTAATCATAAGCCTTTAATCCTAACCCTAAACCTTAACCTTAAAACTCTAAACCCTATACTTTAACACTTAATATTATTTTTAACTCTTATCCTAAATCTTAACAATTAATTCTAAACTTTACCCTAAACCTTAACTTCCCTCTTATGTTACCTTTTATATTTAATAATTTTTATATCTATGGTCTTCCATATTTAATATCTTCCTTTTTAAGAACATCCATATTTAGTAAGTCTTACATTCATAGGCTTTCATATTTAATAGGTTCCATATTTTAGTTCTTCTAAAATTAGTAACTTCCATATTTAGTAAGTTTGATGATCTTAATAGATAATTGTCAAATTACAACATTGGTCCCTAAACTTTTAAGTATTGCATAATAAGGTACCTAAATTTTAAAAAATTTTGTTTTAGTCAACATAATAATTACAATATAGGTCCCTATATTTTTTAAATCTTTGCATTTTCACCTGAAGTTTTTTTAAAATTTTACAGTTTAGTCAATAATAGAGTAATAGTGAACTAGAGTTATATTTCGCAACAATTTCATTGTAAAAGTTAGATATCACAGTAAATTTGTTAGAATATAATTAAGAAAATTCTTACAAATTTTTTAATTTAACATACTAAGAAAATAAAAATTAACATTAATTAATTGCACAAAAAATTGAATTATTTAACTTAATTTTTAACAAAAACTAAACAAAAAATTGAATTAATTAAGTAAGTTCAACATACATACTAGTAACCTCAACAAAGTCAACTGGTCAACCCAAGTTTGGATTGAAACCCGATCTGAAATTATTCGAGACTAAAATTGACTTACCTGTATTGAACCTGAACCTAAACAAACCTGACCCAATCTAACCCGGACCTAAAATCACTCAACCCAAAATTAACCTAAACTTAAATGACCCGATCAAGATCTGAATTCACACTAACCGAATTAAATCCAAATTTAAATGATATTGCCCAAATCTAACCGGGCCCACAAAATTTTCATTGCTATGTGTTTGTGTCATCTAGATGTTGACCCGATCAGGATTTGAATTCATACTAACTCAATTAAATCCAAATTTAAATGATATTGCCCAAATCTAACCAGGCCAACAAAATTTTCATTGCTATTTGTTTGTGTCATCTAGATGTTGACCCGATTTGGATCTAAATTCACACTAATCCAATTAAATCCAAATTTAAATGATATATGCCCAAATCTAACTGGCCCACAAAATTTTCATTGCTATTTGTTTGTGTCATCTAGATGTTGACTAATTAATAACATACGTAGTAGGAACTGGCGATCTGTGGATGATGACTTTGAAGGTTGCCCACAAGATGCGCGTAACTTGGACTGATTTGATTTGGTACGGACGAATAGCGCAGGCTGCTTTCAATTAGTTAATAACTATTTTAATTATATACCATCGACGTATAGCTTGACGTATTATATTAAGTTAAACAATGACATCAGAAAATTAAAGAAAATAAATAAATAATAGTTGTTAGTTACCATCGCTGGTAATAATATTTGCTGCTAAAACAATGAAAACAAATCCCATATCATCATAGTGAAAAGGTAAGAAAATAAAAATGACGTTACTTCGTGTATTTCAACTGAGTTTCGCTTGGTAATATTCCCTGTTCTTATTTTATAATTTTATTTTCAATTTTTCTAAAATAAAATAGAAAAATATGTTCTGTAAATTATTTCTTGTTTCTATTTGAAAACTAGAAAATAATATTTCAAAAAGAAAATAGAATTACGAAAATGTTGACTTTCGGTATTTTTTCTAGAATGGATTTGAAAAACAGGAACATACTTTTATCGGGTGTTGGCTTTGAAATTTTACTTAAAAATGTTTAAATTTTTGGTTGCGTACCAAAGAAATATTTTTATTTTAAAATATGCTTCAAATGCCCCTTGCAATTGCATTGATGGCTTTACTGCTGGTTTTTTCCAGTATAATTGAGAGGTATTTGATTCTGATATTTCTGCTGCTGTCTTTAAATTCTTTGAATCTGGTGTTCTACCTACTAGCCTTGCTGCTACTGCTATGTATTTGGTGCCGAAGTATACCCATGCTTCTTCGGCATCTGATTTTAGGCCTATTGTTTGCTGTTTTAATTTGTCTTTTATAAATTTATATCCCAGATTTTGGCAAACAGGCTATAGGGAATTATGCTTGAAATTTTGCATAAAAGTAAAGGGGTTCTGATAAAAGGAAGGTTAAGTGTTGACAATGTGATGTTGTGCCAGGAGTTAGTTAGGGGTTATATCCGTAAAAGAATTATGCCCGTGTGTAGTTAAGGATTGATTTGAGAAAAGCGTATGATTTATTGGATTGGAACTTTTTGTAGCAATTATTGCTAAAGTTGGGTTTCCCTGTAAGATGGGTTAATTGAGTTATGCTTTGTGTGAGATCTCCTCATAATTCAATTGCTTTGAATAGTTCTTTATGTTGATATTTTCCTAGTAGGGATAGCAAAATCTTACTCAACCAAAGACCTGCCTAAACCCATCAAAACCCAAGCATGACTTGATCAGATTTGATAAAAAAAGTTAATAACCCAAACCTGACTATACCCAACCCGACTTGAACCTGAACCTAAACCTAATTGAAGTAAAACCCGAAAAAACTCAAACCTAAATAACTCAAACACAAATTGACCCAAACCTAAGGCTGATCTAACCCGAACTCGAGATAACCCGATAACTAAATCTAACAAAACCCAATTTTGACCCTCACTCTAAACATTAACTTTCTTCTTTATTACCTTTCATATTTAGTAAGTTTCATATATAAGGGCTCTCATATTTAGAAACTTCTATTTTTTGGACTTTTATATTTAATAAGTCCCAATTTTGGGGCATGCGACTTTCATAATTAGTAACTGCTGGTGTTGTGCCCAAAAGGTAATCATGAGATAATTGTATTTTGCACATTAAGTCATGATATTTTATTGAACCATTACTCTAATAATTGTATTTATTGTTTATTTCTATATAACATAATTAAATATAATTATAACTATAGAATAATAGTATTCTTAAATGTCCACAGTTGAGTATTATTGTGGAATAGGTTGCAATAATATATAAAGACCAGTATATGTGGAGACTAATATGAGATATGTAGTCTACATAGAGGTACAAGTTGGAGAACTTGTGTACTAGATTAACACGCCATGAGAATACTACATGGAATGTTATATGAGTGTCAAAAGAGATTCTCATTGTGATCATAGTATATGTAGTCCTTCGACCTGAGGTCATCAAGGTTCCTTGTATGTAAGTCACATACTTTGATACTTCCCTTTGTTGCTTGTAACAAAGTAAACATGAAGGTTGTCATTGGGTATGTCACATATCATAAGGAGGGATTTTTATGATCCTGACGGGATTCGTCCCTTCTATATAATGGCAGCAATATCTCTGGACCCTTTGATTGAATGAGACTGGGGAAATGCATGATCATGCTCGTATGACTTGATATAGGATATCAATGCCATCAATTTCAGTATACTAAACAATCAATAAACCATAGATTGAACGATATGAGGATAACACGTTCCATGTCTTGTGCTCCATCTTGATATCTTGGATAGAAGGTGATGGCATATATGAATAATGATCATAGATTTTTAGTTCAATCACAAACTTTCTTGTCACTTAGGTAGAAATAATGTGTTGCTAACCATCACTCATTATTTATGATCATAAATATAATTTATAATCATTGCCAATGTGATAGAGGCCTATAGGATCGCACACTTAGGGCCAATTGCATTATTTTAGTGCATGGGCCAAATTGTTTGGTTTTGGTTTTATAATTATTTTGAGTTAATTATTGGCCCAAAAGTTAAGACAATTTTAAGCCCGAAATTAAGTCTAAACAAATTAGGTTATAAAATCTATTTGGCTTGGGAGTTTTGCTTCATTATATATATATGTTATATAGTGTTAATTTTGTGGCTACTTCCCTAGTATGAAATCAAAAAAGGTTCTGAGATATCCGACCGCATTCACCTCTTGCCTTTTCTTAGATGATGCAAGCTAGTACTATGAGTACAAGAGGAACGCTCCTAGCAAAAATTGAAGCGTGGTAATCTGAGTAGTTGCTAGTAAAGAAAAAGGCTGTTTAAGCGTGTGTAGCCTTAAAACATCAAATTTTGCATTACTAGGGAAATAGTGACATCTAAAATTGAGTTTCTTTTGCATGAAATTGGTTACCTATTTTATGCAATAAAGTTCTCACTATATAAGTATGGGAATTAAGATTTTGATGTATAAAAATGAGTTCATATTAACAAAACATGAGTTCATTCCATATGAAATTGAAGCTTTCCCGTAAAGTCTAGCAAAATCTCTCTCAATATGCAATTAAATTCTTAATATATGAAATTTGTTACCTATTGCATGAAATTGATATCTAAAGGTATAAAACTCTTTAAACATGATCATTTCTGTGAAAAAAAATGACTAGTATATTTTTTGAATAATTACTATATTTATTATTCAATTGAAATCCTTTTTAATAATTATTATATCTAATCATTAAATGGATAAGGTTAATACCATATTTACTAGCTTGGAAAAAGGAAGTAACATTAATTATTACCATATTGTTTGACGTGAAAATCTAAAACACACTTAAGTGTTTAAGCACACAGTGGATGGCATCAAAAGGGGCCAATTTCCGTTTGGGGTGGATTATTTATTGTAGATTTAATTGGATACTAATTGGGATATTAACTTTGTTTAAAATTTTTAATTATGGAATTTTAGTTGTAAACGTTTCCTTTTTTAGTTAGTTTCATTGCATTCAAGTCTGCTTTTGTTCTTAGCATTCACAAAGTCACAACAGGTCTCTGTTGAAGCTTTTTTTCACAATTGTCCAAATTTTAACAGTTTTCAAAGAGTAGTATGTTGTTCGATTTGAATGAGCCTTCTAATTCCTATTTGTTCGACATTGAGAATGAAGAGCTTAAAGGTTGCAATGGTGTATGTAATGGTGACATTTATGGTGAAGATTTTCACAGTAAGTGACGGGGAAGACGATGTTAATCATGGGGCTAGTGGTGACGATGATGTTTGAAGTGTTTTATTTATTTATGTTTTTTTTGTCATCTTCTGTTGTGATGGTTTTGCCCATTTCTTACTTCTAGTTTTGGTTTCTAAATTTTCATAGGTACATTCGTGGAAGAAGATGATTAAGTTATAGATGATAGAGGGGGTGGAGTAAAGGGGTCGATAAAGGTGGGTCTAAAATGCATGCAATTGTTACGTGTTTGTATTGTTTACTTCACACTAGTTGTTATTACTTTATGTTTGGTACAAGTTTTAATATGTGTGTTTCTATATACATTATGTATTTATCTATTGTATGTTTGCATTATTCATTGTTTTTTTTTTTGTCATCTTTTATTGTGATGGTTTTGCCCATTTCTTACTACTAGTTCTGGTTTCTAAATTTTCATATATACATTTATAGAAGAAGATGACCAGATTGTAGCTGATGAAAGGGAACAAAGTGAAGGCGTTGATGAAGGTGGGTCTAAGATGTATGCAACTATTGTGTGTTTTGTATTGTTTGCTTCACACTAGTTGTTATTACTTTATGTGTGGTACAGAGTTTACTATGTGTGTTTTTGTATAAATTATGTATTTACCTGTTGTATGTTTGTATTATTCATTGCTTTATAATCCGAAGTATGCATAAGGGCATGTTTATTTGTTAATTTAATGTGCTAGTCTCCATTTTATGCTTCAATTGCATTTTAATGTGTTTATCCATGTGAATTATATATTTATCTATTGTATGTTTATATTATTAATTGTTTAACCCCTTTTTTCATCCCTAGTTTCTAAATGTTGTAGGTACATTAATAAAAGAAAATAATTTGCATTTTGTGTTTCGATTGTTAGGTGGCATTGAACAAGATTCTTTGGAAGACATTGGTTTTGAGAGTTTAGAACCTACTTTCACATTCTTTAGTAGATATGCTATTGAGAATGGGTTCAAGGCTAGTCGGAATAAAGTTCGGAAAAGGCATGAAGTTGTGTATGATGCTGAGTTTTGTTCTCACGGGCAAGGGGCAAAGAATTTGGCAAAGAATAACGTGGGGGAAGTGTCATATCGAAAGTATACGTTGAGGTGTGGTTGCAGTGCCCATATTTGATTCAACTATAAAAAGGATGGGTAATGGATGTGTGTTCGGCATAACAAGGACCACAACCATCCTTTTATGCCGACACAGATGCGACATTTGCTGAACATAAGTAAGGAGATGACGGGGGAGCAATTCGGGACGTTAATGTCATTGGTGAATAGTGGTATTAAAGTTGTTGACACATTTAGGGTATTGAAGTGGGTGGGCCTGAGCAGTCTAGTGTTAAGAAAAAAACATTGTACAAAAAAGTTGCATCTGTAAGGGTTGAGGTTGCTTCCAAGGGTGATGTTGCATCATTAGTTCAGAGTTTCAAAGAATGTGCCAAGACTGACCTAGATTTCTTCTATGCCATCAAGGTTGCTGAGATCGGTAGGTTTAGCAATTTCTTTTGGCATGATAGTCAAATGAAGGGTGATTATCCTCTATTTGGTGATCTAGTGTCGGTGGACACAACTTACTGGATAAACTGCTATAATATATTCTGTGTGCCAGTCATTGGGGCGAACCACCATCAGCAGAATATCATGTTTGGCTGTGCGTTCCTAGTGGAGCAGAACGCAAAGGCTTTTGATAAGCTACTGAAGACCTTCTTAAGGAGTATGAATGGCATTGAGCCAAAGATTTTGTTCTCAGATCAAGACAATGCTTTCTTGCATGCATTTGATGGTGTCTTCAAGGAAACTAAGCATAGGTTATGTTTATGGCACATATCAGAAAAGGTGCCTACTAAGCTTCGTCATTTATGTTGCCAATCCGATTTTCACGCCAAATTGATGAAGTGCATTTATGATTGTCTGACCGAAGATGAGCTTGAGCATAATTGGAATGAAATGTGTGATCAGTTTGGGTGATTAGAGGATAATTGGTTAAAATCACTTTGGAGAATATGAGAAAGATGGGCTCTATGTTTTTGCAGAGACATTTTCTCGGCATGTGTTTAGTCAATTACCTCGAATATAGCTATTGTATCATTTTGGTATGGTTTTGTGTGTCTTCATGAATTAGTTGTACGTTCATGTTTTTACTTGGACTAGCATACTCTGAACTGGTAATATATTTGTGTTATTTTGTTACTGCCTTGTATTATTTTGCACTATTATTGTGTGCTTATATGAATATTTAGTTTTCATAAGTATGCTGTCAACACAACAGAGTAAGAGCACAAATAGTGTCCTTACTTCGTTTGCGAATAAGCAGATGGGGTTGATTGATATTTTTAAAGCTATTGAGGTATGGATTAAAGAATGGAGGCACAATGAGCTTAAGACATATTTTAATAACTTTGGGGAGTACGAGGTTTCTTTGCTAAATGATCTTTTGATTCATGCGTCCACCGTTTACAGTTTCAAACTGTTCAAAGACTTTCAGGAACAATTTAGTTTTGTGTCCGATGCAAAATTACAGTTTGTTAGAAAACCAATAAACCATATTTCCTGTCTACAGATCATACACATTCAACTTTCTCACATGATACATAAACATCACCTGACAATATAAATACATAACAAAAACAAACAATACATCAAGATTTAAGCATGGAACAACACCATTCCATTCCCAACCCTAAAATAACTCAGCTCATGGAACAGCACTAACAACACCCAAATACAAATCACACATACCCAAATACAAATAATGCAAACCCATACAAATCACACACACCCAACCACAAATCACACACACCTAGACACAAATAACACAAACCCATAAACACCCAAATACAAATCGCACACACCTAGCTATAATTCATCCCATACAATACAATCGGTCTATGTTTTTAGGTTTACAAACCACAATCGCACCTTATCTCCTTTTAGAGTTTGGATACTAGGTAATGAAACTGATGAAACCGAAGTTTGCACACAACTTTGTGGGCCATCGATCAAATCTTTAGACTGCCCTCATTCTTTCTTTTCCTCTTATCATCGAGGCTCTCCTTCTCATGGATCGATGCTATTGAACCAGTATCACCGTTTCTTATGTACGCCTCCATCACTATTTATGGAAGCCGGCATAAAGATGTAGTGTTTTTATGGAGGAGGCAAGAATGGCTTTCTTTTTACTTTGTTTTGTCTTCGATTTAGGGTATGGGTCTCGATTTTATGGGAAAAGGGCACAAATCAGGTAACTGCTCAATTTTGTCCCCAATTTTTCACGCATCTACATCTTTTTTGAAAGGTGGACAATATATGGGTTAATAGATAGAAACCGCCTGTACCTAACGGTGTTACTAAGTGTACTTACATTTAGGTGGACAGTCTCAGAACTTTTGTTTGACTTATTCCCACATAATCTCATATAATCCCATTTCCTTCTCTATTCAAATTTAATGGAAAGATAATGAAAGTTAAATTAGTGTATATACACCAAGTGTATATCTGAAAGGGCCTTTATTCCTTACCCACTTGACAACTTCACCTTTCAAGCTTCAACATAAAATTAAAAATGAGAATTAATAGTAAGAATTAAAAGATGAGAATTAATAGTAACTCTCTGGTAACATAAACAAGGGTGGAGCTACATTGAACTCGGTAGGGGCAATTGCCACCCCTTAAATTTTACAAAACCTATATTTAGTCTACAAAATTTTTTCAAAAATGCATTGCGACTTCATTGAAAATTTTTTATTGACCCTGCTACCAAAAATTGCTATAGAAAACTAATAAAACATTGAATAATTAACCCATTCTTACCTAATTGATCCCAAACTTATCACATCGAACAAATTAACTAAAATGGTAAAAATCAAACCAAAGCCCAAAATGTTTTATTTTTTTCATATTAATTTCCTTTTTTTTCATTTTCTAGTGAACAAACTTGTTTCCTTACTTTAATAACATGGTTTAAATTCCATATTACTATATATTAAAAAGAATAAATATTATCTATTTCATTTATTCACTATTGATTTATTTTATAACATCTTTTATCATTTACTTCATTTTATTCCGTTGGTATGTATTTTTAAATTCAACTGTTTCTTAAAAGAAATTAGTTGTTTAGTTGAGCAAGCCCAACTTTTTTTATATAAGTGAATTTTGTATTAATGCTTATGTTATATTTTTCAACCAAGAAAAATATTGTTCAATTAGTGTTAATTTGTACAATTATTTATTTCATCTTTAGTAAACTGAGTGTACGTGTAATTTTCTTGCTTTATTTATATTTTTTGACATTTAAATTTTATTAGCAAAATATATATTAGTTTGTTTTAAAAATAAAGATACATTATAATAATTAATCCTTGCTCTCACTAGCTAAACTTTATAGCTCCGTGTCTGACCACAACTATCAATAACGAAACACCGGTTACCCCAATCACTAAACTTGTAAAGTTTTTGCATGACCTGGATAAGCCACCTGAATCTGTTAGTGATATATAAATTTTTAGTAATATATTATAGGCAGATTTCAGGGCAAACGGTTAACTTGTAAAAATCATCAACTTTCTTAAGCCTTAATACCTTTGGTATTGTGCAACGAAAAATTTGTACGATGCTTGGCATAAGTTGGACCCTGACTATTGACAAATATTTAAGTTTTCCATGGTTGCTAGCACATCATAGAGTGAATCAGTATGATTATTTAATAAAAAGAATCACCAATAAACTATGTGCTTGGAAGGCTTCTTTATTATTACGCGTAAGACACCTAGTGCTTATTAAATCTATTATTCAGGTGATGTCAAACCACCTGATAAGTTGTCTGCTCCTTCCTACCCATTTATGTGATAAATAATGTTAGCTCATCATCCATTTATTTTGGTCCTTTTCTCATGATAAACGTCCTACAGCATAGTGTGCATGGGATAAATTATGTTCTTCTAAATAAGTTAGAGGACCAGGGTTAAGGGATTTTGATGCATTTAATTATACCTATTTGGCAAAACAGGGATGGCAGCTTATACATAACTTATTGTTATCACTCTACAAGGTGTTGTGCAGGAAATATTTTCCAACTTCAAATTTTCTAAATAGGAAGAATGAGTCATACTCTCTAGTCTTTCCATTTTGGAAGGGTCTTATGGTAGGTAGTCAAGTATTACATGGCGGAGGGATCTAGCAGGTTAGTCAGGGAGTCTTAATAAATATTTGGCATGATAATTGGCTTCCCTTTGATAACTCCCCTTGTCCCATCAAGACTGTTGATGGCCAGGGGCCTCATCGTTCAGAGTCATGATGACTGGAGGAGAGACTTCTGGGAGGAAGAACGCCTGGTGGGTTGGATCGCCCAAAGGAGAGTGCCTGAAAGCTCAGAAACAAAGGGTTAGGAGGCCCCCGGAATGTGTTTCCGGGGGGGGGGGGGGGGCCCCCGGGGGGGGGGGAGCCTCCGACGCCCAAGTCAGTGGTTGGCCAAGAAAAGGCAGAGGAAATAGCACAAAGGGCTGAAGGAGTCTCGCCTGGTAATTTTCTCAGAGTGTGGGAGTGAGTGTTTTGCCAACCAACCTCCTGCCCAATATTAATTCCTGGTATTTATAGGAGTGCCTAGCCCGTTCAGATCGCGACACGTGTTCGGTCGGATGTTCCTGAATTTCTGGGCGTAGGAGACAGATAGCTGGTAGCAGGTTGCCTTGAGCCATGTGCTGAGACGGGCCATGATGTGATTTTGATGGCGTCAGTGTGGCAGTGCGCCTTTTGAGGTGGATTGTGGCGTCTATGAATGGATGTGTCAGAGGCTTCCTTAAATGCTTCCATAACTGCTCCTGCCGTACTCCCGAGGTCCCTGGGTGAGGTCGTCCTTTGGTACGGACAGAGCCTCTTCGGGAAACAAGCCCTCAGTTCGGGGGTTCCCAGTTTCAGGGAGTTCCGCCTTCGGGGATATCATGTTCGGCTCGCTATGTCTGGTGCCGCTTTTCCGAAGGCGATCTGTTCACAACCTTGGGGGGGCAAGTAGTGTCCTCAGGTTTTCCTGGCGTGCCGGGCTCGGAGCTCTTCGGCTATCTCCCGAGGTGCATGATCACACCTTTTCTCGGGTAGCGCCAGCTTCTTCTGGCCATTCTTGTGGCAGGGAGTTCGGCCAGATAGAGGCGATAGCGTTTGGCTATCACATGCCCCCCTTTGGAAAGCCGAAGTGAAGACTTCGGTTTTGCATCTCTTTCCGAGGTTGTTTATGGGAGTCTCTTTGGAAGCTTAACCTGTTCCGAGGATGCGCCTTTTGCCCGAAGATCATGGGCTCTTCGGCCTTGGCCTGTTCTTTGGTGTCTTCGAGGCGGAGCCTGTGCCGAAGATACACCTCTTGCCCGAAGGTCATGGGCTGTTCGGCCATAGCCTGTCTCTTGGCGTCCTCGAGTTGGCCTGCTCTTTGTTTCTGCAGGTCTGTTTGGCCAAGCGTGTCAGTCTGAGCGGCGCGTCCCAGTTTTCCAGGGATGTCAGAAGACGTGTCCCAGTTTTCAAGGGACGTTTGGAGGACGTGTCCCCCATTTTTGCGCAGCGGTTGACACATGGCGCTTTGCCATTGGAGGAGAGTCGCGTCGGTTACAGAGGGCGCGCCTTTTCAGGTGCAGAGAGCAGTTACGGCGACGGTTCGCCTCCAAAGGGTACTTATGACGATGTTTCGGTTACCCACCTCTGGCTTATAAATAGCCCATTCCATCATAAGTTCCTTTTGCTTTTTCTTCTGCTCTTTTCTCTGCTTTGCCCCTGTTCTTGCACTTTCTTGCTTTCTGTGGCGGAGCTACCTTAATCAGAGCTTTTTTCCAGCCAACTTTCACGACGGCGTCCTCAGATTTTGGCAAATCTTTCGGTGGGTTTTTGTTTTCCAGAGCGTTTTGATCCCTCTGTTCTTTTGAGTTTTTCTCTGGAAACTGTTTTCTTCCGTTTTCAAACTCGTTTTCATGTCGAAAATGCCCATTCCTGAGAGCTGGCAGCCTCTTTTAGCCCATCCTTGTTGCACCACCCCTGCAAAGTTAGAGAGGTGGAAGAAAAAATTCTTTCTTCCCTCTTACGCCATTACTAGGCTGCCTCGTTCTAGCCATTATGCTTTTTCAAACCATAGTAAGGAGGTTACCGTTTTCCGAGCCCAGCTGAAGGCCGGTCTTCGGTATCCTCCCCCGAAGATGGTGTGCGAGTTCTGCAAATTTCATGGCATTGCTGTGAACCAGCTTCCCCCGAACTCGTTCTGCTATTTTAACGCCTACCTCTGCATGTGTGGCGTCTTCGGGATAGAACCCCATTTCATAATCTTTATGCAGTACTACAAGCTCTCTGTGGTCCCGAAGGGTGGCTTCTATTTCATGCTACCTCGGGGATCCGGGAGCAAGAAATTCATGTTCACCTTCGCCACTAAGGATAGCTGGCGGGGGTGGCAACAGAAGTTCTTCTTCCTGAAGATGGACGAGGCCTGGTCGTACGTTCCGACCAAATGGGCTCAGGGAACACTGGATGTGGACGTTGTTGATCCGAGGATGCTGCTGACCCCAGAGTTGGCTCCCGTGTTCGCGGATTTCGACGCCCGCATTCGGGCTGTCTCTGACTGGGATCCCGAGGTCGCTCCGCGCGCCCTTTACCCTTTTCCAATCAACTGGAAGTTGATGACCGAAGAGGTCCTTCGGGAACTAAAGGTGGTAAAGGAGCACGAGACTGACCTCAAGATGCCAGCTCCTGCCATCGCCGGGAAGGATTCCTGGTTGGTCAAGCTTCTTAAGGAGGAAATTTCTTTCGAAACGCTTGTCGAAAGTGAGTCATCTTCTACTCCTTTGCTGTTTTTTCCTCGGACTTACGCTGATGTTTCTCTCCTTTTTCAGAGATGGGCGACGGGACTGCCGCCTATTACAAGTCCCTTTTCACCGGCCAAGTGGAGAAGGGCGATCAGACGAAGAAGGCGGCTTCCCGAAGGCGGAAGTCTACTGGCGCGGGGCCTTCGAGGAAACGGGCAAAGAGAACTGCCCAGGTTCCTCTAGAAGAAATTCCCGAGGAGACTGCCGAGGAGCCTGGGACAGCCGAGATTCCGGCGCCTGAGACTGCTGCTTCCGAGGTCCCTTCAACCGACGTCCCTCCTCAAAGTCCTACTGCGTCGCAGGCCCTCCTTGATGTAGTGGTAGAAGTACCTTCTGCCGAGGAGCGGCGCAGGCGGAAGGGCAAGGGCATTTCGACCGAGGAGGCCGAGGACTCCGAGGACGTCGTTGTCGAGGTTCCACCAGGTTTGTTTCCAGACAAAGTGTACTTCCTTTGTTTTTTCTGGATTGGCTTCTTTGTCTTTAATCTCCTTCTCATTCTTACCATGCAGGGGAGTTGACTACCCCTGACTGGGTGGCCGAACATGCTCGGAAGCGAGCTCTTCGGGATGCCAAAATCCCGCAAGGGAAGATACCCAAGGAGCCTTTCTGGACGTTCACGGAGGACATGAATTTGTACTCCGAGGACGTTCCTCAAATGGCTAAGGAAATTTCGAAGGGGGTGCTCACCGAGGCCTCCTTCAAGGCTATAGCGGCGGCCCATCCGGGGGATAACACTCTCGCCGCAAAGATCACCGAGCATGCTGCTCAGGTATATCCTTCACAGCTCTTTCCCTTCAATTTTTTCCTAAGTGTTTGGCTCTTACTGACCTTGCGTTTTATCTTTTTGCAGCTGCTGGGGTACGCCGGCTTTCTCCGAGTTCGGGTGGCCAGGGAGGTTGCCTTCCGAACTTCGGCCACTCAGACCATGAATGAGGCGAGGATCGCACTCGCGGAGTCGGCCGCCAAAAACCAGCAGCTGAAAGAGGCTGCTGAGAAAGAAGTGACTGCCCTTCGGGAGGAGTTCCGGAAGGAAAAAGAAGAACTTCAAAAGGATTCCTCCCAGAAGATTGCTGACCTCGGTGATCAAATAAAGGGGATGCTCACCGCCAACGAAGATCTTCTCAAGCACAAGGCTGCTTCTGACAGCCTTATAGTGTCGTTGACGAGTGAGAATAACACTCTTCGGGCTGAGGTCGAGTCTTTGAAGAAGGGGTCCAAGGGGCGTTGGAGATAAAGGCGCTGAAGGAGGAGATTGCTGAACTGAAGGACGACCTTGACGACCTCGAGCTTGATAAGAACGAGTCTGATCAAATGGCCAAGGTTGCCTTTCAGGACGGCTTCTGCCTTGCTCGTCACCAGGTTCTCCAGAGGTTCCCAGATTTAGACCTCTCTTTTCTGGAGGCCCTAAATATTCCTGAGGGACCTCGGTGGGAATGGTCCAAGGTCGAGCATCTGAAACTTCCTCCTTCAATTCCAGCGCCGAAGGTGGTGGAAAAGGGCGGGCCAGCGAGTGGCTCTCGGGACGCCGCGAACCCTTAGGCTATTTTTTAGGGCCCCTTTTCCTTCCCTTCTATTTTGTATTCCTTCTTCGGGCACTTCTTTACTGTAAAGCAGCTTTGCTCTTAATGAAGATTTTTTTGGCTAAGTCTTTTCTTGCAAGTTTCTTCATTTCCATTGTCCCGAACACGTTCGCTCAAGAGACTTCGGAAAACCTGCGATCAAAGAAACTTTTTTACCTTCCTTTGTCCCGAGTGCGTTTGCTCGAGAGACTTTCTGGAAAGTCTGAAAAATTTGACTAAGTCTTTTTGCAGGCTTTTGCATTTCCAATTTGTCCCGAACATGATTGCTCAAGGGACTTCGGAAAACCTTCAGTCAAATTTTTGTTTTTCCAGTTGTCCCGAGCATGTTTGCTCAAGGGACTTCGGAAAACCTTTCGCGAGATTTTTCACTTCCCATTTTCCCGAGCACGTTCGCTCAAGGGAGTTCGGGAAATTATCTCTGCGCTGGCTATGGCGAGTACTTCTGCGAGATTTTTGTTTTCCATCTTTCCCGAGCGTGATGGCTCAAGGGACTTCGGAAACTGCCTCTGCGAGATTTCTCCATCTTTTCCAGAGCATGATGGCTCAAGGGACTCTGGGAGGTTAATCTGCGCTTTATTACGGCGAGCATCTTCACGGAATTCTACTTTGCACAATTTTGGATACTTAAGAACTTTCCTTAAGAGCATTCTGTACTTACAATTCCTCCGCTTCATCTTAGGCGTAGAATTTTTTCAAGGCGTCTGAGTGCCAAGTATTTTTCAATTCTACGCCTTCGGCGTCGCCAAGTTTGTACACGCCTTTTCGTACTTCGGCGAGAACCAGATAAGGTCCTTCCCAGTTTGCATGAAGTACTCCGTGGGACGGCCTTCGGGGTGCAAAGTCAGCCTTTCGGAGAACGAGGTCTCCCTTCTTGATTTCTTTTGGCCTGGCTCGTAAGTTTATAGCCGCGGCCACTCTTTGCTGGAAAGCTTTTCTTCTCAGCTCGGCTATTTCTCTGTGTTCGGCCACAAGATCGAGATTGGTTCTCAGACCGAGGTCGTTACCACCTTCATCAAATACTTGCACCCGTACTGAAGGTTGAACTATCTCTACTGGGATAATGGCCTCTGTTCCGAAGACGAGTGAGAAAGGAGTCTCCCCTGTGGCTCTTCGGGGCGTCGTTCGGTAGCTCCATAATACACTTTGGAGTTCTCCTGGCCATTTCCCCTTGGCTTCCCCTAGTCTCTTTTTCAGGCCATCTTTTATGGTCCTGTTCGATACTTCCACCTGCCCGTTGCTTTGGGGGTGAGCTACTGGGGCGAAGTGCATCTTTATTCCGAGGTCGCTGATAAATTCCTGGAATCCTTTGTCTATGAATTGGGATCCATTATCAGCTACTAGTACCCTCGGTATGCCAAATCTGCATACGATGTTCTTCCATACGAACTTCTGCACTTCTTTTGCCGAGATAGTTGCTAGTGGTTCTGCCTCCACCCATTTTGAGAAATAGTCCACTGCTACCACGCAGAATTTCACGCCTCCGGGTGCTGTGGGGAGTGGCCCAATAAGGTCTATACCCCAGACTGCGAAGGGCCAAGGATAGTCTGCCGAAGTTATCATTTCCGAGGGTGTCCTCTGGATTTTCGCGTGTCTCTGGCAGCTACCACATTTCCGGACGAACTGTCTTGCGTCCTTTCTCAGGGTAGGCCAGAAGTATCCTTGGCGGAGTATCACTGCTGCAAGGGCATCAGTTCCAATGTGTGAACCACACATGCCTTCGTGAACTTCTTCAAGGACCATTTCAGTATCCTCTTCATCCACGCATCTTTGCAGCGGATTCGCATATCCCTGTTGGTATAACTCTTCGCCAATCAGGATGAATCTTCCGGAGTGTCTTCGCAGTCTTACAGCATCGCCGGGGTCTTCGGGGAGCAAATTCTCTGCGAGGTATCTTTTTACTGGGTCTTTCCACCCTGTTCCCGAGGTCGTCATGCTCAGCACTGAGATGCTCGGATGGTCTAGCACCTCGGTGTATGTTTTCGACTTCGCCAAGCAATCTGCCTCAGTGTTATTCCGCCGAGGTACATTTTCGATCCGTACGGCGTCAAACTCTTGGATGAGCTTTGCTACTAGCTCATGATATTTTGCCAAGATTGGGTCCTTCGCCCCATAATCTCCTGCCGTCTGCCGAACTACCAGCTGGGAATCGCTGTGAGCCTTTAAGTTTCTCACGCCAATCTTTCTGGCCAAGCGTAATCCCGCTATGAGGGCTTCATACTCAGCTACATTGTTGGTGACGTTGAAGCTGAACTTGATAGCCTTCATTACCTCCAGGCCTTCGGGGCCCCTGATAATTACTCCAGCTCCCTGGTGTTCGGACCCCGAGGCTCCGTCTACGTGCAAGGTCCATTCTGGCTCACCCTCTTTTGGATCTGAATGGCTCTCCTCAGTGGTGGGTATTTCGGCGATAAAATCTGCCAGTGCTTGAGCTTTTATGGCCTTCCGAGGCTCATACGTGATTTCGTGTTCGCCCAGCTCTATGCACCACTTGGAGAGCCTTCCCGAATGATCAACTCTCTTCATGACATCCCGTAGCGGCAGACTACTTCGGACGATGATGGGGTGAGCCTGAAAGTATGGTCGCAGCCTTCTCCCTGCAAGCACCAAGGCGTATATAGCTTTTTGAAGCAAAGGGTACCTGACTTCGGCGCCATGCAGGGACTTGCTGACATAGTAGACCGGCCATTGCTTTGGCCCTTCTTCTTTCACGAGGACCGAGCTCACAGCTTTTTCTGTGACGGCGAGGTACAGTACGAGGGGCTCTCCCTCCCGAGGTTGTCGCAGAGTCGGCAGGCTGGCCAGGTAGACTTTGAGTTCTTCCCAGGCTTTTTGGCAATCTTCATCCCAAGGATGATCATTTCTTCCGAGGTTGCCTTCCATTTTTGCTGCCTTTGTGAGGACTTTGAAGAAAGGTCGACACCTATCTCCGTACCTGGAAATAAACCTGCTCAGAGAGGTTATTCTTCCGGTGAGTCTCTGCACGTCTTTGACTGTGGCAGGAGTTCGGAACTCAAGCAGAGCCTTAATCTTCTCGGGGTTAGCGTCGATGCCTCTTTCGGATACCATGTACCCAAGGAATTTTCCCGAGGTCACCCCGAAGATGCACTTCTCAGGATTAAGGCGGATCCCGAAGGCTCTAAGCTTTTGGAAGGTTTCCTCTAAATCTGCAACGTGGTAGCCAGGCAGCTTGCTCTTGACTATCATATCATCAACATACACCTCCATGTTTCTCCCCATTTGGTCTTTGAAGACCTTGTTCATCAGCCTCTGGTAGGTGGCTCCTGCATTTTTGAGCCCGAAGGGCATCCTGATATAGCAATATGTTCCTCCCTCGGTGATGAAGGCAGTCTTCTCTTCATCTTCGGGGTCCATCCTTATTTGATGGTAGCCACTGAAGGCGTCTAGGAAACTAAGGAGCCCATATTCAGCAGTTGAATCTACCAGTTGATCTATTGGCGGCAGAGGGTATGAGTCTTTCGGGCAAGCATCGTTCAAGTTTCTGAAGTCGATGCACATCCGGAGTTTGCTGCTACCTTCTTTTGTGGCAATGACCACGTTGCTTAACCATTCGGGGTACTTCACCTCCCTGATAACTTCAGCATCTAGGAGACGCTGGACTTCGGTTTTGACAAAGTTGCTTTTGTGGGCTGAGATGCTCCGTTTCTTTTGCCGGACAGGTTTTGCTTCCGGGCTTACTTTGAGGCTATGCTGTATTATGCCAGGGTTTACTCCTGGCATATCTTTCGGCGAGTAGGCAAACAGATCTTTATTTTCCAGCAGAAAGGATACAAGATTTTCCTTGTCACCTTCGGCCAAGCTCTTCCCTATTCGGGTAGATTGACCTGGGACAAGCTCTACTGCTTCCGTTTCTGCTTTGGCGAGATCTTCTTCTTTGCCTTTTTCTAGCGCCTTTGCCTCCATCGTTTGCGCGAGGTTGCTCGCCGGAGCTTTTCGTTTTTTTACAAACACCTTTCTTACCTCGGCTTGGTCTAGGAAGACCTCTGCATCTCCATCCTTGGTCGCGAATGTGACAGTCAAGTACTTCACATCAGGGCGAATATGCAGGTTCCCCATTGTCTGTCTTCCAAGGATGGCGTTGTACGAGGACGGGACGTCCATGACGATGAATCTCGCCATTGTGGAGGCGTACAACTCAGCTGCTCTGTCTACCGAAGTCCCTTTCATCATCAGCGGGAGATCGATCCATCCGAGGACGGGGAGTTCGGATGGTCCAACCCCAAAAGTGGGCGAGGTGACAGGCTTCAGTTCGCTGCTGGAGATGCCCAAGCTCGGCAGCAGGTGCGAGAATAGGACGTCAGCATTTGAGCCATCATCAAGCAACACTCTTTTGACGTCCCAGTTCCCTATTCTCGCCATAATCAGCAGCGGATCGTCGTGGGGGAAGACGACGGTGGAGCCATCTTTGCGAGCCAGCTTCTTTGATGGACTTTGATACTCCATGACTGCAATTTCTCTGGCTTTCCGCTTTCTTTCCGAGGATGGGAGCCCCGTGGTGATGGTTTGGATAACCCCTGCTGGAGGTGGAGGTCGCCTTTTTGGACTTCGGTTTCTCCGCCTGTCGGAGTCGTAGTCCTCGTCTTCGGCCCTTTCTTCCTCCTCTTTTCTCCCTTTCGGGGATGGCATCCTCAGGTATTTCCGAAGTTGGCCCTGTTTTATCAGCGACTCTATGTACTTCTTCAGCTGGAAGCAGTCTTCGGTGTCATGACCGTGGTCGCGATGAAACTGGCAGAACTTCTTTGCATTCTTCTTATTATCGGCGGTCATGGCCCTTGGCCGCCGAATCTGCGTCCCTTGCCTTTCCAGCGCCATGAGGATGTTGGTCCGTGTGGTGCTCAGGGGCGTGAAACTTTGAGGCTTCCTTCCCCGCATCCTCCGAGATCGTCCTGCCTGTTCGGTCGGATGCCGAGCTTGTTGACTGGACCCTTCGGCGCGGTGGTTGTCTGACTTTGGCCCAGCCATTCTCAGCTCCTCGGCTGTCATGTGCTGTTCGGCCCTTCGGTAAAATTCTCCGAGGGTGTCCGGGGGGTCCTTTGAGAACTCGTAGAACAGCTGTGAGTCTCGCCGAAGGCCCCGTGTCATGGCAAGAATGCGGATTTCGGGCCGGAAGTCTGGGACGCTCAGGGCTTCCCTATTGAATCTTTCGACATAGTCTCGGATGGTTTCTCCGTTCCTCTGCTCTATGTCGAACATCTGGACAGGCATCTTCGCAGTTGGCCTGCTCCCAATGAACTGCTGGGTGAAGGCCGTGGACAACTCCTGGAACTCAGTGATGGTCCCTGGAGGCAATGAATTGTACCACGCAGTTGCTGGCCCTGTGAGGGTGACTTCAAAGCATTTGCACATAGTAGCGTCATCAGCACCGTGCATTATCATGCTGCGTCTGTACTTCGTCAGATGGGCCTGTGGATCAGTAAGGCCATCATAAATCTCCAGACCGAGGTACTCTGAAGTCACCTGGCATAGCTGCCTCAACGACGGCCTGAATGAATGGGGAGTCATCTTCGCAGCATGTTCCCGAGAGTCTGGCCCAAACGGGTTTTCTGGCCACTTGTTTCTCCACTCTGTCCAGCCGTGCTAGTATCCTCTCCATAAGCACTGTGGCGCTAGGGCCTTCTTCAGGGAATGGAGATCGTCGGCGCCTCTTCGGGGAGCGAGTTCGGCGCTGAGGGGACAAGGACCTCGCCTCAGGCGACGAACTGCTTCGCTGTGAGACTCTCGGTCGCTTGGACCCGGTTTGTCCCACAGGCCGTTTCCCGAGGGCTATATCTTCTGTGGATGATTCTTCGCGAGGGTCTCCACTCCCCGAACTGCGATGTGTAGACTTGGGGCTTCTCTCCCGAGGGCGTGTCGGTGAGGGGGGTCTCTGGGCCCGTGCTTGCTGTGGCCACCTTCGGTCGATCTGCTGTGTCATTTCAGACACGACCGAATGCTGAAAGTCTTTCAGGAAGCTCATAGTGATTACTAGAGGGCGATCTTCCTCGGGCACAGAAATCTCTGGGAGTGTTTGCTCAGCAGCCGGTTGTATCTCAGGCGCGGACGGGGACCTTGGGAGTCCCTTGTCCTTAGAACGCCGAGTTTCAACGACGGCGATCTCAGAGCGGGTTCCCACAGACGGCGCCAAATGATGGCCGGGGGCCTCAACGTTTAGAGTCATGATGACTGGTGGAGAGACTTCTAGGAGGAAGAACGCCTGGAGGATGGTTCGCCCAAGGGAGTGTGCCTGAAAGCTCAGAAACAAAGGGTTAGGAGGCCCCCGGAGTGTTTTTCCGGGGGGGGAGCCTCCGACGCCCAAGTCAGTGGTGGCTGAGAGAAAGGCAGAGAAAATAGCACAAAGGGCTGAGGAGTTTTGCCTGGTAATTTTCTCAGAGTGTGGGAGCCGTATTTTTGCCAGCCAACCAACCTCCTGCCAAGTATTAATTCCTGGTATTTATAGGAGTGCCTAGCCCGTTCAGATCGCGACACGTGTTCGGTCGGATGTTCCTGAATTTCTGGGCGTAGGAGACAGATAGCTGGTAGCAGGTTGCCTTGAGCCATGTGCTGAGACGGGCCATGATGTGATTTTGATGGCGTCAGCGTGGCAGAGCGCCTTTTGAGGCGGATTGTGGCGTCTGTGAATGGATGTGTCAGAGGCTTCCTTAAATGCTTCCATAAATGCTCCTGCCGTACTCCCGAGGTCCCTGGGTGAGGTCGTCCTTTGGTACGGACAGAGCCTCTTCGGGAAACAAGCCCTCAGTTCGGGGGTTCCCAGTTTCAGGGAGTTCCGCCTTCGGGGATATCATGTTCGGCTCGCTATGTCTGGTGCCGCTTTCCCGAAGGCGATCTGTTCACAACCTTGGGGGGGCGAGTAGTGTCCTCGGGTTTTCCTGGCGTGCCGGGCTCGGAGCTCTTCGGCTATCTCCCGAGGTACATGATCACACCTTTTCTCGGGTAGCGCCAGTTCTTCTGGCCATTCTTGTGGCAGGGAGTTTGGCCAGATAGAGGCGATAGCGTTTGGCTATCAACTATACTGCTAGGGTTGGAAAATATGATGCTTTCTTAGCTTATTTTGGAGGATGGCTCCACATGGCAGGTTTCCACTTTAGAGGCTTTATTTCATCCCGATGGTGTTGCTAGCATTTTACAAATCTCACTTTCAGCCATATGTCGACCAGATTTGTTCACTTAGGGGATAACCGCTTCGGTTCAATTCTTAATTAAGATAGCGTACCACGTGGCTTTCACCCTTCTTAAGGCGCATCCTCTATAGGATGGTAATCAAGAGTGAAAATTCTTTTAGCATCACCCAACACTCCCATGACCCTAGTTATTTTTGTGATGAGCCATTGTCTACGCATTCTAACTTGCAAATACGAGGTATGAAGGTCCCTACTTATTGTTCGACTTGTCAAAGTGGCATAGAATCAGTTTCACATCTACTGTTATCCTACCTCTCTACAATCAAGGCTAGAGATTGCCTAAATGTCCAATCACATTATGCTCCTAATTTATCCATATTTTGGTGGATTTCAATAAGTGTTGCCCAATAGGCTATCTCTTCAAAATTATGGGTTGGTACATTTGGTGGAACTGGAATAAGGTTGTGCATGAAGCATATTACTACAAACTGAGGTGGCTGGCTGAATCAATTAGAGCTTGGAGTTCAAATTGGGAAGGTTCTTTTCCCCCTAGGAACCACCTTCAACCTTTTCTGTGTTTCCTCGATAAGCCCCCTACCCACTGGCTTCATGAAAGTTAATGTGGATGTGGCCATTTCTTTACCCTTGGGGCATGGCTCTATAGGTATGGTGTTTCATAAGCAGTGACCCCCTGTTTTTTTATCTCCTCAGCATGTTTTAAGAAGTGGAGCAATCAACCCACTTTAGTCAAAGCCTTGGCTATTCTTTATGGCATGACGGAAGTGAAAGCTCAAGGTATAAAAAACTCATAGTGGAATTTGTGTGACGGCTCTCCTAGTCAAAAAAGGGTCTTAACCAAGTAAGTATTTGTTTTAGTTTGTTTAAGTGTTTTTATTAAATAAAGTACCTCAAGTTAGCACCTTGTTAAGCAAGAAAGGCAAGCTTAACTAAGTAAGTGAGTTCCTAAGTGTGGTTTGGCACCTTAAAGTAAAAAAAGGGTAAAATGGTAATCTTAACCCAAGTTAAAAGCATGACTATAATTTTGATGAAATTAGGTTCATGTAAGAAATTTGGCTTAGTTAAGTCAAGACCATTAGTTATCCTATCTATTAGAACCGTCTTTGAAGGTTTTGGGTAAAATGTTGCACCAAGTGTTTATTTAAGTCATTTAGGTCTTAAGTGGCCAAAGTGTTCAAGAGGCCAAGTGTAAGAGGCTTTTGTGCATCCTTTAGAACAAAGGAAATATGGTTTTGGGTTGAGAGTTTGGTGACCAAATTAAAACAAATGAGAATTTATGGGTCAAGGAGCAAGAGTGGAAGAAGTGTGCCTTAGTGGGGGAGTTAGTATGTTTTTGGGTAAGTTGACTTCCCTTGCCATTTGTTTCCTTCCCCAAATTTCGTAGCTTCCTCTCCCCACCAGAATTTATGCTCCAAAGCTTCCCATTTCTGCAATTTTCCATCAAATTTGAAGGCCCCAAGGTGTTTACAAGAAGCCTCAAGCTTCATTTTGGTGTTCTTGCTTCAACTAGCTCTTTAATGCTTGTTTGGACTTGAAACCTTAGGTAAGCTTCTTGGGTTTTCATGGGCTGGTTCTAAGTTGTTTCCATAGCTAGAAATGGTCTTGGTTTGAAGTTATTGGTGCCATATCACGTTGGTTTTAGGTTTGGAACTCAAGAGAGCTTGGTTGAGCTAAGGAGGGCTTGTGCTTCAATTCTTGCTTGGTGGCTAAGTTTGAGGTAAGGATTTAAGTTAATTAAGCTCAAATAATGCATAGAAATGTAGTGTTTTGTGTGGGAATGAAGTGGAAACAAGACCCATGTGATTTGAGCTTGGGATGAGAAAGTTTGAGCAGATTTTGTGCAAGATCGCATACTGTCGCGCAATGCTGGAAAGGCGTTGGCGACGCGTCGCCAATAGCGACGCCATTTTGGCGACGCGTCGCCGAGAGATGCCAAAGTTGTCCGAATGTCAATGCCTTTGGCAACACGTCGCCAACGGCGCCGCCAAGGCATTTTGCCCCCAAGCTCCGGGCATCCTAAGAGTGTCTCAAACTCTCGATTTTCATCCCTAGGCTAACTTAAGATGTTCCGTAGCCTCGGTTGGGTCTAGAACTCATTCCTAAGTTGGGAATTATGCATTATTTAGGTGATAGCTAAGTGGTGTGGTTAAGGAAGAGTAAGTAATGGTGGCTAAGGAAGTTAAAATGCTTAAGTTCCTAAGTGAGCACTAAGGGGATTAAGTCGGTTTTCAGACTCTTTGTTGGCCGAGTGGAATGTCATAGACCTTTGGTCAATAAAAAGGAAACCTAAGTAGATCCCAACCGAACCATTTGGTTTGGTAGGTGAGCCACTACGGAGCTCTAAGCTAAACTCTAAGGGTTTGGCTAGTTAAACCACATTGGATGGCTACCCTGTACAATAAATTAAGGGTAAAGGCGGGTAAGTTTGAGAGGAGGTGACGACCTACTCTAGAACCCGTAGGTGGGACTTATGGGAGGTAAAGTACCCGGGATACGAGGGCCAGTGTCTCAAGTACCTCCGCCGTTTGAGCTCACGGCAGGCTTATGGCACCTAGTGTGCAGGAAGTCCCAAGTGTTATGTGAATTTCATATCATACATTCATGCATTGCATATTTTACATGTTGTTATTGCTTGAGTTTGTTTGTTGGTTGACCACTTGTCTGTTTGCTTGTTTGTCATGGTTGCATGTTGGCTTGCTGCTATCTTCTTTGCAGGTACCCCAAGGGACCCTTACTGAGTACATTCATGTACTCACTCCCTTAAGTTTATTGTGCAGGTTCTAACCCCGGGCCTAATAACTAGATGATAGCTGTGGCCTAAGCTTTCTCTTTTGCAGGTATTCTTCCTCGAGAATCCTTGTGATTCTAAGTTTACTTGTGGACTAAGCTATGTACTAACTAAGTTTTATGCCTTTACAGTGTAGAGGCTAAGTGGTGCACAAGGACTAAGGAAGGGCTTGCACTTGGAGCTTTGATAGCTCAAAGGTGGGGCTCAAGTAGATGATCTTAGTTAGGTTTTTGTCTCATGTATATAGTACCTTGTGTACTAAGGAGTTGCCTCTATTAGGATACATTGTGATGTAAAACCATCTAGTTACTTTTGGGTGCATGCTAGTGGTGTTAAGTATGCACAGACTATTACTTGAAGTAGAAGTAACTAGTATTTCACTATCTTGGCATGTTTTGAGTATGTTTTAAATGAAATGCTCGAGTGATGTTTTTAACAAATAGTTTACTTATTTGTTTGCATCACCCGGACAAAAGCATGCATATCTTTTACTGGGTAGGCTAATAAACTAGTTGCATATAAATTTTTTTAATTTATATTGATGAGTAATAGTTAGCCAATAGTAACTTAGTGGGATTCATAGTCCCTAAGGGCCTACAAGCTAAGACAATGGGGCACTGGGGCCCCGTTCCGCGACAATTTGAGGCGCACATGTTGGTTTGAGAACTGCAGGAGCTCAGAGATCCTTCGCTACGTCCATTTGAGAATGTCATTGGCAATATCAGAAGGCTAGCTTCATCATTTCTTTCCATTTCCTTTATTTTCATACTGCGATCACTAAACATAGTTATTCACTCGGTTGCCTGCATAGGGCTTTCTACCATTGGCCGTCTAGTTTGGCCCCCTTTACTCTTATTATTGTTGAACTCTTCTCTCCATGATTAAGTAATGAATGATTACTACTTTCAACAAATACGGCATGTTGTCGTAATGGTTAGCATGTTGTCGTAATGGTTAGCATGTTGTAGCTGAAAGGAAAAAAAAAATGTGATGTAATTATGGCAATGTCTTTTTTTTTTTTTTGTTGTCCTTGTCAACCTCTATTTTTTTTCTTCATTTTCCATGGTATTTATGCCAATTTTATAGGGCAATCTTTTTAATCAAATTTTTAGGAACAATATTTATCCTTTGTTTTTAAAGTTAAAGCTTCATTTTATTATTGCTTTTGTTTTCTCATTGCTTTTCCTCTTTTTTTTCTTGGAAGACAACCTCTGACTATAAGGCAACTTACACACCCTTTGGGTAGAATTTGTCGCCAAAAGCTAGCTTGTTGAGGTGATGGTACCTACAAACATATAAGCCCCTACACAACTCCTTTTGTAAGCCACATGGGATTTGTGGCTCATATTGTTAACCCTATCCTTGTAGGTCATTTAACCTGAATTAGAAACAAGTACCGGAAGTCTGATGCTCGAATGCGTGACCCATACTTCAATACCAAATTGATAGGAACTTAGGGAGAAAACCTCTGAGTACGAGCAAATTTGCACACCCTTTGGGTAGAACTCATCCCCAAAAGCTAGCTTATTAAGATAAGGGTGCCCAATAGCATATAAGCAACTATACAACTCTTTTTGTAACCCACATGGAATTTGTGACTTATATCATTAGCCCTGTCATCATAGGTCCTTCAAACTAAATCAGATATAGGTACCAGTAGTCTCCATCGACCACCTATTCATCCCTCAGGCCCCGTTAGTCTCCTACAACTGTATGAATCCACCTAGCCGAACTCGGCACACGCCTTCCTAGACCTGAAATCTGTAAAATAAATAAATAATGATTCATAAAAGAACATGTAAGAACTGAAAAAGAATAAAAATGAAAAAACATTAGAACCAATAGTGTAGGAACAAACATAAGAATATTGATTATGTTCTTTTGCATTAAATATATGTCCTTTTTTTTTAATTACAAAGATGTTCTTTCACCAATGAAGGTATGTTGGACAAATAATAAGTAATAATCAATCCAAAAAAATAGTAGTTAATAACAAAACAATGGAAACATGATAATATACCAGACATGAGTGAGAATATATAAAAACTAAAAAAAATAAATAGCAATGCATAAAATAATATATAAAAATTAAAATGAATAAAAAAAACATGAGGCCAGTAATGTAAGAATATAAAAATAAAAAATGTCATAGTATAGTATAATTTATGCCTATTTACCAGCAAAATCTCATTAATAGCAGGTAGTTTATTGATAACTAACCTTATAGGTCTAGTTTGTGTGGTTTTGAAGTAAGCTACTATTTCACACAATTAGAAATATGTATGGTGGCAGATTTTGTGAATTTATGCATTTTAAAGTGATGCAAGTATATCTGTAATTGATGTGATTTTGTCTGCTTGTTTTTTAAAAAATTTAAGCGAAATTGTAAAATCTTATATTCTATGGGATGGGCTACGACGGACGCAAGGAGACTATAAAAGACCCATTAAAAGAAATACCTGTCTCAAACATTTTCTAATAAAATGCCATTTCTCAAAAAATATAATTTGATTTTCACCATAATAAGTGCACATCGTTGGAATCAACACACCCTTAACATCAATTCGTTTTAATTTAAATTAATTAACTTATTTTTTTTTCTTGAAATTAATTTTATTTGAAAGCCAATATTATATATATGAAATAATTCATTTGAAAGTAAATTTTAATGATGTTCTCAAATTTCTATGAATTTTTCTTTTTTAATTCCTTAAATTAGAAAAATTCATAAAAATTTAGTAAGATTACAAAAATTATATTTTCAATGGGTTATTACACATACATAATATTGGCTTTTAATCAAAATTAGTTCCAAATAAAAATAAATTATTTTGAAGCCAATTAACTTAAGTTAAAGGGAAATTTACAGCTACCCCCTAAGGTATGCCCTAACCGACAGTTTACCTCTCTATTTTTAGAAACCTACGTTTTGCCCCTATATTTTTTACACTGTCTGATAACTTCTAAAACTATATTTAAATTATACGATAGTCATCTTTCAGTAATTTCAATCTCTTTAATATTTTTTTGTAGTTAATAGATATTTTAAATTATTATTTTTTTCTTTCTATAAATACATATCAATATTTTTTAAAGATCGATTGAGTGTGAAAAAATTATCAAAAGTCTTGAAATTACTGAACATTATTATCAAGTAATTTAAATTAGGATTTCAGAAGTTATTGTCGGACACTGTAAAACAATAAAAGGTAAATGTAAGTTTTTTAAAATAGAGGGGGTAAAGTATAGATTAGACTAAACGATAGGGGTTTTTGTAATTTTTCCTAAGTTAAAACGAACTCTTAGAAAACTAGAGGTTATTAGATTTTCATAACTATATTTCTATCACATAAGCAACAGTAGAAAGAAATGCTAAATATGCCAAATATAATATAATAAATATACATGTTATGTTACAACATTTCGGTACATGAAAAGGGACAAATGAAGAAAGACAAGTGATTGGGGCACCAGCCAATGCTCACAAGCCACGGCAGACAGACACTTATCGGCATCATCAAGTCTCAAAAAGTCAAGCCTTCCACAGAGTCTGCGCACGTGTTTCTTTTATCCATTTTCATTTCCCCTTCCTCTTTCAATGTACCACCCGGGAAGAAAAGGAGATGGTGACACGTCGACACAAAAGTTTTCACGGGACACAAATTATGCGCCTAATACCCTCACCTGTCTTGTCTGAGGTACTTATTATGAATCTTATCTATTGAGCCTTAAACTCTTAAAATTGTGTTCAAATAACCTCTAAATTTTCAAAATTGTGTCCAGTTGATGGTGCCTCGAAGAAGTCATTATACTCTATTCACCCCTGACATTATCAAATTTGGTCCAAATTTTTTGTTCAATAACTTAAATTGAATCAATTTAAATAATTTGCCTCCTCAACTTTAGTTTGAGTCCGAAATAGCAGGCTTTTTATGTCCCCACCATAAGTTGTGTTAAACCCAATTTTGCGAGGGGTCAACCAGAGAGTGGACCGGGTGCTGAGCTAATAGGCCGAGCTCTTCTAATGTGTTTGGGGGTGAGGTTAGGAACAGAATCTAGGATTTTGGGTCATAAAAGCAGGGGACTCCACCAATAATGAAAGGGGAGGTGGTAACTGCCTTGATATGTACGAAACGTCTCAAATTAGGGAGATGCCACCCTTGGTTCATCCACCCCTGACCTCTGCGAGGTTCGGCTAGGGTAGCTAACCCGAAGAAAGGAAGCTCTTCTGCTTGACTCGGTCCCGTGCCCCCGGACTGAGCTCCGAGCCAAGTCCCCATCAAGTTGCATGAGACCACTCATTTGAGAGGCAATGATGACATCGTATGGAAGGCCATTCAAGGGCTAATTCGGGACAATTTTGAAAGTTCAAGGGTTGTTGGGATTTAATTAAGCAACGAAAAAACGAAGAGCATAATTAGTGGATAACTTAAACTAGCATAATTTTACAGTATTTGGATTCTGACTCATCACTTGTTACATTATATAACATGAAGTTTAGGTTAATTCTCTATGTTTTAGATTTTCAAAAGGTAAGTAAAAGATAATCAAACAAGTCTCTGTAAACTGCAAGAAAAGTTCTGTGACAATACCCCATATTGCACTTATCCATGAATTATGAAACGTAGGATGCTTGCTTCTGAACAATATGACACGTTGTGACATTAGTCGTACGCTAGAATTAAATATAGCAAGAGGGCACAAGACCTCCCCAAAACCCTAAACAAAAATCAGAGGCCAATAGATTGGTTAAGGACGATATTCAGCGTTCTGACCCTTTAATTTGGTGGTTTTGAATATCTTTTAGTTGGTTGGTTTTGTTGTATCTGGTGAGTGTAGCTGTGTTGTTGATTAAAGCTCTTGGACTCTGGTTTTTTAGCAATAAAATCCTTTGATCTTCTTTAGAAAAAAAATAATAAATTCATTATGTTTTTAATATGGCCCCTCAAGTGTATGCCAGTTCGGCCTTATCATGTAAGTTGAGAGTCCGTATCACTATATAAACCCTTAACTTACTCCTATTTTTATGTAGGCCATTTTCAGCTTTATCACATGTGTTATTTTTAGCAATAACTTAAATAGTAGCAAACCTCAAGCTCTAATATTATGTTAAAGAATCCAATTCAAAACTAATTAGCGATAAATGAAAAGCCCTTATCACAATATAAAGCCTTTACTAAGTTCTTTTCTCAGTCATGTGTGATTTTTTCACTTAACAAGGTTTTGAGATGATTTTTTCCTGTTCCTACCATTTTCAGCTAAACGAACATTGGACTCCCTGCAGTACTTCCAATGAATAACTGTGAAATAGGGCCGGCAATGCAGCACTAGATCCAATTTTGGACCAATATGCAATGTTTCATAGTTTGAGTGCCAAAGTTAAACATCGAGTAAAATTTTGGGACTCTTTTTTTCCAATACCCAACAAATCCACAGAAGAAGAAAAAAAAAAGCAAAAAAATAAAAAGAAAGAAAAAATAATAAAAAGAAAAAAGAAAATAGCTCCTAGCTCGATAGGTATCACAAATAATCTGAGATTACGGGTCATTTAAGCATCTCATCACAATTTAGAATCTTCGATTTTTGTCTCTCTCTCTCTTTCTTCCACACTTCCTTTATTATCTTTTCCTTCTGTTTTCTTTTTTTCCAAGTTCTCCTCATTGGCTCTTTCCACGAAATCACCCACACAAGACTAATAAAAAATTCCAAAACTCCTGGCCCCTATATAGACCCTAATCCCCAAACATTTGTTTTCCATGTCCAAAAAGTTCTCATTTGTCTCCCATTTTCACCATGGATGATCATTTTGTTGGAGGAGTTCATCACAAAATCAGTAAGAACAAGAACCAGCAGACCAAAAGGTCTGGAAAGAACAAGAAGGCTCTCAAAGTTGTGTACATCTCAAGCCCCATGAAGTTCAACACTTGTGCTTCTAACTTCAGGGCTCTTGTCCAAGAACTCACCGGAAAAGACTCCGACGCCGCCCAGTACATGGAATCGATCGAGGCCGAGGCTTCGCCTACCTGCCGGACATCCTCCTCGGTGGATGATTCTGTTGATGATCATGTGTTAGGGTTTCCTGAACATGTTCTGCAGGTGATGAACTACGACCAGGAGTCGCCTACTTGTACTTCGGACTCTGCGTTTGATAATGGTTTGGTTTTGCCGGAAGGGAGCTTTCTGGACATGTTCGCGTCTAGTTTGCTAAACGAGTCTTCAATTCCCACTTAGATGTTCTTAGAGCTGATTAGAAATTAAACTTCTTTTTTTTTTTAGTTTAATATCTGTCATATATGTTATTTTATCTAGTAATATATTTAGTATGTTGATAATTAAATTAATTAGTAGTTGGTCAGCATGTAGGATTTAGTCAGAATCGCTTAATTTTTTTAATCGACCCAGTGCTTTTTTTTTTTTAGCAGTTCATATGTTGAATGGCTTTTCTAAACGGCAGGCAAAATTGTTATTTGATCATACGGTTTTCGTTAATCTGTCAGATGGTACAGAAAAATATGTTATCACTTTTTTTTTTTTTTGCCAGACTTTTGTCTTGAAAGAATTAATATCTTCACATTTGTTTCCGGCGGGTCTCATGCGGCGGCTACTGGTTCCGTGTAATCATGCGCCCGGACCAAGCACAATGTTTATCTAACAATGGCCCATCTAGCATTAACTTCAGACGGTGATTAGATTTTTTAAAAAGTTATTTAAGAATACTTTTTAATTTTTAATTCAAGTAATTTTATTTTCACCACTAAATAAATTATTCTAAACTCTACCACAAATCAAACAAACTGTTTTTGAATGAGGCCATTTCTATTGCAAAGTAATGATTATTATTATGGCGTTACGCTAGTAGTCTGAGATAACTTTTACATATTGCTACTGTTAATAAATTATCTAAAATTTTATTACCTAAAATATATTCTTATTTTGGACCTTGTGGGAGTTAATCTCCGGGGTTAGTTATTGGATCGGAGTCATGATGCAGTAGGACTAAAGTTGGGTTCAGTTGAACCAACCATGAAGTAGGCTAAGATGAATTGGACCCAACTACTGACATGATCTCAAAATTATATTTATTTATTTTTTTGGTACAGAAAATTATATTTACTTGATGATATTGAATTGTAGGGACATTTCCGAACCCAAACACTCAAAAGCTTCATTAAATTAAATTTTGAGGCTTTTCAGTGTTACTTTGCTTAACGGTATTTTTGTGGAAGATTTTTTCATAAGGGATTATTATTAAGTATTTTTATGAGGAATGCTGTTAGAGTTATTCTAACACATACTTCTTCTATTTCATATTTGTTGAATCATTTGGCTTGAAATAGAGATAAAAAAAGTGGATAGAATTGATTTTCATTTTTACCCTTAATTTTTTGCACATAAATCCAAAAAGTTAAAAAAAATGAATATTTAAATAAAAATTTGTGGAGAAAATTTTTCTACTTCTTAAATCCCGAATGACTTCAAGCTGCAATTTACAATATTTGGCGCATAATACATTTTTTATGGTACTCAAACATAATTGAAAGTTAGAAATATCCAAACTTTAGGCATTCAATTAGAACTCTGAATAGGAAGTACTTAATAACACATAGCAAGAAAGCTGTAAAAAGATACTCCACTCTTCCACAGACTCATCTATGAAGAGAATCTACTAAAATATATGAAAGCAGGTAATCTAATAAAAATATCTTTTCATAATTTGAAAAAAAAGAATTGAAGAAAATTTTGCATGCCACTGCTTGTAACTCGAAATGAAGTAGAAGATGACATGTGACGATTTTCGTTTTTATCACTCTGACGATAGATGTGGTACAGTGAAATTGGCTCACGCTTTGATTAAGTAATTTAACAAGTTATTGCGAATCTGTCATGTATTCCACAATGATGACACCTCTCTGCTTAACTTTCTAAAAAACAGATATGGCCTGGATGTACGAAAAAAAACGTGTTTAATACTGTTTAATATTTTATAAAATATAAGCAAGTATGAAAAAAAGTTTTAATTTTTAATTTTTTTGACCATCTAACCGCATCTCTGCCCATTATACCCATGATCCTATCACAATAACTAGTTTCATAATCCGTCTAACGGACAGGATAATAGGCCATATAAAAATGTACAGTCCATTTATTAATATATAGAGAGGAATTTAAACATTAAGTTTCAAGAAAAAATGTAATCTGAAGATTACATCATGTGCAAAAGAGGGCAAGTCAATATCCTCTTAGAAGGTTAGATTAGTTGTGACATTATGAGATCTAAGATCATACACTAAAATTCTAGTTCGGGTTTGGGAACTCAGTGGCAATGTCACAATCTTCAAGGAGAAATAACCTGTTCATATCAGGATAAGGGAATAAGTAAACATGTATTCAATAATAAAATGATGGTAAAATAAATTGTAAGATATATGAAAATAGTATTTGTGATTACAGTTCATGAGCAGCAAGTAACTGTGCGTGGAAGGGGAATGCTGAATGTTGAGGGTTCATAGGACGTGGGTTGTTATGGAAGTCCAGCCTATGCAAACATTTAGTAAAGGGAATGAGAGGAATAGGGGCATAGAAGATGAAGCAGAAAAGGAATATTGTACATACAAGATATCAGCTATTTCAACATCAGTTGTAGAAAATGTTGGAGAAGATGATGTTTGAAGAGGGGAACTGGTTGAATGATTGGTCTGCCTGCAAAATAATAAGTAAAGAATAGTGTGATATGTGTTGTAATGAATAACTAAAGAAACATTCATGAATTAAAAACAAACCCTGGCAAGAGTTGACTTCTGATCGATGAGGTAACAGTTCTGTGTGGCGGAAGATTTGGCCAACAGGAGAATGGAGACTCAGCTGATAGCCGGGGTACCTAGTAAATGAATGGAATGGTTAGGTGAAAGAATGAATAAGTCAGATTTGTGTGTAAAGTACAGAGTGTGAGGAATAAAATATGACCGTACAAGGCATTCCTTCAACCTAAAGGCAAGTTCTTCCTGTTTGGGGTCAATACTGTAAAAATGTTTAACAGTCAAAGGTGCATCCTTATTCTGGAAGTTGAAATAAGTGAGTTCAATTTCAAAAATGAGGTCACGATTGACGGACTGTTGGAACTTTTCTTCAACTCTTGTTTGGCCATTCTCATATGCAAAGTGTGATAAGTTAAAAGGGAGAATATAACCTGGTATTAGCATTGTAAAGTATAAATGATAGGGAAACAAATAAGATGGCAGAGATGCGCGAATTAACTGATTGAAAGAGTGTTTGTAGAGAAGTTGCTGAGCAACCGAAGAACTTTGTAGCAACAGTGTCAAACACTATGAAGAATGCAGTATCAGCAGCATCAAAAACCTTCACAGTCGCTTTATAACTGAATGACATTTATGTGAAACAATATTACTGAAATAGTTAGAGATTAGCAAATTTTGGGAAAAATGATTGCAAGAGACTGGAGTAATTATGTCGATTTACCATAAAGGTGGTGTGCGGTTTACTATGTTGCAGGTATGACAAATAAATGTTAGGCCAATTGGTTCAACCTTTCGGCAACATTTTTTGCATGCTTGATATGCCCAACCACATTCACTTATAACCTGAGTAACCATTGCACGACATGTGTATGTATTGTCCTGTAAGAATAGTAAAGGACATTTTGTCAAATGGTGATAAAAAATATGGTGGTTAGTTTGACTGTGAAGTAACTGGGAAATTTGTACTCACCGATTGGGGGACACTGGATAAAAGTTCCCTAATCTATGCTATGGTCCTACGACAACCATAAAGCAGGTGAGGATATGGGTGCTGTGGTAGTACAGGAGGGGCATACTCAACCACGATAGAATGTCCAACTGATGGTCTAACATGGAAGAATGATTATATAAGTAGTATCACTCAATTGTGCAAAATAAGAATACAGAGTTCGTAATATTAAATGGGAAATAAGTTATTACAGAAAAGAGTCTTACGATTGAAGGAACTCGCGTACTTCATTTACTTCAAGATTAACATAAACTTTTGTCCCCGAAGTAGAAGACAAATTATAGTTCCCTGTACATGTATCAAATGAAGTAAGAATGAAGTACGATGTGTAACTGAAAGTTTGAGTAGAGCAATTTCAATAGTTTACCTAGACATGTTTTAACAAAAATCAAAGTGACCACAAGAATTGTATGGGTTGATGAGTTCTTTAATGAGTCATAATCGAGTAAGCATGCCTGATCTCCCCAAAAAATAATTTCTATAGTTGATCCACTGAAATATTATAGAAGAGCATGCGTATTAATTGCATGACAAAATCAATGGAATAAATGAATGTAGGTGGAGTTTGGGGAGGTACCTTAAATTTTGTAGTTGAATTAAGCGTTGTTTTTTGAGAGCCCCATCTTTTCTTCTTGCATCTGTCAGTTGGCCCAGTTGAGTAAGTTTTCCGACAACATCTAGAAATGCATGAAATATGATGCAAGGGTTAATATAACATACATACAAAGTTAACAAATTTACAAACAAAAAGGGCATAAACTTACCACATAGCTGCAAGTTGGCTGGATAGCGTGACAGGATTTGATCGAAAGGCACAAACTCAAACTTATGACGAGGTATTTGAGGTGCAGCTACGGAAACTAGAGTAACCCATGTATTCGCGTAGAAGTGAATTCTATATTCATTTGTCATGGGCCTGTACCCTCGGTCAACTCGATCAACGCTGAAATTGTGAGTCAGATATACATTGCCTTCTTCGAGCAATGAGTTGAACATGGGAGCAATAGACTTATGAGTCATCGTGTGGATATGATCATTCTAACATTATAGGAAGACAGTAGAAGGTGAGAATTAGAGAATTTGAAAAAATTAAAGGTAATGGTAAGCTTTTAAACTATTATAAATGGAAGAATATAAACAGTAATAGGTAACATACCCTCTCATCAAGCAGTATCATTGTTGTCCCAAATGATTCATAACTGTTAATGTTGATAGCATTCCACATACGAGTTATACGCACCTTAATTGTCCACCTGTAACTCAGTGAACTCAATTGACTGATAAATGTGATCTGAGGCCTCATCTGAAAATGTAGCAATAGTAAGGAAGGAGTACATTATACAGATATTGTAGATTATGAACAACTAATAAAATGAGGAGGAAATATTGCATCATTGAGACATATAGAATGAAAGGACATATATAGTAAACCTATGAGATGAATTAATGTAAACGTTGAAAGACTTCACGATAGACAATGTTGTGGGTTGATGAATAGCGAGAAGGGTCTTCGCCTTCCAACATGACACGAAAACCTGACAGAGACGTAACACGAGATGCAGCGACATAAAGCTGACCATGGGTAAAAACTGGCTGTGGAAGATACAGGCCGACGGACTTAAATGTCTGTCCCTGACTTTTATTTATGGTCATCGCGAAACACACTTTAAGTGGGAACTATCTCCTACAAAACAGGAATGGTAGGTCGGTATCAGAAGGGACCATTTCCACACGAGGTATGAAAAATCGACGACCTGAGTTCAAACCAGTGATAATTTTAGCTTCAATCACCCTTTCAGCCAACCGTGTCATAACTAATCGAGTACCATTGCATAAACCGACTGACTGGTTCAAATTGCGAAGCAACATGACTGGGACCCCAGGCTTCAAGCGTAGTTCATGGTTTAGGAAACCAAAAAATTTGAAGGTGTTAAGGTACTCAGTATGATATAAAGCTGAGTGGGTCTCAAAATTATCAGATACTGGTGAAACTTTATCAGCATTGAGGAATGTGTGTATCTCACCGAGGAGAAGACTCATAACATGATCATTGACCTTATTGACAATGTCATTTGTGGAGGACAGTATAGCACGCTCTTTCAGGTTGTTTAGATCCTAATACCGTGTAACCAAATCTGGATATGTAAATGTAATAATGTCACGAACTGGATCTGCAGATGAAGGAATTAATAAATCATGAGGAATATTGATCCAAGTAGGTTCCTCTTCATCCTCAGACATTCGCCGCGCTGGAAGTGAACCTTCCCCCATTCTCATGATCCACTCATTGAATGAAGAGACGGATGGTGATGAAGAATTGTGCAGTCTCATATTCTCAGTAAGAGTGAAGATATTGCAGTAAGCCCACAGTGGCGATGAGAGGATCGATGAACGTACAATATGAGCACGACTACCGTGAGAAATAACTGGTAAAATCTGCCTAAAGTCTCTTCCTAGAACAACCGGTATACCCCCAAAGACCTTACTCATGGCAGTAGGATCACCCACAGCCATGATGTCTCGAAAGCTACGGTCAACAGCCTCAAATGTGTGCTGGTGTGCCATGGGCGCTTCATCCCAAATTAGCATGCTTGTATTAGAAATTAGCTGAGCCAATGGTGTTGATCGCTTGATGTTGCATATGGATGTATCCTCAGTAAGAATGGGTATCTTAAGCCATGAATGTGCTGTGGTTCCTCCCGATAAAAGCAGTGCTGGTATTCCAGAAGAAGCAACAGCTAAAATAATTTTCCCTGAAGATCGTAGCTTCGAGATAACTGTGCGCTATAAAAACGTCTTACTAGTCCCTCCACTACCATGGACAAAGAAGAAGTCTCCAGTACGTGACTCAACAGCATTAACCAGTTTCAAGTACACATGTCGCTGGCTATCATTTAGATGACTTACCAATTGCTCATGTTCCATAGCTAAAGCAGATCTATCGTAGTTGAGCTGTTCGGTAAGTAAAGAATTGTTGGCCATCATTCTAGGGTCAATTTGAGGATAAGGCATTTGGTTGAATTCCTGTAATGTTCGACCAACTCTATTAAGTGCTTGCTCTATCTCATAAAGTGCATAATTCTGTTGCTCAGCATCAGTCATAATTATTTCTGAGTTGTTTGACATCCTTCTTTCTTGATGCAAGATGTCTTCTGACAATAACTGAACATTTCGTGTCCATAGGTCCAATGGGTCATCAACGATGCAGAATAGTAAGAAAGTGACAAATAACTCCCTCAGCTGGTTTCCAGAAGCCCACTGTGCTGCTTCACGTATACACTGGTGCCATTCCCCATCACCTTCTAAAAGACCCAAAGCAGAACAGGCATATTTAAAAGTTTCATACTCAACTACATTAACAGTCCTAATTTGTATGTATGATGATAGCCCCTTAACCACATTCAAGAGCATACAAAGGTAAAATTTCTCTCCTACTGTAGGGTGAACAAAATATAATCTTCCAACACTACGACCCCTTTGACGACGTTTCCGCTTTTTTGTCTGCCTAAGCCAGACGAACCGTTCGGGGAATTGCACATACGTCAATGTTCTAGCAAGATCATCATGTGAATTACAATGCATCCATGCCTCAAATTTTGTCGTACTCTCTTCATGAGCACGCACAACATCTTCAAGGTCATCACTCTATCATAAACAATGTTCTGCTCACCTGGTAAATGGAAAGATAGCCTTTCAACGGGAGGATGATGTTCATGGAAAAAAAACCCAAAGATGCGCCAGCAGGCCTCACAGGCAGAAACAAATCTACAGTCCATATATTGCTTAATTTCATCGTGATCATTAACATTTGATGCATTTGTACCTGCATGACTTGTTCGACCACGTTCGAGGATAACAGTTGACATATCTGGTCCCTTGCAGACATATTTGCATAAGTATTTGATGCACATGTCTTTGTTTGTCAACTCCACATTCACATGACAGTCGTACTTAACAACCATGTCCAAATTATAAGGTACGACCCAGCGGTTATCCAACGGTACCCCTTTAATAGTTACAACATGGTTATTTCTCCTCCGTCTATATATAGGGAATCCATCCTGATTTATGGTTGTCTCACTCTGAAATGACCGTGGGTAACGTTTGGAGCATGTATTATTAAGCATGCACGGGCAGCGAGGGTTAGCTGCCCCGCATGGCCCATGAACCATGTGTCGTACTACAGCAGAAAATCCAACGGGGTCCTTTTCTTTATCAGGGAATTCTGCAGATATGAAACGGTCAATCTTCTGTGGAGTGTTTAGTTTGTCATCTGGGTGGAGGAACAAAGCTATGTGTGCATGAGGGAGACCACGTTTTTGAAATTCAACTGTACAAATGTCTGAAGGCAAAACTTTTATAGTAAGCGATAATTTTAATGTCGTATCCATGTAAGGGCAGAGGATATTAAAAAGTGAATGAAAGTGTACTACCTGCAATGACACGTCCAAACTGTTTTCCCTTAGTGAGATCTTTCCAAAACTGTTGAAGTTTCATCATAAAAACACGATCAATGATCTCAGGTCTATCCTCAGGGGGTTGGCCCGGAATGAGATCAAGGAAGTGGCTAATTTCAGGCCATTTTGGGTTACAGGTGAAGGTAATGAATAAATCAGGATAACCCATGACATGACATAATGCCATGCAATCCTGATAATTCTGAATCATGTACCTTGGACCACCAATGAACGAAGATGGTAGAATGGTTCGTTTTCCATATAACGATGCATCGTGTCACCTCTATTGACCGCATCCTGTAAGCCACAAAGTAGTTCTGTACGGAACCGATTTTTGTGGCTCCTGAGCCATCTAAAACATGACTCGAGGGTGACACAGTAGGCATCAACTGCATATTCCTGGAACAATCGACCACCCTTAAGCATGAGAGAGTCAACAAAATGACGTTGTTGGAACTGGAAGGTGTAAAACTCCCTCGGCATAACTGTCCCAGATGGAGCAAGGGCACCATTGGAGGTGACATGATAGATCTGTAAATGGTATCCGTCCTCACCGTACACCAAGAATAATGGGAAGTGTAAGGCACAACGTTTTGGGTGAAAGAAATCTATAGTACGGGGTTCTGAATTCCATGGGTAAACCAGTATATCCCAATGGTTGCCCGAGTCCTCGTCAATCCCATCAAAAAGCCCAGCAACCTCATTTGATGTTGGTAAATTATATCTACGATCTTGATTCCGAGAACTAAGGAGCCGTATCCTTACGGGAGGCAACGTTGTATCAGTGAATCTATCTCTGGCCATACGGAAGAACCTAACCAGCTGATTATGCTCATCAAATAAATGAATAAGGCCATTAATAATCGTCTCATCATACTCAGTGTAGTTTCCATCACCGAAACTCATGATACGGTTGTATGTTTCATTCTCCGTATCATACATATAGAGCTGTGCAAATCGAGGACGATATCTATTGTTTGGATACAGTGAGCCTATACGATGGTAGTTCATGCCAGAAGTCCTGAAAGTCGGTGGTCCTTGCCCATCATGTGTGCTTGAATCAACATATGCACCCGTTGAAGTGAAAGAAAATCTAGAATTGATTTCACGAATGTGCCTCCTAAAGTACCTTGACAGCTCATCTCCATTGTAGTCAAATAGTCTACGAAGAAACTCGGGTGGAGGAGGGGAATAAGGGATAGAAACCTTTCCTTTCTGGTAACACAAAGAGAATTCAGGATTCGTTGTGTTCTGTGATTTATTGCTTCTCTCTTCATACCACATAATGGCACCACAGTGAGAACAAATGTAGGTCGGGTGTCCTAGGTCCTCGTATTGGAAACATGTTCCTGGGATGAGAATAAATGTAAAGAATAGGATAGACATGTATGGTTGTATGGTAAGTATAAGAAGGTAAGATAGCGTACTCTAATGCTCAGTCCCTCCTAACTGTTGGTTCTCATGAGTAGGCTGGGAAGATGAGCATTCTGGTGGGGTGTCTATGAGAAAAGGAATTCTAAATCAATAATAGAAGGCGTGGTACGGGAAAAATAATTGAATATAAGGAACTAAAAATGTACACCTCAATTTAGAAGTATACCGACAATAACTGTTGATATATCTGGTAAGGATACCATCGGTATAGGTATAGAGTCAGAGGACACTCTTCTCTGCCTCTTGGAGCATTGGCGTATTGTCGAAGAACTCTCACCAAGTTCAAAAGTTCTTCGAGTACAATGGGTTGTTGGTGAATGAGGTGTGACAGGAGCGGTATCAAAATCGCGTGGAATATTTGACACAGGAGGATGCATTCCATGGGTTGATGGAATTAAGTTTGTTATATCAAACAAAGGATGTGTAGGTGGTGGAAGAGTGTCAGATAGAATAGTTTGATAAGACTGATTTCATACAAGTGATGGATCAATGGGAAGAGCACAATGAGATGGAGATGGAACAGAGTCACGTTGACGGCGAACTTGCCGACGCTACTGGACTCGAAGGGATCTTCGAACGTGTGAATACATGTTCTTAACAAATAATAATGAAATGTAGGTCGTGTAAGTCATTTTTACTATCAGTAACCTATTATAACGTTAAATTATAGTAGTAGTTGCAGTAATGAACAAAAGAATGCACATTAAAAAGATATAGATGAAATGGAGATAATGTATAAGATAAAAGTGAAACAACTTAATTACGAAGAGAATATCAAGTACCAGAATAGAAGTAAAATCCATAAATGACAAACACATAACATTAGTAAAGGGAAAGTGAAGATCTAGTCAAACCTATGAAACATGACAACCAAAGAACGAAGCTCATCATCTACGACACACTCATCACATAACCTAGCATCACCAATGTCATAATAACTCTCAGTCCAATTATTGAGACGGGGAGTCGTCAAGATGCAATAAACACACATGCCACAGTTACGACGATGAAATTGTAGGTCAACTGTTTCAACGTAGGCATGACACTTTTGCTTCGGCCACCTTTGAATTATTATTCCAATTATGTAATCAGCTTCATGTCGAAGCTCCTTAATACGCCTACCCCAATAACTTCCCTCTTCATCTTTAATTTTCTTGATATATTGAATGCTTTCTTTCATATATAACTGCCCACGAACTCCAGCTAGGACAGCATAAAGATATTTTGCAACAAGGATGCCACGTAGAGCTGCATTATAAATGTGGTGAAGTCCCTCATTGAAGTCTCCAAACTTGAAATAACTCATAACCCCATGAAGGAAAATAGCAATCGGATTGCCAAAATTCTTCAATTGATTGAACATAGGAGACGGCATAATGGGGGACCAATCCCAGATGATAGATGAGACATCTAGAGTGGTAAAAATGGCCGGGATAGTGAACGCTAAAGCGAAAGAGGGGTGGACAACGGCCAAATTAGCGGACTCCCGAGGTTGGTCAATTAAAACCTTAGAGAGAATCAAAGCAATAAGCTCGGTAGGTAATCGAATCATGGTTGACAATTAGCATTGCACATTGCAAAACAAAAGTTTGTCAAAAAAATTTATGTAAAGTAATCATGATAAGAACATAATTTAATGATAATAAGAGTAATTTGTTATACATATTTCGAGTTTGTAGTAAACAAATTAAATAACATATACAAAGTGAAAAGGAATTGAAAATTAAATTATGGCCCTTGGTAAGGACAAAGAAGATGTCTATGCATTTGTTTTAGTATATAATAGTGTTAATATTGGTAGGCAATTTGTTTTGATAAATTTACCATTTACCATTACAATAAATGTCAATTAAAATTTTACTTTCACTTAATTTTGAGTTAAGTTTTTTTTAATGATATTTTCTTAACATGAAAATTAGTAGTCATGATAAAAAAAATAGGATTGTACATGTTTAAAAGTGATGGACATTTTTTCCTTGTTAAATAAGAATTAACTAAAAAATTTCTATTATTAACTCAGATTCCAAATTTGTAATATTGGTAAGAACTTTATTTATAAAAGTTCACTTTCTATTTTAACAGCTATGGATGAAATGAATTTATTACATCATAAACGTTTTGAATTAAATAACTCATAATAGAAAACTCAATTATGAATAATGAAAAGAATGATGGAAATAGGAAAATTGTAATTTACCATTTACCATTACAATAAATGTCAATTAAAATTTTACTTTAACTTAATTTTGAGTTAAGTTTTTTTTATGATATATTCTTAACATGAAATGAGTAGTCATGATCAAAAAAATAAGATTGTACGTATTTAAAAGTGATGGACATTTTTTCCTTGTTAAATAAGAATTAACTAAAAAATTTCTATTATGAACTGAAATTCCAAATGTGTAATAAGAAAAGTTCACTTTCTATTTTAACAGTTATGGATGAAATTAATTTATTAAATAAGAAACATTTTGAATTAAATAACTCATAATAGAAAACTCAATTATGAATAATGAAAAGATATGATGGAAATAGGAAAACTGTGTTTAATTTATTTTGTTATATAAAATTGTACATCAAAAAACAACGAAAAAGTTTGGGGAGTAAGAGAGTAAATAGAAAGAATACTAAGTAGTAATTAAGTTTGGGGACCAAAACGTAACATATGTCGAATTTATTGACTTATATGGTGAAGGTGACAAATTCTGGGACAAAAAAGGCATTTATCCACAACGAAAAGTGGAATAGGATTAAACTGGAAAAATGGCAAAACTGGGCTTCAGGATGCCACCCTCCTGGCAAAAAGTGGACTAACGTTCAAAGACAATCAATCTAGTCTTTAAGGAAACAACAAAAAAAAAAAAAAAGGCCCACAATTTACAAGACTTATTGGGCGGGGAAGAAATACTAGGAAGCCCAAAAGATTTTATGGCTAATGGGCTAGTATCTAACCCAAAACCCAAAACTGGAATTGCTTCCAGACAAATACCCTAGATTTTAGGATTTTGTGTATTCGTCTTCCATTATCTCTCTCTGCTCGACAACTTCTTCTCCATTATTCGCCTCGACTTCGTCTTCTTCTTCTTGTCTCTTTCTCTGTCTGGCTCTCACTCCCTTTCCCTCTCCCTCTCTGTCTCTCTGTGTAACTTCTGGTAAGAGGTGCATCGGCGAATCTATCGATGGAGGTGCATGGGCCATCATAAATCTAGAGGATAGATTTCTCTTTCACCCTTCGGAGATCGCGTCAGCCATCGAAGATCTACAGGTACATATTTCCGTTCCCTAACTTAATGTTAACAGATTTTGAAAGGAAAGTTTATTTTGTGTAAAATCGCCTTTGAAATCGGACGAAATAATAACGAATCTGTGTTTCCTCTAATTTTGTTCGCTCTATTTGGGTCATCTAATTTCGTTGGCCGGAGAAAATCCCATGCGGAAGAACGGGCTTCTTTGTTGGATGAAGATAACGGCGGCGGCGGCGGCGACGGCAAGTAGTCGGCCGTTTCTTATTTATGGCGATGGGGTTGGAAGAGTTAGGGTTACCGGGTAATAATTTTTTCCCTTTTTACCCCCATTACTTTGTAAATATCTTTTTTAACCCTGCACTTAATCCATTATCCCTTTAGGAATAAGTAGGCCAAAGCCCATTTGTGTTTGTTCTAGTAAGCCGAACTTAAGTTTTTTAAGCCCAATAGTCTGTGTAGGCCCAGAATTTAACCATGGACTAAATCCATAGCATTCACGCATTACTCGGTCCGAGGCCCATTTCATTCTGTCTAAGTAGATCGAACATAAATGATTTAGCCCAATTGTGCCAATTAGGCCCAACAGTACTTTGAACCAAGTTTTTAGCCCATGTTCATACATCTTTCAAAACTTAGCTACATTTCCGTTTAGATTTGTGCCCTAGGTCGTTCACAATAAATTTTTTTTCGCTTCACTCTAAAAATTTTGATTGACTTAATTTGTACTCCTAACGCTATCCATATTCTATTTCATCCATACATCACATGAATGTGATTCAAATTGTTTCCCTATTAAAATCAGTAATTATGTAGAATAAGTAACTAGTGAGGAAGACATAGGAAAGCATGTCAATAAAACCAGAAATAGCTTAATTTTTTGTCCTTGTTGTAAGGTAAACCTAAGTGAGTGAGAAGAGTGAAATGTGGTTCACTTTGTGAAATTGGTAACAATGGTTTATAGAAAGGTGACAGTTTTAGAATTGGAAAAATAGGAAAAAAAAGCATGACATTGAAGTTGAAACGGTAACAGTTAAGGCCAAAAAACATATGTCCAAAATGCCAGTTAAGGGAAATTAAACTTAAATGAAAATAAACATTATGTTAAGACAGTCATGACTAAGTATATAAACTTAGGCATCTACTTCATAATCTTCCTCTGGGTCTGTCTCCATACTAACTGGTGTACTCCCTTTTCCTGGATTCATTGCATCAAGCTGCGCCTTAAGTGCAGCAACCTCTGCCTCCAAGACGCGAACTTGGTCGAGCCAATAAGCCTTAGTACAGTGATTGGTATACTGTTGCACCTCTAGTTCATACTTAACTCCATCTATCTCCCAATTAGCCTTTTTTAGGTTGTCCCTCATATCCACCGCATCATCAAGATTAATATCATCCACATCAAAGTTGTAAAAAGCTTTAAGGGTCAATATAGCAGCCCGAGTTGCGGATTCCTTAGCAAATTTGAGCTTCCTAGAGATTGAACCATTCACCTTAACAATGTTGTTGGTGCCATCAGGCAGATTCCCCAGCTGTACATTGACCGTGTATGTAAACGTGTGTCTCTGTAGCATAAATGAATACTTGGGGGGTTCAATTCTGAGCTTGGTGCAGACATTGGCGAGGGTAGGAACAAAAGGAATTGAAATCACCTCCATTCTGCGGTAAAAATGTGTTTCACAATGAATGTCAATTTGTGAAACAGGTAGATGAGAACAGAATATATAAGGAAGTTATTTCTTAGAAGAAAAAGGAATAAGACTATAGAGTTTGATTAAAATGGCAGTGAGGGAAAAAGGTCCAGTCCGGTAACTATTTTCCATGAAATTGTAAAAGAGGGATCTATTAAATGAGTGATAACTCTTTGAAGTTTCTACTGTTTGAAAGGTTTACAGAATGAAAAACAAACTGAACCACATTCCACGGTTTGAGAGAGAAACTGTTGGATATTCATAGAAACAAAATGACACCGCATCTAAGTTTATGTTATTCATACAAACAACATGACATAGGATCTAAGTTTCACATCACACATATGTAGTAAATAAATGAACCAAACACTATACGATGGCAAAAGCAGCAATACCAAGCATGTAGTTTTCCAGATTTTAGAGAATAAACAATTAGAAGGAACCTGGTTGTGTGGATTTGTAAAACTGGAACAGTGTTGTCGAAGAGATACTGGCAAGAAACTTCCCTGTCGCAAAATTAGGAATAAGCATGTAGTGTGTCAATCCAATAAATAAGGTTAACTGTGTAGTACAACTGAGTATATAACTGAATTGTTAGCATAATTGTTACCTGCTATTGTTAAATAGTGAATAATCCTTTTGCATACCCACAAATTGATTCCTGTAATGAAGACGATAAAAAATTAAGTTTTTTGGTAGACTGATATTATTGTGCTTTGTATTAAGAACGGGAATGTTAAACACTGCCTTACCCACTAATGTTTGAACCGCAGATCGAAATAGATCCAGCACCTGCAAAGTGTTTATGATAAAACTTGGAGACAACTTCCGCGGCAGCAAATTTTTCTGTGAATTGTTTTGATGATTTTTGAAATACCGAGAGAAGTATTTATTCTGAGATGTATCTGTAACTGATATGCAAGAGGAAAGTGGTACTGCAGTAGTGGAAATAGTGGATGGAGTAGTTATTATGATATTTCCGTAAAACAGGTGCTAAAAAATAATGTTGGGTAAAAAAAATAGGATTAAATTGGGAATTCAATGAATCAGCTGTGTAATCATGTTGCCACGTATTAGATTAGTGGGAGAAGCACAAAAACTGACTGTTAACTACCTGAGTAATAATAAACCTCTGCATATGTATGTAACACGTGACCAACGATAGGGGTAAAATGGAGAAAAAGTATATGAAAGTACAGATGGCGTGTATCTAATAATTGAACTGAAAAAGTATTAAGGATTAAGTTGACAATATTGCCATTTTTCCTGCTTTCATATCTATTAATAGATTTTAAATCCAATTTTAACGGTGCAGTTACTTATTCACCACCCACCCAGCACTCTCCTCCTTACCCTCACTATTGCCAACCATTATGTACTTACAGCTTCAAGGAATGACTATAAAAAGGCTAGCTACATACAATTTGGACTTTACGATTTCCTAAAGAAAACTTATTTCATCTTGGTGAAATTTCTGACAACTAATTGCCCCTGCTGCTGCTTTTCCAAAGCAAGATTATCGTCCACAGTAGCACCTGTTGTTTTCTTATCTGAAGTAGTGTTCATTCCACCTGTCAAGATGATCTCATTCAATAACAATTAAATTATTGTCCACACAATTCCTATTCTAATTATCATTTTCATGTTATTATTTGAAACTGATTGGAGACAGACTGATTGTTCTTTTCACAAGAATTATCACCAGCATGCAACAATTTTGGCCCTCAATTCGTTAAACCACAAGAAAGTATGGCTACACAATCCTATATTTCAACATTTTTATCCTATTAAATGATAACTTATCATCTTCTATTTTACTGAACTAGCAGACTCGAAGGACTGTGAAGGAGCAACAAGAGAAGTACAAGTTGAATCTATAACTTACATACAACAAGGTAGTGCCAAGAAATTACTTTCCATAGTGTTTGTTTTACCTTCAATTCAGAAAACCTTCTCATTAACTAATATTTTACTATGAACCATGTTTGAATTAAGGTCAGTAGTTATCAAAAAGGAACACCCACTAAAAACACACACCGACAGTAGCAAACAAACAGGTTTACATTTTCTTTACATTCATACCATGTGCAATGTTTGTCTTCTATGTTTATGTTTCTTGGTTGTTGTATGTTTTGCCAAGTTTAGAAACCTAACAGTTGCTATAGGGTACTATTTAGTGTAGGGAAGGATAATATTTTTCCAATAACATAGTCTTAACAATTGCTTTAGGAAAGTAAAATGTGGTAATATTTTTTTCTACTCTAATCTCTCAAAATTTTATTTCAACATAAATAATATTGTTTCCATTTTAAAATGATGCAGGCAGTAATATATGTTTTTTAATTCTTATTCCATTTTTTTTAGAATGGTACCTAATTTTCCAGTTTTTATGGAGGTCATAGAGGTCATGTCGATTCCTTTTGTTGAAACCCTTAAATACATTTGCGAGAAGCTAAAAAAAACCAAGCCTTTTTATTCAAATGCCCTAGAAGGTGGTAAGTTTAGGGTGACTGTGGAGATTGAGCTTAGGTCAATCGAAGGGGTTCAACATTTTGTGAAGGTCCAAGGTTCACTCTCTAAGAAACTGGCCTGTGTTAAGGAGTCAGCAATGGAGGCCACTATTCATAGGTTTCACATGGATTTTTTATACATGACATCATTTTTTATGTGAATGTTAAAATGAGGGAGTTGTTGGTATAGAAACACCAGCAGAATAGTGTGCTAAAATATTAGGTGGAGTTAGTCCAAACTAACTGTGCAACCATGAACAATGTGTACTTGGAGCAACTTTATTAGTTGCAGGCCAAGGTTGCAAACCTGAAGGCACAGCTGGCTGTACATCAGAAAGAGAATGTTGAAGGTGTAGAACTTGACCCTTTCGAGGCCAACTCTTTAGATAATGACCTTTATCACTAAAAGTCATTAGATATATTTATTATTTGTTTCTAAACAGTGAATTTAAGTTTTGTTTCTTCTACTTCTAAATTGTATTACGACTCTATTTCTATCAATCTCCCAGTATAATTTCACAACATTTGTTTTTTATTGAGCCAATTTTAAAAATTTTCAAAAGCCACATTACATTTCCCTTAGGCTGTTAAATGTTCTTAGCTAACTAGGGGGCTAAGTCAATCAGGGAAGATAGATTCACCACAGTAATCAAAAGTTTATGATAACCATTTTATGTCTTATTTGTGTATCACTGACTGTATTAACTAGCTAAATTGCTTACTTGAGTCGAAAAAAATAAAGAGAGAAGAGGGTTTACCTTCCATTCCTAAGTTGTCAGCAACATGATCCCTTCTGTGTTAGGCTTCCTATTCAAGCCAAACAATTTGTGTTTCTCATTCCAAATATGCAATGCTTAGAAAAATTGTTAGTCATCTTAATCAAACGTTGTAGAATATACTAATCTAAGAAGGAAGAGTTCCCGAATCAGTGAGAGCACCTTATTGAAAATAGCCCTACCAATGACGACAACCTGTGTATCCTATGCGCCCCTGCCAGCAACATCTGTATCTACACCATTTCCATCATTAGCAGATACATCTCTTTCCAACTTCCTTATCTTACACCTCACAACCCATCTATCCATCACCAAAAAGACCAGAATGTTAGAAATCATATCAATGACATCTTGGTCACTATTTTGAAGAACATTTTTTACTGTCTAAAAAACGAGTTTTAGACCATCCTAATGACCTAATAGTTTTGAAATCATTTTTCAAAAAACCCAACCGACATGCCGTGTTTATGATAAGTGACCGAACGATTCAAACCCTTTTAATATACCAAGGAAATGCTATTCATCTTCCTTCTAGTGTACCCAGTTTAAAAACAAACCCAGAAACCATTTGTATTCTAAAGAAAACCCATAACTTTGACGATAGATCTATGAGAATCTGGTTGGAATTTCACAGAGGTTTAGAGAAAGATATAAAGGAAGAAAAGAGGAACAAGAAAACATTGAGTTTAAAAAAATCTTAAAAAAATTTCCTACCACTGCAATGTCGTCGCCAGAAAATTCTTCTAGATGGTAGTGATCGGCTAAAAAATTTATCACATAGGCAATGACACCATCGGATAAATCATCCGGATGACACCTCTACCACCTAAACGCAGAATATAAAGTTAGGTAGAGAGAGAAAGGAAGGTGTTGAAATGAGGAAAATATGAAAAAATCATGTTTATTTGTTTTCTAAAAAAAATTACACACCTTGGTCCCTCATCTATTCCCCGCAATTCACTTACATCCTTAATCACTTACCCGCTTCTCATTCTCACCCCAAACCTTTAAAACATTATGTTTACCACTCTAGTCCTAATATTTTTTTTACAATTTTACAACTCTGGGTTGGTTTGCCTTTATTTCCTATAAGTTTTGTGGGCTGAAATTATATTTGTCGCCCAAGTTTTTATTTCAAACATTTAATTTCACTGTTTTTACAGCCCATTTCTCACTATAAAGTATTTGAGCCAATCTTATTTGTGTCACATATTTGTTACCCACTTGTAATTTGTTTCCAACCAAATTTTATTTACATTATTTTCTTGATATAATATTTTTATACAAATTTTTCACCACATTAGTTAACCATTCATTTCAAAAAAATTTCTGAAAATTTAAATTCAGTTGTTGGCATTTAATTATACACCCTCATACCTTTAATTGGGCTGACCTTCATTACTTTTTATTTCGGCTAGTTTTGGCCCATATTTCTATTCTGCTAATTGCTTTACTACTTATCCAAATTTGTTCATTGGGCCAAACATATTCCTTAGGCCCTTTTTACCATTATATATTTTTTTCTTTCTTCTTACTTATTATTAACAAAAACTTACTACTAAAATAAATACTATATTTTAAAAAACTATATAAATAGGGAAATAAAAAAATAAGCAAATAGGGTAATGATATTTTCCTTTTTTTTCTCTGCATAATTTTCATCTAAATTGAATTTTTTTTTACCAATATTATATTCTCATACTTACTAATTACTTTAATACAGTACTTTTGAGAATATGATTTACTCCTTCAAAAGTTACCTTCAAAGTTACCCATGGACACTATTGCCCTCATTCTCACAAAAGTCCTTTCTGACTGCCCAAAAAAGTATGGAATCTAGCATCTATCCACAGCTCTTTCGCATTGGCCTTCACTGTCATGACTATTTTCATTTTTTTTTTATGTTTTACCTCTCATGTGGGACTGGTATCCTAACCGAGCTTTCCCTAGGTTTAAAAAGTTGGAAGATTCCCGCCATCTAATTGCTATCTTCATTCATGTCATTCTTTCTGATTTTAAGTATGGGGTATTTGATGAGGGATTATCCTTTATATATATAGCTTCTGTCCATGGGATACACCATGCAAAGTACCTCTCTACTACTCTTGGAAGTGTTCATGGCCCTTTCGATATGAAGTAAAGCATTGAATACATCAATACACTTAAAGAAAAAGAGGTCACACATTGGGGCAAGTGTATTGTCGAGCTTTGACATGAAGTTGATTTTGTGATTGCGACTGTTGTTGAGATACGGCCTATCTAAAAGTGTAATATGTTTATCGAACCTATCCATCCACAACATCATCATTGTCGTTGTGGAATGTGTGTGCATTGCATCCTTCTTAGTCCTCATATCAATATGTGGATCAAGGCTTACTATGAGATTGATGATCCCAGGTCGCACGAATAATGTGTTATGGATGATGAATATATGTCTCTACTCCTAATGTTTCGTATGTATGAATAGAGTTTTTCCTTTAGTTTCTAGGATTTTCGGGTTAGGGTTTCAGTGCGTAGGATTTAGTATTTCGTGGATATGTCCGTTGATGATCATGTGTTAAGATTTGCTAAACATGATCTGATGATGAACTATGACCAAGAGTCTTCTACTTGTACTTCTCTACTCCTAATGTTTCGTAGGTATGAATTATGACCAGGAGCTTTCTAAACATGTTTTTAGAGTAATTAGAAATTAAACTTTTTTTTTATGAAGTTTAATATTTGTCATATATGTTATTTTTTCTAGTAATATATTTAGTATGTTGATAATTAAATTAAATAGTAGTTGGTCGGTATGTAGGATTTACTCATAATTTCTTAATTTTTTAATTGATCCATTACTTTTTTTAGCAGTTCATATGTTAATGGCTTTATTGAAACAGCAGGCAAAATTGATATTTTTTTTTTGTAATCAAAATTAGAAAAGAGAGACGAAGAAAAAGTAATATGGCTACAACATAACATAGTCCCCAAGAGTGAAGACTAAATCAAACTAAGATCATCTGTAGTTGGGGAGAATCTGCCGCTGCCATTGGCTCGTTTAACTAGCCTAAAATCTAGTCTGACTTCCAGAAAGCTCGGGTAAACCAAAATCTTCAAACAAGACATCCATCAAGGGGGCTTGATGCCTCTTGGCAAATAATTTGTTTTCCTCTAAACATGCTCTTTTGCTGCTAATAATCCTTTTTGTTTGCTTAGAATCTTCTTTAGTAACCAAACATCTCTTTTATTCCTCGACAATGGCATGAAACTCGGATGATTTTGTCTCATCAAACGATTTGACATGCCTTATCTTTGGGATTTTAGTGGCCTTTGAAGCAGAAAAAGCAAGAGAGTGTTTAACAATTGTGGAGAAGACAACAGGCTGCTGATTAGCAACTCCTAATTGCTCATCCTTTGCAGAAATAACAAGATTGAGCAGCTTTCATTTTCCTTGACATAAAGGTGTAGGCTCATCCAAAATAATCTTTTAAGGGCTAGTTGAAACCCAATTTTGTCCGGGCACTGAATTTTTTTAAGCTTTTAGGTTAAGAAAATTAGTTTATGGGACATTTTCATTTTTAGGGGCAATTTAGTCGATTGTTATGATATTTAGGTCATTGTTGGCATTTTAAAGTTAGTTGGTCTTGTCACATTTAGGTTACATTATTTAGTTTTAATACTAATTTAGAGTCCTAAAGGTTTTGTTGGGTCAATTTAGGCAGGAGGAAAAAGTTGGGTGGAAATTGAGGCTTTTTAAAAGTTTTTAGGCAAAATTGGAAGGTTTGTGACAAATCTATCAATTTTAGAGAGTTTAGGCTAAATCTGGCGATTTTATGAAATTCTAGGAAAAATCTAGTTATTTTTGAAAAGTTTTGGGCTAATCTGACAAATCCTAGAAGTTTTTGGTCAAATTAGAATTCGCACAGAATTTAGGGCAGAATAGGCAGCTGTAGAGTTTTGTTGGACTTAAACTGGTATTTCATCATATTATATCATAATCTCTTCAAATCTGATTTGGATCACGTTTAAACTCTCAAAACCTTGTTACTCATGTTTTAAAGACCCTCTAGTATAAATAAGTCACATTTGGAAGAGAAAAGAGGAGAAAAATCGTAACCCTAAGTTCCTAACCCGAAAAAAAGAAAATAGCAGTCCCAAGCCCCCAAATTTTTCGCTACCCTCACAGAAAACCCTAAGTTTCTCCCCACAGCGCCGCCGTGCCTGGTTGCATTCCCTTTGTCATTTGATCACCGAATCAGAGGAGAAACGAGGGGAGATCCGGATCGCGACCCGCCAAACCTAACCCGAATCCAACCCATCCATCTCTTTTTGGGTAAAACCCATGATTAGTCCTTTAACTTTTTATTTGATCCATTAAGTCACTGACAGCATTGTTTTTGTTTATTTCTCTCGCTGTTTACTTATTTTGTTTATTAAAGTCATGAATTAATTTGGTCACTAAGATTAAGTAAAGATTGTAGGTTTAGATAGTTATATGTTTTTTTTAAAACTAATATAATTTTTAAAATTCATTTAATTTTACATAATGCATCTAAAAAAATCACATTTAGAAAAATTCATTCCGCGTGGGTTTAATAAAACTCTAGGATGAATTTAGGATGGTAGTAAATTACAAGATCCATATCCGACTGATTCGACAGGATCCATGGTTTGGATGAACAATTATCTAAAATTTTCAATAAATATATTAAGTTTAATATCCATATCCGGGTGGTCCGATATGACCTATGGTTTGAAAATATCAAAATTCATAAAACCAAGTAAAAAATTAAATAGTAAAGTTTAAAAGTCCATATCTGGGTGGTTCGGTTAGAATCTATGGTTTGGATATTAATTGAAATTATTTAAAGCAAGCAAAACAAAATTAAAATCAAACTAAGGTACCAATTTTGGGCGCTAGAATAAAGTTGTTTTAGCGTAACCGTACTCTCGAACCCCTTGAACTCTCGTAGACCTTTTTTAGGTGTCCAATCGACCTAGGTGAAACCGATTGGTGGTGACTCCCAAAACCACGTTGCTACAGGGCCTCTTCCAAGAACAATAACTATAGTTTGCTTGTATTTTGTTGCTAAGAAGGTTAATAGTTATGCTTGTTTTCATCCAATAGTGAAGACACTTCTTGAACATACCAATCTACTCTTTGGGGATCTTTAGGAAATTGGTTTTAAGAGTGCCACATTTGGAGCCTTTGTGTAAAAGATTTCTACACTTGATATAAGTAGCACATTTCTTTTCACGTCGAAAGATCAACCAAGGTCCGACATTATCGGAAGAAGGAACCTAAACTCCCAACTTACTAGCTTGTAATACTTTTGCGGTGTTAATAGATTCCAATAACGTTGGGGTTTTTGAGCTTTGTGACATAGAATATGTAATTGGAACTAAAAGTGTTCACTGGGCCGACCCAGCTCGAGACTGGCCTGGCCGTTCTCGGTCCTGGGTTTGGAGGGCCTGGGTATAACCCAAGTTAAGGCGTGCCGGGTCTTACCCAGTCCTAGGTCGAGCTGGGCCTAGTCCACGCTTAGGCCCACTATTTTTTTTTCTTTTAAAATTTGATTCTAAAACAAATTTTTTGAAAACAAATTGTTTTAAGAGAAAAACACCACCACCGATGTGAAATTTTATTAATTTGAAAGCCAAATGACACTTACATAACTTGGAAGGGCATTACATGAGTCAATAGCAAACGTTCAATAAAAGTAAATGTAAAATAAAAGGTAGCAAAATGTTCCATATAAGTAAATTTAAAATAAAAGGTAGGATCTGTGCTGAACAACATAATCAGATCAAATACAAACTAGGAAGATAATAAATAAGCTATGGATTTAAGCATCTATCTCATCAGGATTTTCTTCGTCGGAACTCTTGTGGTCTTATAATCTTAAAGCTGCAATACCCCAATCATGGTTGCATATACAAACTTCAACTGCATCTAGTGATAACCTTGCATGTTTATCTGAAATTACTCATTTTCCAGCACTGAAAGTCGACTCAGATACAACGGTTGAGACGGGAACCGCTAGAACTTCTTTGGCAATTATGGAGAGTATTGAAAATTTGTTGCTTCTTGCTTTCCACAATTCTAGAATGTCGGTTTCACTATTCTTCCAAACCAAGTTGAGGTATGCATCTACTTCATTACGATCGGATGCTGCAGCACGGGGCCGTTTGAGAAGTTGTTCTACCAGATTGAATGATGATAAGCTTGACGATGATGAACACCCGATGGTAGAGGAAGTAGTGTTTATAACCTTATCCTTATGCCGGTCGGCATAAATCTTAAATAACTCCCGCAAGTACTTCTCATAGTGGCAATTATAACATGAACAGAAATATGTGTCATTTCTAAGAAATTATAATAACCCTCAGGTAGCTGCTGTGTACCCGTGATTCTAACAGTCGAGTCTAGTGCAGATGCAAGTAAATAGATCGGAGGCATATTACTGAAATATAAAATTCATTTGTCTTTCATTGCCTTAACCGTGTCTTTTAAGAAATCATCATTCTTGTATTTGTTAAAAACCCATGCAATATTGACTAAATGCATTAAAACTTTGTGAGATGTAGGATAGTATACACTGGAGCAAAAAAACAGTAGCCTCATAAAAATATCGTAGCATAGTAGCCACTTTTGACAGTTTATCCAACATCTCTTGCTTCAAAAGCGTTTTCTTTTCTTTAACATTTATAAAATATGTCATGTGTGCAGCAAATAGCATTACATCTATTAACATCTCGTAAGTCGAGTTCCATCAAGTAGGGCAATCAAGTTTGAAACGTTTCTAGCTAAAATCGAGGCCATTTTCAAGACAATATAGCTTAAACTCTTTGGAAACTTTGGTCCTTGACTTCAAATAATGAATTGCCCACCGGATTGGAGTAATTTCAGTACTCAAAACTTGAAGACTTTTTTGGACAGCTAAGTTTAAAATATGACATACATATCTAATATGAAAAAATGCGGTATCCCGGACAGATTCTAATGATTCTTTTAATGTCTCAGCCGCGACATCATTGTTGGATGCATTATCAAATGTTATGCTAAAAACCTTGTCATGACAAAAAAATTCTTTAAAAGTTTCTAAAATAACCTGGAATATGTTTCAACCAGTATGATCGATCTCCATCCATTTAAATACAATTATACGCTTTTGAACGACCCAATTATCATCAATCTAATGTGCAGTGATACAATAATAATTGCCTTAGTGTGAAGTCCATATGTCATTAGTGAATGAGATAGAATGATCAAAAGCAGAGAAGTATCCTTGTAGGTTTGATTTACCGGCTTCATAAATTTTAAATACCTCCCTCCTAGCAGTACTCCTAGACGTTCTTTTAAAAGCAGGGTTTAATTCTGATTTAATCCATTTTTTCATATGCATATCTTCCGCTTGTGTAAATGGTTTTTCAATTAACATCATCCATTCTACAATGTCTTTTCTACAATTTTGTTGATCAAATCTAAAAATACCTTATCTGTCAGTAGTACTCGCAAGTTGTGTCTGACCGCCGGTATTGGCAGTTGCATCCGAACATAGATTCGGGTGCTTATGTTCCATATGCCGTTTGAGTGTTTCCGTGCCAGAGTTCTTCTTGTGCACGAGCTTTGTGTTGCAATGTTTGCAATTTGCAAACCTTGCATCATTGCCATGATCATCCTTCTCGAAAACTTGGTCAAAATGCTCCCAAACCCATGTGGTGAGCATCGACGTCTTACCTTGTGATGGAAGTTCGGGTTGATGGCTTGTCAGGGTCTATTGAGAACCATCTCCTCCACCAACATTCTCTGCTGCCGTTGGCTCCACTTCCTCAATGTCATCATCCGAAAGTTGATCGTTGAGCCCCAAGTCGTATGGACTTATATCGAATTGCTTGTCCTCATTAGTTTGTTGGATTTAAGCCCCACGAGTTGCCGACTGGGAAAGGCTACATAAAAAAGACCTCAAACCGATGCGGGATGAAGAGCTTGAGGCCTTTTCGTTTCCTCTTGATGCCATTTGTGTGAGAATCAATTGAGAAGATGAAGAGCTTTAAAAGTAATTAAGGAATGATTAAAAAAAAGAAAGAAAATAAGGTTGAGAACTTGAAGAAAATGAGAGAATGTATTAGTAGAGAGGGAGAGATTGTCAAGATTGGTGTGAAGAAATTATGGAAATGATGTCTCTATTTATAAGGGAAAACCTTTTTTTTTTTTACTAAAAAGCTCTTAGAATATAGTTGTTGGGAAAGGTAAAAAAGTAATTTTAAGGGTTAAAAAAAGATTGCAGGCCGTTAGAGAGACCTGCAGTGTAATTTTCCCTTTTATTTTTAATCTGGAGTCGTCAGGAATGCTAGGCCGTTAGAGAGACCTGCAGTGTAATTTTCCCTTTTATTTTTAATCTGGAGTCGTCAGGAATGCTAGGCGATCGTTGGGACCAAACCAGACTGACCGGGCCGGGCCGGGCCCAGGCCGATCTCGAGCCAGTCCCTGTGATGGGCCTTTCCCGTGCCGAGCCCACTTCAATACCCTTTCTATCTAAGGCCCATAACTACCCCTCCCGATGCTGAGTCGGATTTGACCTAATCTGGGCTAGGTTTGACCTAAACAGATCCCGACCCGCCCCTTTGAACACCACTAATTGGAACTCACTTCGTATGAAAATCTATTGTTTGACAAGAAATAAATGATTCGCAAAATTGTTTTTTTATTGTACGGTTTTTGTTAATCTGTCAGATGGTATTAAAAAAAAAATTACTCCTATGTTATCCTTTTTTTTTTTTTTTTGTGCGAGACTTTTGATTGAAACAGTTAATATCTTGACTTCTGTTCCCGGCGGGTCTAAAGCGGCGGCCACTGTATCCGTGCAATCATGTGCTCGGACCACATACGATGTTTTATTTGACGATGAACCATTTGGCAGTAGGATCAGAAATTATTGATTAAAGATTTAAAAGTACTATTTTAATATAGCTTTTAATTTTTAACTAGCAATTTCATCTTTATCATTAAATAAGTCATCTTAAACTCTAATACTAATTGCATAAACTGTTCCTCGACGAGACCATTGTGTTACGGATAAGTCCAGTTCTTTTGCAAAGTAACAATTATTATTGACGACCTTATTTGGCGTTACGTTAGTAATCAGCTCAAGAATTTAGAAAAAAAACTATATCAACTAACTTTTTACGAATACTATTAATAAATTATCTAATATCTCAATATGTATGATAAAAGCTCTTATATGGGCTGTGTGGGCGGAATCTCATGGGTTAGTTATTGGATCGGAGTAATGATGCAGTCGGACCAAAGTTGGGTTCAGTTCAACCAACCTTGAAGTAGGCCTAAGAGACATGGACCAACTATTGACATGATCCCAAAATTATACTTTGCTTGATAATATTGAATAATAGGGACATTTTTTGAACTCAAACACTCAAAAGCTTCACTATATTAAATTTTTAGGCTTTTCAGTCTTACTTTGCTTTACGGTATACTAGGAAAATTCTCCACGCTCTGCTGCAGGCCAGGTGTTTATATTGCGTTGAATACAAAAGAACATGGAAGGAGAATTATAGGTATTTTGTATCAAAAATTTTAAACAGCTATATAAGTATTGTAGAGTCTACATATTTTTTGTATTTATTCTATATATCTAAAGTAGTCAGCCTAGTAACACCCAATTCGTTTTAACTTTAGTCAATTGACTACAAAATGACTTATTTTTATTTTTACATTTTTTTACTTGAAACTAATTTTAATTAAAATTCAATATTATGTAGTTACAATAATCAATTGAAAATATAATTTTTATAATCTTACTAAATTTTTATGAATTTTTCTAGTTTCAAGCCTTAAAAAATAAAAATTCATAAAAATTTAACAACATGCTAAAAATTTACTTTCAAATTGATTATTGTATCTACATAACATTGATTTTCAAATAAAATTGGTTTCAAGTAAAAAAGATGTAAAAGTTAAAAAAAGTTAATTGATTTTAGCTCAAACGAATTGGTCTGCAGAAGTTAATTGGTCTGCATTAGTTGTGTACTCATCCTCTTCTTTTTACATCCGGTAAAGAATGCGCATAGATAGTTTGAAGGTAAATTGGGAGACACCTGATGCTCTTCTCACCAAGCCTCCTCTTAACATTACAATATAGGATAACCTACATGCAACCAAAATCATTTTTAGAGGATTATTATTGTGTTTAACCTAATAATCAAAAGAAAGCCCTATTATTGGCCCAAAATTCCCCCCCCCCCCCCCTCCCCCCCCCCCCCCCCCCCAAACCCAAACACCTATGACCATCTGAAAAATCAAATATTACCACAACCAAGCATTCAAAAACCACTGGGAACTTAATGTGTATATTTCACCTAAACATGAAAGTGGAAGTAAACATTTTAAAATAGCAAAAAGAAAGAAAGCAAAGGTTAAACTTTTGTGCATAGGGAGCTAATTGCACATTGCACAAATTAAGAGATCAAACTAAACCAAAATATTATCAAATCTGCCTGAATCAAGAATTATACCGCCAAGTGTACGCCACGTATTAGCCATCCCTCTATGCCACAACTACAACACTTACACATCAGTACCAAAAACCAAACAAAGCCTAAAACTTAAGGACCAGAACTAGTATTCAACCCAAAGACAAACATAAGTGTCACCGCAACATCAACCTCTTATGTTTTAGTAAATATATACATTTGTGGAAGATTTTTTATAAGGGAACATTAGTGAGTATTTTTATGAGGAATACCGATACATATGCTCTAAAACATACTTCTTTTTCACATATTTATTGAATCATTTTATTTGACATGGAGATTAACCAAGTAGATAGAGTTCATGTGTTATTTTTACTTTTATCCTTAATTTTTTACACAAACTGATAACGTCAGAAAAGTGACTTTTGAAATGGTAATTTGATAGTTAATATTATAAAATAATTTACTAAACATAGAAATGTTTCAAAAATTTGGATTACCTAAAATAGAATATGTTGCAATAGTTTTAAAATAGAGAGATTTTTTTTTTTTTAATCTCAAAAGCACTTACAAGTTATAATACAGCATGATTTGTTACCTATAAAAGTTAAGAGAAAATCTGTCTACTCCTTAAAAATTAAAGTCCTTTAAGCTGCAATTTACAAGATTATATGCACAAAAGTACAAAACACTTTTGATGGGACTCAAACCTGATCAAAGGTCAGGATATCGAAACTTTAGGCATTCCACCTGGAGCTTCTCATGACGGAGTATTTAATAACACGTAGGCAAGAAGCTGTAAAAAGAGGTGCTCCACTTTTTTAAGTGGGACCCATTCTTGATGAAAATTTACAAATGCACGTAGAGTCGAGTAGTAGACGTAGACCTTTTTAGAAGATGAAAAAACTATCACGGATAGCGTGCGCATATGTTCATTTGAACATAGCAGGTAAATGACACCCTTACCCCTAATTATTTTATTTAATTAATACTCATATACCTAGATTAGATTGTGAGATAAAAGTAAAATTCAAAGAGTTCTAGAATTTTCATGCTCTCTGGTCTCCATGGTCGATACTGACGGCGGCCCATGATGCTCTCCGATCTCCATGATCGATGCGATGACGGCCTGAGACAATCCTCCAACGGCAGCCTGCGACAATCCTCTGATCAACGAAGTTCTCAGAAAACGATGAAGCCGAGTCACCGACGACAATGAATGAGAATACGTCGAAGATGTTGACGATGATGACAAGAGGAGTGGCCTGATTGTCAATCGTTGATCGCCGCCTGGTTGAATCACGTCGTCTGATCGAACTGCTGCCTAATCGACTCGCTCCGCCTGATCAAATCGCCGATTGCCGCCTGATAAAATCACTAGTCGCCGCCTGATAGATAGACGCGATGGCAAGCCTGAAATCGGATACAATTGAAGCCGATGACACGACGATGGCGATGGTGGAAGATAAGAGAAGCGGAAGATAAGAGAACAGAGGAGAGATGATAGGGATGAGAAGGAGAAGCGGAAGATAAGAGACGTTTTCCAACAGGAAAATATTTTTTTATTATTATTTAGACACTTTTGTATTGTATTTTAGAGATTTTTATATATTTATTTAGACACAATTAATTGACTTATATGCTTTTATTTGAAAACTTCTTTAAATATTTAGACACTTTTACATTTTTATTTGAACACTTTTATATATTTAGCTAGACACTTATTTTAATTATTTTAGCCACTTATTTTCTAAAGATAATAAATTATTCATAAATTATTTAGTCAAACACTTGTACATTTTTCTTTAGACATTTTTAAATTTTTATTTGGACACTTCTTTTATTATTTCGTATACATTTTTTTATCATGAAAATAAATTATTTGCGTATTGATTTAGACATTTTGTTACTTTTCCTTAGACACTTTTATACATTCATTTAGACACCTTTTTATTGTTTCAATTAGTTATTTTTGAAGAGAGTAAATTGTCTACATATTGGGCAAACATTTCTAAATATTTCTTTAGACACTTTTACATATTCATTCAGACACTTTTTTATTGTTTCAATTAGCTATTTTTTAAGAGAGTAAATTATTTACATGTTGGTCAGACACTTCTAAATATTTCTTTAGACACTTTTCGGTATCCATTCAGACACTTTTCATTTTTTCGAACATGACATATGACGTATATGGCGAGATCATGACGTATGACAGTTTGGTGGCTGTGCCGGCGCCAGCACTGGCAAGCTAAGGTTTTTTGTAGAGAAGAATATTTTAACTAAGGGTATTTTTGTCAATTTTTTAATAATTTATGCCATATTATAGAAGATTAAGGGATGGGTTGGTATGTCTAATTAGACATAGGTGTATAATAAAAGAACTAAGAAAAAACAAGTAAAATAATTGCCTTATGATGACAATTTGCTTTCACCGTGGCCGTGGCTACTGTCTTTACGTGTACATCAATTGAAATATTATACTTAAAATAAATTCAAAAGTATTATTTTTTTATTTTTTGAAAAATTTAGATTTTTTTATTGAGTTTTATTTTTCTTGAATTTTTATCTATGTGCATGTAAAAAATTCATACAAAAATTTAAGTACTTTCTATATTCTTCTTTCAATTAATTATTATTTAGATAGAGTGTTAGCTTTTGAATAATATTGATTTTAGATAAAAGAAACTCATTAAAAAATGAAAATAATGAATTATTTTAAATGAGAAACCCTGACAACTTTAAGCTATAATTTGGTAGCGTTGGTGTATTCAGTGGCATAGATAATGGGAGGCGGGAGAGTGCTACAGCAATCCCAAATTTTTTAGAAAAAAATACGACTATGTCATATTTAACAATAAGATATTACTATAATATATTGCGATATATGAGTCGTGAAATTGAAGCAAAATAGTTAAACTTTCATAAACTCAGCCTAGAAATGATATAAGTTTCACAAAGTCCCATGTGGACATGAAAATAAAATTAATTAAAAATTATAAAAATACTAATTATCATAAAAATTGTAAAATGCTAACGCTAGAAACTTGTCTAATTTTTAAGAGTTGTCATCGATTACTAAATTATGTCAAGTTTAAGCAATTATTGAAAAGTTGAGTTATTATTATTTTTTTGATAGATTAATCATTTCATGTTGACTCTTTTTCGGTTGTTATAACTAAACATGCTTTCTTAGTTATGAGATTGTAAAAATTGAATTACATAATACAATGGATGACAACTTTCTACATGATAGTTTGGTTTTGTATATTAATAAAGATATTGTAGAGACATTTAGTTTAAATTTGATATTTGATGATTTTAAAAATCTAAGAGAACATTGTATTAAATTATGAGCTTGAAAAACTTATTATTCTATCTTTTATGAATTTTATTTTCATTGTATCTTATAAAATTATTAGATATGATCTATTATTTATAATATAATAATTTTTATCTGTTTAGACGTTGAACATGTCCGGCGCCCCCGACACTAAATTAAGTCCTGGTTACGCCATTGTTGTCTGTTGCGTCGCTGAAGTGCGTCGAACTCAACTGGAGACCGGGGAGGCGTTCGCACTTTTTGCCACTTCTATTGAGGTTTTGTTTTATATGTTGAGAAAGTTTTGAATTATATGGTTGTAATTTGTAGGCTAAGGAAAAAACGCGTACGGATGTGCAAGCGGGATATATTATAAATAATGCTAGATATACTGAAATTTTCACATAAAATTTTGCATGTCATAACTTAATTGATTTTGAGAAATAAAGTTGAGCCATTTAACTTGTTTGCATCCAATCTCTTGTATTTACGCTTGATTAGTAAAGTTTTTATACATGCCATTTAGTAAATTTTGGCGTGTTCTATATATTTTATGTCAAAATTATTATTTAATTAATCTTAGAAATATATGGGTACGTGTATTTGATGAAGATTTTAAAAATGATTAAAAATTTATTTCCATATATATATAATACTATTCGTTAGAAAAAAATTTAAAATATTTTGTTTATAAAAGGTAAGCAATGTTACTGATTTTATTTAATGCATTTTTTTTGTAAATATTTTTTTGGTAAACTCCAACGGTTGTCCATAAACCATATTTAATGTTGCTTATCCGTTCCTAAGCTATCAAATTTACTTAATTGTTCCTAAACTATATCCATTGTTGCTTAATCATCCTGCCGTTCATCACAGCTATTAAGGATAGACGGAAAAATGATATGGCTGTTAATGTAGCATGGAAAAATAATGTGGTTGATGATGTGACGTTACTTTTCCATTCATCTTTAATTATATGATAGATAGTAGGATGATTAAGCAACACTGAATATATTTTAGGGATGATTAAGTAATATTTGATAGTTTATGGACAGATAAGTAATATTAGATATAGTTTAGGTACGACCAGTAGAATTTATCTACATTTTTATACAAAGAACTTTTGATGATTTCAATATTTAAAATTGCGGTCGCTTCTATTCTAGCCCTTCGCAGCCAATGCCCCTTCATTCCAACTTCCAAGATTGACTCTTAAATTTGTTAGCCTCCAGGAAGAAATGGCATTTGGAGTAGCTCTTTTATCTAATCTCTACCTTATGAACTATCTAGCTTGGGTGAGATGAGCTAGCATTTCAAAACCTAGCATTTAATACCCAATCTCTTCATACTAAAAGGAATGCTCTCATTCAGTTACTCAACACTTCTAGAGACTTTAAGATGCAGTCATCCATTCCTTTATGTCGTATATAGGGTGTTAACAAATGATGTAACCGAATAGAATATCCATAGTTCTTTATGGACGTTTCAAGCAGGTCATATCTTCCCCAAATGTGCATCCACTATTGAAGCCAAACTTCTGGCTATTCAAAGGGCAATGAATGTAACATTGAGACTCTATGTACATAATATCACTATACTAACAAATTGTTCTCAAGCTTTAGCAACATTGTGAGGTCATGTGGATCTCGTCACTTCACAAGCTGGTTTTAGTTCAATCCCTCACGACTTCGATGGAGATTTTTGAATTGTTGTGCCATGCGCTGCTAGCATGTCGCTTCGGTTCATATCCATACTACTTTTCTCATTTCTCTTTATCTCCCTTGAGCTTTTGTTTCTCTTATATATATATATATATAGCCTACTACATAAATTGCCAAGAGAAAAAATACGGGATAAAAAGAGGTCCACAAAGGGTGAAAGTTAAAATATTCTTCTTTGCCTAGGGCTAAACTTCTTTATGTAAGGCCCATGGAAGCATTCATTGGTAGGCCAAGGTGTGCAAAGACCCCATTTTTCCTGACCAAGTTACCCTCACTACTAAGTTTTGTTACTTTTCCAACGGCATGCCGTTGGTAGTTACCAACGCGTAGAACCGTTGGTAATTATTTTCAACGTGCATGCGTTGGTATCACAGTGAAATTTTTTCTTTCCAGGTTTATTTTTACCAACGGCCTAAGCATTGATAATTAGCAACGGTCATGACCGTTGCTAAAATTCCAACTTCCCCACATTGATAGAATTTTTTTTTTTGGCTAATTTACCAACGGCTAGCCGTTGGTAAATGGTTTTTAAATACACCTTTTTCGTTCTCCAGCTTCAGTCGCGATTTCAGGCGGGGGGACCTCGTTCTCAACCCTCGAGCCTCTGACGTGGAACGCCTCGAGTGGCGCGCGCACCTCACCGACAAGGAGGAACGGATTCGGAAAGAGGCGGAGAAGGAGCGGTCGATTTACAAGGCGGTGTTGCATCTAGACGAGATGCATCAGTCTTACAGGAAACTGTTGAAGGAGGCGAAGCAACATGATAGCCTAAGGGCTATCGCCTCCCTCAGCACATACTTCTTGACGAAAACATGGTCGAGAAGCCTGGCGTCATCCGACAGAGGCACTATCACTGACCTCGGAAGGAGCGAAGTCAGACACCACGAAGTCGGGACTTCGGTTAATATGCTAGGCATTTCAAAGGTATCGCCAGCTCCTTCAGGGGACCAAAAGGATTGCCTTCGGGGATAAAGAACCAGCCATTTCAAACAGGAAAGAACTTCCCCGAAGGCGGAACCCTAGAACCAGGGGACTCCCCGAACTACGAGCATAACTCCCGAAGAAGGGCATCCGTACCAACGAACGATCTCGCCCAGAGGACCTCGGGAGTACGGCATGAGCATTTAAGGAGCCTCTGACATGTCGCACACAGGCATTACACGCCACCTCAAACGGCGGTCTGACACGCCGTCGCCGTCCAGGCTTGTCACAGCCTGTCTCGGTTCAAGGCTCAAGGAGCCTACAAACAGCTACTTGTCCCCTACGCCCTGAAACATAGAGAACATCCGACTGAACACGTGTCATGATCTGAACGGGCTGGGAACTCCTATGAATACTAGGAAATGCACCCTGGCAAGGGGGATCGGACCCTCTCCCCTTGAGAAAATACAAACAGGCAAGGCCACTAAACCTCTTAGTGCTCCCCCTCTTTCATCTCTCAGGACACTGACTTGGGCGTCGGAGGCTCCTCCCCTGAAAAAGACCCGGGGACCTCCTAACCCTATTTTCTGAGTATTTCAGGCGCACTCCCCTGGGAAATCTAGGCTCCAGACGTTCTCCCTCTCAGGAAGTCCCTCCCGAAGTCACAATGTTTTCCAACGAAGATGCTGCTGGGCATCATTTGGCGTCGTCTGTGGGAAACCACCCTCAGGTCGCCGTTGTTGAAACTCGGCGTTCAAAGGACAAGGGACTACCAAGGTCCCCGTCTGTGCCTGAAGCTCAACCGGCTACTGAGCAAACCCTTCCAGGGACTTCCACGCCGGAGGAAGAGCGTCCTCTGATCATAACCAGGAGTTTCCTGTGCGACTTTCAACGTTCTGTTGTGTCTGAAATGACACAGCAGATAGACCGAAGGTGGCCACAACAAACTCAGGCCCAAAGGACTCCCTCGCCAACACGTCCTCGGGAAAGAAGCCCCAAACCAGTCCATCGTGGTTTGGGAAGCGGGGACCCACGTGAGGAGTCTTCAACAGAAAATTTGCCCCTCGGGGCACGGCTTACAGGACGAGCTAGGTCCAAGCGACCCAAAATCTTACACCGAAGGAGCTCGTCACCTGAGGCGAAGTCCCCATCCATTCAGCGCCGAAGTCACTCCCCGAAGAGGCGCCGACAATCTCCCTTCCCAGAAAAAGAACCTAATACCACGATCCTTATGGAGAAAATATTAGCGAGGTTGGACAGAGTGGAAAAACAAGTAGCTCGCAAGCCGGTCTGGGCCAGGCTGTCTGAAACCTTCTGTGGGGATGAGTCCCCATTCACCCGAACTATAGTAGAGGCAGCCATGCCAGGTGACTTCCGGGTACCTCGGCTGGAAACTTATGATGGCCGGACTGATCCACAGGCTCATCTAACCAAGTACAGACGCAGCATGATGATGCACGGTGCAGACGACGCTACCTTGTGCAAATGTTTTGAGGTCACCCTCACAGGGCCAGCAACTGCGTGGTACAACTCATTGGCTCCAGGAACCATCAGGGAGTTCCAGGAGTTATCTACAGCCTTCACGCAGCAATTCATTGGAAGTCGGCCGACGGTGAAGATGCCCGTCCAGATGTTTGACATAGCGCAGAGAAATGGAGAGGCCATCCGCGACTATGTCGAAAGGTTTAACAGAGAAGCCTTGAGTGTCCCAGACTTTCGGCCCGAAATACGCATCCTCGCCATGACACGGGGCCTTCGGAGGGACTCACAGCTCTTTTACGAATTTTCCAAGGACCCTCCGGACACGCTTGGCGAATTCTACCGAAGGGCCGAACAACATATGACAGCTGAAGAGCTGAGAATGGGCGAACCGAAGTCTGATCACACTCGCGCCGAAGGATCCAGCCAGCAAACGCGATATCCAGCTGACCAGGCAGGCCGACCTCGGAGAATGCGGGGAAGGAAACTCCCAAACTTTACGCCCCTGAACACCACGAGGACCAACATCCTCATGACAATGGAAAGGCAGGGAGCCCAGATTCAGCGGCCAAGGGCCATGACCGCTGATAACAAGAAGAACATGAAGAAGTTCTGCCAGTTTCACCGCGACCACGGCCACGACACTGAAGACTGCTTCCAATTGAAAAAGTACATAGAGTCGCTGATAAAACTGGGCCAACTTCGACGTTATCTGCGAATGCCTTCCCCGAAGGGGAGGAAAGAGGAGGAAGGAAAGGCAGATGACGAAGACTACGACTCCGACAGACGGAGGAACCGAAGTCCGAAGAGGCGCCCTCCACCTCCGGCGGGGGTAATACAAACAATTACGACAGGACTCCCATCCTCGGAAAGAAAGAGGAAGGCCAGAGAAATATCAGTCATGGAGTATCAGAGCCCGACGAAGAAGCTGGCCCGCAAGGATGGTTCCACCGTCGTCTTTCCCCATGACGATCCGCTGTTGGTCATGGTGAGGATAGGAAACTGGGACGTCAAGAGAGTCTTGCTTGATGACGGATCAAACGCCGATGTCCTGTTTTCACATTTGCTACCAAACTTGGGCATATCCCGCAGTGATCTCAAGACCGTCACTTCGCCCACCTTCGACGTAGGACCATCCGAACTGCCTGTTCTCGGATGGGTCGTTCTTCCCCTAATGATGAAAGGGACTTCGGTGGACGGGACATCCGAGTTATTCGCCTCCACAATGACAAGGTTCATCGTTATGGATGTTCCTTCATCATACAACGCCATCCTTGGGAGGCAAACACAGGGAAACCTGCACATTCGCCCTGATGTAAGATACTTGACTGCCACTTTTGCCACCAAGGATGGAGACACAGAGATCTTCTTTGATCAGAGCGAGGTAAGGAAGGTGTTCGTCAAAGCGAGGAAAACTCCAGCAAACAACTTCACACAAGTCATAGAGGCAGAGGCTTTAAAACCAAAAAAGGGTGAGGCAGAAGGTTCCTCGAAGGTAGAAATGGAAGAAGTAGAACTTGTCCCAGGCCGAAGTACCCGAATAGGGAAAAAGTTGGCCGAAGGTGACAAGAAAAAACTTGTATCCTTTCTACTGATGAATAAAGACTTATTTGCCTACTCGCCGAAAGATATGCTAGGGGTGAACCCTCGCGTAGTACAGCACAGCCTTAAAGTAAGTCCGGAAGCAAAACCTGTCCGGCAAAAGAAACGAGGCATCTCAGTCCATAAAAATAACTTCATCAAAATCGAAGTCCAGCGCTTATTGGAGGCAGATGTAATCAGGGAGGTCAAGTACCCCGAATGGCTAAGCAATGTGGTAATCGCCACAAAAGAAGGAAGCAGTAAGCTCCGGATGTGCATTGACTTCAGAAACTTGAACGATGCTTCCCCAAAAGACTCATACCCTTTCCCATCAATAGACCGATTGGTAGACTCAACTGCCGAATACGGGCTCCTAAGTTTCCTAGACGCCTTCAGTGGATATCATCAAATAAGGATGGACCCAGAAGACGAGGAGAAGACCGCCTTCATCACCGAGGGTGGAACATACTGTTACGTCAGGATGCCCTTCGGACTCAAGAATGTAGGAGCCACCTACCAGAGGTTGATGAGCAAGGTCTTTAGTGACCAAATAGGGAGGAACATGGAAGTCTATGTCGATGACATGATAGTCAAAAGCAAGCTGCCCACCCACCACGTCGCAGATTTAAAGGAAACTTTCCACCAGCTCAGGACCTTCGGGATTCACCTTAATCCCGAAAAGTGTATCTTTGGAGTGACCTCGGGAAAGTTTCTTGGGTACATGGTATCAGAAAGATGCATTGATGCTAACCCAGAAAAAATTAAGGCTCTGCTCGAATTCCGAACTCCTGCCACAATAAAGGATGTGCAGAGACTCACTGGAAGGATAACCTCTCTTAGCAGGTTTATTTCCAGATATGGAGACCGGTGTCGAGCATTCTTCAAAGTCCTCACTAAGGCAGCAAAAATGGAGGACGACCTCGGAGGCAATGCTCATCCTTGGAATGAAGACTGCCAAAAGGCCTGGGAAGAACTCAAAATTTACTTAGCCAGTCTGCCCACTCTGCGACAACCTCGCAAGGGAGAACCCTTCATATTATACCTCGCCGTCACAGAAAAAGCAGTAAGCTCGGTCTTTGTGAAAGAGGAAGGGCCGAAGCAGTGGCCGGTCTATTATGTAAGCAAGTCCCTGCACAGCGCCGAGGTCAGGTATCCTTTGCTGCAAAAAGCTATATATGCCTTGGTCCTGGCAGGGAGGAGGCTACGACCATATTTTCAGGCTCACCCCATCGTCGTCCAAAGCAGTCTACCACTACGGGATGTCATGAGAAAAGTTGATCATTCAGGAAGGCTCTCCAAATGGTGTATAGAGCTTGGCGAGCACGACATCACTTATGAACCTAGGAAAGCCATAAAAGCTCAAGCTTTAGCAGACTTCATTGCCGAAGTACCCACCACCGAGGATAGCCATCCGGATCCCGGCGAAAGTGAGCCAGAATGGACTTTATATGTTGACAGAGCCTCGGGGTCCAAACATCAGGGAGCTGGGGTAATTATCAGAGGTCCCGAAGGTCTAGAAGTAATGAAGGCGATCAAGTTCGGCTTCAACGTCACCAACAATGTGGCCGAGTATGAAGCTCTCATAGCAGGATTGCACCTAGCTAGAAAAATTGGTGTAAGAAACTTAAAAGCCCACAGTGATTCCCAGCTGGTAGTTCGGCAAACGGCAGGGGATTATGGGGCGAAAGACCCGACATTGGCAAAATACTGTGAACTGGTAGCAGAGCTCATTTGAGAGTTTGACACCGTACGAATCAAAAACGTAGCTCGACAAGATAACGCCGAAGCAGACTGCTTGGAGAAATCAAAAACATGCACCGAGGTGCTAAATCAACCGAGCATCGCAGTGCTGGGCATAGTAACTTCGGGAAGAGGCTGGAAAGACCCAACAAAAAGATATCTCGCAACCAATGCGCTCCCCGAAGAACCCCACGAAGCTGCAAAAGTTTGAAGACGCTCCGGTCGATTTTTCCTAATTGGCGAAGAATTATATCGGCAGGGATATGCAAATCCATTGCAGAGGTGTGTTGGCGAAGAGGATACTGAAATGATCCTCAAAGAAGTTCACGAAGGCGCTTGTGGTGCGCACGTTGGAACTGACGCCCTCGCAGCAGTAATACTTCGGCAAGGATACTTTTGGCCTACTCTAAGGAAGGACGCTAGGCAGTTCGTCCGAAAATGTGGTAATTTCCAAAGACACGCGAGTATCCAGAGGACACCCTCGAAAATGGTAACTTCGGCTGACTATCTCTGGCCCTTCGCAGTTTGGGGCATAGACCTCATTGGGCCACTCCCAACAGCGCCTGGAGACGTGAAGTTCTGCGTAGTTGCAGTAGATTATTTCTCTAAATGGGTCGAGGCGGAACCCGTGGCGACTATCTCGGCAAAAGATATTCAAAAGTTCGTATGGAAGAACATTGTATGCAGATTTGGCATACCGAGGGTACTAGTAGCCGACAATGGGTCCCAGTTTACAGACAAAGGGTTCCAAGAATTTATCAACAACCTCGGAATAAAAATGCACTTCGCCCCAGTAGCTCATCCCCAAAGCAATGGGCAAGTAGAAGTATCCAACAGGACTATCAAAGATGGTCTGAAAAAGAGACTGGGGGAAGCAAAAGGGAAATGGCCGGGAGAGCTCCCAAGTGTGTTATGGAGCTACCGAACAACACCCCGAAGAGCCACAGGGGAAACACCTTTTTCACTTGTTTTCGGTACAGAGGCCATCATCCCAGTCGAGGTAGTGCAGCCATCGGTGCGAGTGCAAGTGTTCGATGAAAGGGGAAATGACCTCGGCCTGAGAACCAAGCTTGACCTCGTCAGCGAACACAGAGAAATAGCCGAGCTGAGGAGAAAAGCTTTTCAGCAAAGAGTGGCCGCGGCTATAAACTTGCGCGCCAGGCCAAAAGGAATAAAGAAAGGAGACCTCGTTCTCCGAAAGGCTGAATTTGGACCCCGAAGGCCATCCCACGGGGTACTTCGCGCAAATTGGGAAGGACCTTATCTGGTACTTGCCGAAGTGCGAAAAGGGGTTTACAAGCTCGGCGATGCCGGAGGCATAGAGTTAAAAAATACATGGCATTCGGACGCCTTGAGAAAATTCTATGCTTAAGATTTCGGTGAGAAGATTGTATTGTACAGAAAAATTTCTAAGTACAAAAGTTCCTTAGCCAAAAATCTTGAGCATGAGTTATACAAGTCTGAATTTCGCGAAAGTGACCGCTGACATAAGCGAAGATATGATTTTCCGAAGTCCCTTGAGCAAACGTGTTCGGAACAATGGGAAATGAAAAATCTCGCAAAGGACTTAGCCAAAATTCTTGAGCATAAGTTGTACAAGTCGGAATTTCGCGAAGAAGATCGCCGTATTTTCCGAAGTCTCTTGAGCGAACATGTTCGGGACAATGGAAAATGAAAAATCTTACAAAAAGACTTAGCCAAAATTTTTAAGAAAGAGTCTTTATTGAGATGGATCTGCTTACAAAGAAGAAAGCTCGCCAAAAGAAGAAATACAAAAAAGAAGAAAAAGAAGGCAAAGGACCCTAAAACAAACTAAGGAATCTCGGCGTCTCGGGACCCACCAGCTCCTGCGTCCTTTTCCACCACCTTCGGTGCCGGGAAAGAAAGGGGCAAGTTCAGGTGCTCGATCTTCGACCAAGACCACCGAGGCCCCTTGGGAATGTTTAGGGCCTCCAAAAAAGAGAGGTCCAGATCTGGGAACCTCTGAAGCACTTGGTGACGAACGAGGCAGAAGCCGTCTCAAAAACCGACCTTGGTCATTTCGTCGGCTTTCTTCTTCTCGACCGCCAGCTCATCACGTTCGCTCTCCAGATCGGCAATCTCCTTCCTCAGCGCCTTCGTCTTCTTCTTCTTTGGCTCCTTCTTCAAAGACTCGACCTCGGCCTGGAGCTCGGCCTTCTCGGCAAGCACCTTCTACAGGAGAGCCTTAGAATTTGACTTCTCCTTTTGATATGATTCGTTCGCCGAGGTCAGCTCCGCCACCTTGGCACCGAGGTCAGAAATCTTTTGGGATGAGTCCTTCAAAAGTTCCTCCTTCTCCTTCGTGAACTCCTCCCGAATGGCAGCGACCTCCATCTTCGCAGCTTGAGCCATATCCGTGTTCTTGGCAACCAATTCAGAGCACTTGGCCTTAGATTTTGCTATGAGATCTAAGGCCGAGACTCGGAACGCCGCTTCCTTCGCCACCCGGACCCTGAGGAGGCCGGTGTACCCCAGCAGCTGCAAAGAAGTAAGAGCAAAAGTTAGTAAGGCAAAGAGTGGGCCAAACACTTAGAAGAAATCAAAGGGAAACAAAACAAAGGCCTGAAGTATACCTGGGCAGCGTGCTCGGAAACCTTGGCAGCGAGGGACTCATCGCTCGGGCACGCTTCGGAAATGGCCCTGAAGGAGGCCTCGGTGAGGATCCCCCTCGAGATTTGGTTGGCCATGTACGGGGAGTCGCCGGAGTACAAGTTCATGTCCTCCGTAAATGACCAAAAGGTCTTCCTCGGGATCTTACCCTTCGGGACATGGGCATCCCGAAGAGCCCGTTTCTAGGCGTGCTCGACTGCCCAATTCGGGTATAGTAGCTCCCCTACACGGCAAAGCAAGAAATTTATCAAGACAAGGAACCCTTAAAGAAACAAAGGTACCACAACTTGTCTAAGAAAACGAACCTGCCGGCACCTCCGCGACGTCATCATCGGAGTCCCGGACCTCCTCGGCAGGAATCTCCTTACCTTTACTCTTACAACACTCCTCGACAGAAGGGACTTCCACCAAGGCGTCCAGAAGAGCCGCCGAGGAAGAGGGACTCCGAGAAGGGGTGGCAGCGGCAACCTCGGCTGGCGGAACAGCAGCAGCAGCATCCGACTCTTCGCGCGCCTCCTCGGGAATTTCCGCCTGAGGAGGAGGCGCGTCTTTCTTTGCCCGTTTGGCCACGGATGGCCCAGCCCCAGATGATTTCCGCCTTCGGGAGACGGCCTTCTTCGTCTGCTCGCCCTTCTCGGCTTGACCGAGGAAAAGGGACTTGTAGTAGGCAGCGGAGTCGTCGCCCATCTCTGAAAAAGAAAGGAAACATCAGTGTGAGTCCAAGGTAAAACTATAACAAAAGAACCCTGAGATAACTTACTCTCAAAAAAGGACTCATAAGTGACTTCCTCCCTAAGGAGTTGCACCAACCAAGAGTCTTTCCCAGTGATAGCAGGAGCCGGCATCCCGAGGTCCGTCTTGTGCTCCTTCACCACCCCTAGTTCCCGAAGAACCTCCTCGGTCATCAGTTTCCAATTGATGGGGAAGGGGTAAAGGGGGCGCGAAGGGACCTCGGAATCCCAGTCGGAGACTGCTCGGATCCGTTTGTCGAAGTCCGCGAATATGGATGCCAACTCAGGAGTCAGCATTATCCTCGGATCAACGACGTCCATCTCCAGCCTTCCCCGAGCCCACTTGGTCGGCACGTGCGACCAGGCCTCCTCCATCTTCAGAAAGAAAAACTTTTGTTGCCACCCTCGCCAGCTGTCCTTGGTGGCAAAGGTGAACATATACTTTTTGCTCCCTGATCCCCGAGGTAGCATGAAGTAAAAGCCACCCTTCGGGACCACAAAGAGCTTATAGTACTGCATGAAAAGAATAAAGTGGGGCTCTATTTTGAAAACGCCGCACATACAGAGGAAGGCGTTAAAGTAGCAGTACGAGTTCGGCGGAAGCTGATTTACGGCAATGCCATGGAATTGGCAAAAGTCGCAAATCATCTTCAGAGGAGGGTACCGAAGTCCGGCCGTCAGTTGGGCTCGAAAAACTGTAACCTCATCGCCACGGTTCGAAAAGCTAAACTGGTCAGAACGTGGCAACCTTGTAATGACGTACGAGGGAAGAAAGAATTTGGTCTTCCATCTTGCTAATTTTTTAGGAGTGGTGCAGCAAGGGTGAGACAAAAGAGGTTGCCAGCTCTCGGGAATAGGCATGGTCGGCAGAAAAGTGATTTCGGAAAAAGGCCAAAAACAACTTTGGGAAAGCTTAAAAAGCAAAAGACTCTGGAATTTAAAACCCACCAAATGTTATGCCAAAATCTGGATTCGAAGACGCCGTCGCGAAAGGTTGCCGGAAAACACTCCGTCAAAGAGGATCACCGCAAAAAGCAGGAGAAAACGTGAAAGCAGTTGAAAGCAAAAGCAGAAGCAAAAGGAGGTTATGACGGAACAGAGGTATATATAGGCCGAGGAGGGTAGGCGAACCGGCGTCATAAAGTACTCCACGAAGGCGAACAGTCGCCATAACTGCTCATGGCGCGAGAAAAGGCGCGCCTGCTATATCCGACGCAATTCCCGCCAATAACAAGCTGCCACGTGTCAGCCATCGCGCCAAAAGAGGGACACGCTTTCTGACACCCCTAGACCCTGGGCGCGCCGCTCCAGACTGACACGCCTGGTTACAAGACACGACGTTACGCAGCCCTGCAAAAGGAGAGAAGTGGGTGACCTCGAAGACACCAAAGGACGGGCTATGACCGAGCAGCCCATGTCTTCGGACAAAAGGTACATCTTCGGCACAGGCATTGCGCCCGAGGTCCCGAAGGACTCCCTTCGAAAGCCGACAAACCGAAGTTCCCACTTCGGCTTTTCGGAGGGGGGCCTGTGATAGCCGAAGGGCTATCGCCTCCCTCAGCACATACTTCTTGACGAAAACATGGTCGGGAAGCCTGGCATCATCCGACAGAGGCACTATCACTGACCTCGGAATGAGCGAAGTCAGACACCACGAAGTCGGGACTTCGGCTAATACGCTAGGCATTTCAAAGATATCGCCGGCTCCCTCGGGGGACCAAAAGGATCGCCTTCAGGGATAAAGAACCAGCCATTCCAAACAGGAGAGAACTTCCCCGAAGGCGGAACCCTAGAACCAGGGGACTCCCTGAACTACGAGCATAACTCCCGAAGAAGGGCATCCGTACCAAAGAACGACCTCGCCCAGAGGACCTCGGGAGTACGGCATGAGCATTTAAGGAGCCTCTGACATGTCGCCCACAGGCGTTACACGCCGCCTCAAACGGCGGTCTGACACGCCGTCGCCGTCCAGGTCTTGTCACGACCTGTCTCGGTTCAAGGCTCAAGGAGCCTGCAAACGGCTACTTGTCCCCTACGCCCTGAAACACAGAGAACATCCGACCGAACACGTGTCATGATCTGAACGGGCTGGGAACTCCTATAAATACCAGGAAACGCACCCTGGCAAGGGGGATCGGACCCTCTCCCCTTGAGAAAATACAAACAGGCAAGGCCACTAAACCTCTTAGTGCTCCCCCTCTTTCATCTCTCAGGACACTGACTTGGGCGTCGGAGGCTCCTCCCCGGAAAAAGACCCCGGGGACCTCCTAACCCTATTTTCTGAGTATTTCAGGCGCACTCCCTTGGGAAATCTAGGCTCCAGACGTTCTCCCTCTCAGGAAGTCCCTCCCGAAGACGCTGCTGGGCATCACAATGGCTGGCGAGGATTTACGATTCGGCGGAGGAGGGTGATGTTTGGAGAGGTTGGATTTGTCTAGAAGGAAGTTGAAGTTTCTGCCAGAGGCATTTGGGAAGATCAAAGCCCTTATTATGCTTGATTTGTCAAATAACCAGCTTGAGGTATGTTGATTCTCTTTTCCTCATTGTTAAATTCTTCATCAGGTGATACATAAGAATTTGGGCTTTCGAATTTCAATTCTGGTTAACGTCAGATGCAATGCATTTTGGATTATACACAATCTTGAATTGTATACTGAAACAACTAATTCTGGGTAACATGGGAATGGCCAAGAATTTCAAGAGATTTTTTCCTGATAAGAATAATGTGCTGAAATATGAAAACAATGTAACTTGATATTTGTTACGTTGGAACTGGTCCAAAATTTTTTGTTTGTTTAAGCATACACCTACTCCATGAGGGCAAAACATCGATGGTCAGTAAGGTGATCAATGATGGCAGTAACAACTTAGAAGTTTGATTGCATTCATTAAGCAACTAAGCTACATATTTAAAATAGATAGCTGATAAATCCTTGTAATGCTAGACTTATTTGTGTGGTTGCTCATAAACATGGTATGGTTTAGAGTAAGCTGTAATTTTTCCCTTTCATTTGTGATACCAATTATGTTATGTTCTTTGCATTGGCATTATTTTCTTTCTCCACTGCCAAAGATATGCTCCCATTGTCCCAACTCCCAAATGGCAATGTGAAATCCCTCTTAAGCTGATTCTGACCATAAGTTGACAAAAACGTGAGGGGACCCAAACCACCCAAACCTGAGTCAAACCAACCGCGCGTGCTGTTTAAAACCTAAAAAAATCTGTAACAAAAGAATGGTTCAACCTGAAAAAACCTAAACACGGGATGATCCATTCTGAAATGACTGGATATAAACCATACCTTGGCCTGAGCTTAACCCAAAGTAACCAGAAATTCAATCATTAATCTTCATTCATAAAATACTTGTATAGCTTTAGTTTTTGATTTATTGTTGTATAAGTTGATAGTGTTAGTATTCTAACATTGGCATTAGTTGACTCAGTGATATATAGCATCCAAACAATGTTGTTGTCTTGTTGGCTTGGTAAGTTTCTTTACCTGTAGTAATCATGTTTGGATGAGTAGGCATCATAGGCAATTGCCGGAACAAATTCCTTTTTATGTAATATGGTAAGGGTAAGGAAAAGAGAATATGGTCATCAATGGTACCAGTTTTAATTTTCTGGAATTCTGGACATCAATTAATTTTGGAGTTATTTATAGGTAGTATTGTTGCATTAATTAAGTGGATACCCATGAAAACCCGTTATCCCGTTTGCATATCTGTGTAATCTTTATTACTGAGCAAGGCTGGGGGAACTTTGGAATTGGTATGTTAATTTCGAACTTGTTTCAAACTGGGAATAATACGAAACAACAGAAACTTGGAACGATTAATGTACATTAGCAACTCGCAACCGAGGTTTACCAACTCGTGTGCATTGGTAATTATCGACTGTCATCCGCGTTGGTACTTACAGACACTGTCACCAACGCGTATGCAAGTTGCTAATTACCAACACGTTGCTACCAACTCGCACACGTTGGTAATTACCAACTGCTATGCGCGTTGGTAATTACCAACCCCCTTACCAACTGCTATAAGTTGGTAATTACCAACGCGGTCTCCTACCAACTGTCACGGCAATTGGTAGCTACAACTACGCGTTGGAAACCAAGTCTGGTTCCTGACCGTTGGTAATTACCAATGTGAATTTTACCAACGTGTACGCGTTGAAATTTACCAACGTGTTATTACTTGCGCGTTGGTAAAAAAATTTCCAACGAATCGAATACCAACTTGAGTTTACCAACGGCTACGCGTTGGTAAATTCAATTTACCAACGCTCAGCAGTTAGTAACTGGCAGTTGGTAAACTGGAGAATTTTAGTAGTGCCTCATCAATTAATGGATTAGGCTAATAAATGGTTGAAATAATTAGAGTATTCTAATAGCAGTAAACTAGCTTTAATACCCGACATTATCTCAGAATCAAATTATGGAGAAAATATGGTTGAATTTAAAATAAAAAAATATATGGATATCAAAAAAATAATACTTTAAATACTCAGTATTGTCATGAGAACAAAAAAATTAGAAATAACATGCAATGAAAATTTTAAATAAAAAAATATGTAAATATGTTATTCGCCAACACGAACACTTTACAAATAAAATAAAGTGGTAGTAATATGTGTCTTGATAGTATGCATAATAGTTTAAATTAAAATACAATAATCATGTGCTATCAGGTAAATTAGTAAGAAATCATATTAAAAAAGAATACAATATTCTACTAATACTGCATATTATTTTAATTTTTTTATGGTTCATAATAATAATAAAACATAAATTAGTTAAGGAATTATAGAATGTTTAGATAAAGATAAGTATGTAAGACATTATAAAAAAAATTAACAATTAACAAATCTTTGAGTATATTTTAGACGTTAGCCTGAGGTGATACAAAATTTTATCTCTATGCACTATTTATAAAATTTTGAATTGGAGAGTGAGAAGAATATATACGCAAGAAAAAAAATATAGATTTACTATGCTATGTCAAACTACTAAAACATGTACTGAAAAAATAAGAAAAATAAAAAAAATGAGTATGAATATTTTAAGTATTAGTTCTATCCTAGCTCCCTAGCATCGCTAGCATCGCCAGAAGACACCAACCTCAGTTGCACTTCCTAAACTGTCAATTCTATCTTGTATTTGTATAAATTTTGAAAAAAATGCAAATTAGCCCACATACTTTACAAAAACTTATTAAAAGGATGAATATAGCTACATCAAGGTGTTCAAATTGTAGGTTTTGGTATAGGCTAAATCAGATATAAGACCAATTACTACCAATGGAGATAATAAAAATAACTCTACTGTCTTTACCCTACTCAAACCCAGCTACCTACAGTCGACCTTACCAGCAAAGCTTATTATGAGTTTAACTAATTTTACATGCAATATAAGAAAGCAAATTTCTTGTGGAGTATTAGGCTACTAAAACATGTATAGGAAAAATAAGAAAAGTAAAAAGATGAGTATGAGTATTTTAAGTATTAGTTTCAGGAATATAGTCTCAGCCCCCTAGTGCAGCTACTACCAAGGGACACGAACCCGATTGCCACTCCCCTAAATTGCCAATTTTGTCTCGTATGCCCTTCAAGTTTTGAGAAATTGATAAGTTACTCATATATACTTTACAACAATTTCTTAAGAAAAGGAATATAACTACATAAAGATGTTCAAATGGTAGGCTTTGGCATAAGATACATCAAATAGAATATTAAGTATAATTGGCCGAGCTTGGCCCCTACCAATAGGGATAATAAAATTACTCTATTACCTCTACCCTTCCTAAACCAGGCTACTCTAACTTGATCTCACCCACAAAACTTTGGAAACATTACAGGTTTAACTAATTCTACCACATCCTACCCTTCATAAAGTAGTATATCCCTCATGAAAAGAATATACTAAATAAACAAAATATACATTCACAACATAAAAAGTATTTGTAGTTTTTTTTTTTCATTAAGAAGCTAAACAAGTTCTATTTAACAAAGAAAAAACAATTACTAAAAAAAGAATAGTTAGGACAAAATATATCTATTCGAACTTGAAACCCAACCCAAAATATAATTTTGGTTGACCCGAACCCGACTCAATTTAAAGAAGTGAAAAAATGGGTTGGGGTTTAATATGAATCAACTCAATTCCCATGCCTAATAGCCAAGCCACCATCTCTTTCAATCTCTACCATAGTCCATCTCAACCCAACCCATAAACTAACTCCCTAGTCCCTACCTATAAACTATTCTTAGCCAAAACTAATTTAACCCTAAATTCTAACTCTACCCAATCCCATCAAGTGAACTATTGAGCACTATCAAAATCATCCTCTCCAGTCCTTTCCTCGTCCCTTCCTCATTGAAACTGAAATAGCTTTGGTCCTTTGGACAAAAATCTCTTTAGACTCTAAGCTACTGTCTAACAAACAAGCACTTCGAAGAAGACAGAAGACCAAGCTCCAAACTTCATCACAATTCTCATCGTTCATTGCTAATCACAATTAGGCCCATTGCAGACCAGACCTATAAGGTGCATTTTTATTTATGACTGTGGTTCTGGGTACCTACGGTAGAGGTGATCTAGCTTGAGGCGTCGAACGAGATGCCAATAAGGCAAAAGATCATCAACAACCTCAGCCTCAGACTCATGCATTTTCATAGTTATGAGATCATTTTTGCACCCTTTTTGAATTACCATTTTCATGATATGAACCTCCTAACCTAGTTATGTGTTGTTGTCGACTGTGATGGAGATGAAGCAATGAGGAAGAGCTGGCAGTGGTGCTAGTGACTGTAGGGTTGAATTGATCCAACCCAACCCTAACCCAACTTTTTTGGGTTAGGGTCGATTCAGGTTCAGGCCATGAAAATGGCATCTATGAATAGGCCCAAAATAATCCGGTTTTGCCAAAACCCTGACCTAGTGACAACTTTTAACCATCAAAATAGTTAGTTTATATCACATAACTGAGCCAAAATGAAAGTTTGACTAATGCTAAAAAGAACAAACATCAGAAAGAAAAAATAATATATTCTTCAAAAGAACATGAAAAAGACCGAACAACATATATTTTATCTACTTTTTTAAAATTTATTCTCATTTTTTTTAATTTTATCTTCTTGTTTGTTCATTTTTTTTAATTTATCAACTAATAAAAAAAACAAACAACTTGTTGAGTCAATAAAAAAATAAATTGATCCAAAAGAATAAATAGCTACTAATAAAAGAATAGCTTTTTTTCTACAAAACAATAAGTAGCTAATAACAAGAAAATCTGATAAAAATAAAAAAAACTAATAAAAGAACAAATAGTTTACATAAAATAAAATATATAATAAAAGAACAAATAAAAACTAATAAAAAAGAAAATAAGCATACTGTGCATCTGACCTACACAAGGCCTACTAGTTTGTCTCCAGTTTTAATATAAAACTAGGGGCTGTTTTTCAATCAATTGTATTCAACCATTTATTTGAATGCCTGTGCTTGTTCTCAATACCTCGACAAAACAATTAAAGGAGTGATGAGGACATTGAGGAAGTATGAAGTTTGACTCCAATCCCTTATTTCCCACAGCATGCCACAAAAAAGCTGATTTAATTGTCTTCAGGTATTGAAAAAGCAAACATACCTCTTCCCTTAATTAGCATAATAATATTTTTTTCCCTTTCTATACTTATGATGATGTTTCTCGGTAAAAAAAAAAAATGAACACTTGTATCTAACATCCCCCTTATTTTCATATATATGGATTATTTATTGAATTTATATATCAATTGAAATTTGCTATAAGAATTTCAAAAATTGTTTTTAAAATATGCTTGTAAAATAAATATTTTTATCAATTTTTCTATTTTTAGCATGTTAAGAAAAAACCCAAAAAAAATTAATTTTTTCAAATGAAATTTTTTTCAATAAAAAAAATTGAATATAAGATAATAAGTGCTTATTAAATAAGCCTGCCAAAGGTAGTCTTGCACTCTATTCATTTAGCATAAGTGAAATCAATTCAAAATGACTTGTATAATAGCATCTTTCAAATGGCATTGATTTTGTACCAAAAAAACCATAAAATTAAAAATAAATCATTTTAATTTAATAATACTTAAGGCAAAACAATCTGCACCTTAATTTGTTGATATATACTTCGATATCATTTTGTCTTCTCTGTCTTACGCATGGAGGTCCATGTGATGTAACAAATCCTCATCTGATATTTCTTAGAAAATATCTTGTGATGGTTATGCAATGTATGGAATCTATAATTCTCTCGGCGTGGGTTTAGCACCATGTTCAAGTGAATCTTCTTCTGTTTGTTTTTTCTCTGAAACATCAAGATGTAAAGTGAATTTATCAAAAATAAACAGCCCGTAAACCTATTTTGACCCTATTCAGTATCTGCACTAGCGATTAAGATTACAGTTTTGAAAAAACTTTCTAAAAGTAACTTTTACCTGTTAATTTCAGCAATTTAATTTCCACCATTAATAAATTATCCAAAACTTTAGCATTAATTATGAATTTATTCCCAAACAGGGCTTGAGTTTTTTGTTTCTACGGAAATGCTTGAGGGACACATTAAAACTATTGGATTAATGCGTGCCTCTTGAATTGCCAGTTGCCTGCATCGATCACAGCTATGATGCGCCCATCTTGTGTTCTTCGCACGACGGGCCATATCTTGGGAATGAAGGCATGTTGCAAAATAGAATCTTCACCCTCCAATGCAATGACAATCTATTCTCAAATTCACTAATTAAAATCAAATATTTCTTCAAAGTGTGTACAAATATTTCTTCAAAGTGTGTACAACAGCCAATGTACCTGGATGCGGAGAAAGCAGCGAAGTGTGCTTGCAAGTATCAGCACGAGACCGAGGAAAGATCAGCTCGAGCAACATATGATCTGTCGCATTGCAGGCTCCAAAATCATGTCCCAGGGGTTTCAAACTGGCCGCGAATGCAACTACGGAGAACTCTTAGGACACATTTTGAGCTCTACAAAAAGGCTCAAAACTAGTGGCCTACAAAAATTGATTACATCTTGTAGCTTATACAACATGACCCACATACACCATTTCAACAGCTTTCACAATGTAACACACACGGCGATGGAATAGGCTGACGCCCACCTGGTGCTCCTCTCGGCACTTCCTATAGAGTTGGGACAAGCAAGCTAATGCCTTCAACTATAGACTAAATAAATCTTCTAAGCAGTGATTCAGTTCAGAATATCAATAATGCTCAGAACGATGCTGCTGTAGCGGGGTTAATAATTGTGAAAGAGTAGGCTAGAGCTGGGAACGAGGTGGAGGAGAAGAGAATGAATTTACTCACGAAATGGATAGTTACTCATCAAGAACAATGTCTGCGGGATCTCCAATCCATGGCATCTCGTCCCTCCACCAGAACTTGATCCTTAATTTCCCATTTGCATCCACGCCAACCACCTCCCCTTTGCTGCCATGAGTTTCCATTCCCCAACCCCATCTAGGTTTTACCAGTCCATCTCTAGTTCTGACCTTGTCTCCCACTCTGAACGGTCTAACCTTTTCCATCTCTGAAAACTTGCAAAGCCATAGCCTTTCAATGAAGCAAAATGCTACCCATAAATCACCATCTTCTATCCGATGCACTACCCCGATGCTTGAGTGAGTCACCTCTCCCCAGTGGTATGTTGGGGTTGAAACTGTTGATCGCACTCTAACCCAGTCCCCAATCTGAAGTTCCTCCTCTTCAACCAGCTCTACTTCACATGGGTCAAGCATCCATGTTTTTGAGCCTGCCGGAGTGTAAATTCTCAGTTTGCCATCAGCATCAATTGTTGTTATTGTTCCAATGCTTGCATGACTATGACCTGACCAACCAAATCTAGGCTGCCTAACAGAAAATTTTACCCTGACCTTCTGTCCTACCATAAGTGGATCCACTCTTTCTAGATCGGTTGTTGGACCCACCCACTTCTCCTGCTCTCCACAAAATGCAACAGACATGTTTCCATCCCATTCATCACCTTCATATCTGACACCCTGAACAACACCTATACATCCAGGTCCAACAGATTTCCAGCTACTAGCATCTTCTTTTAACTTCACCCATTCTCCCACTTCAAACATTTGCTCTAACTCAAGATCGGCAGGATCCCCTCTCCACAGACCCTGTAAACTGAAGAAAGCAACTCTTACTTCTCCATCAGCATTAACACTGGTTATGATGCCTCTTGAATCAGGCCGAGCCCCTCGCCATCCCCATCTTGGCTCAGTTAAACCAGTTCGAAATCGACAATGCTGACCAACTTTATACCCTGGAACCTTTTCCACATCTGAATAATGAGTCGTCAATCTACCTCTGCGGAAGCAGCAAGCCAACTCCAACCAACCAGTATCTTGTACACTATGCACAACAGCAAGCGACTCTTTCCCAATGCTACTCCAGTCATAACTCGGTCTATTTCCGAGGCTTGGTTTTGAACGTACCCAGTCACCAACATCAAACCCAGAAAGTCGTTCTGCATCTCCTGGAGAAACTTTCCAAAAACTGTGTCTACCAGCAACTCTGACCTGCAGAAGATAAGACAATCCCAAGTCAGCAATTCAGCAAAACAAAGTAAGAAGCAATGAATCAATGAAAAAAATAAGTGGTACTATCATAATTTTTTGAAGAAAAAATCAAAGATATTCTCCAATAAAGGACGAACGAACCAAAAAAAAAAAAATTGGTCCAGTGGACATCCACCAATCTGTGATGCTTAAGGACATTCAATTATGCGCAGATGGGCCAGAAGAATACAGGCTGCTCATAAAGAAAACTAATCAACAGAACTCAACTCATCACACAAGATCTGGCAAGAAAAAACTTATGAGTAAACACAAGCTGGGTTGTCAATAGAAAAAGAAGAACAAAAGGGGAATTAAAAGAAGTGGAGAACTTACATTTAAAGCCCCATCCATATCAATCCTGGCAATTTTCCCAACAGTTGCTGGAGTTTCATTCGCCCAACCAAGTCTTGGCTGAGTAACGGACGGGATCACACGTATCTCTTCTCCAACTTCGAAAGGAAGAACTTTCTCCATATCTGTAACAGAGCACAAGAAAGGCTTGCTTCTCAAGCAGAATGCGACACCCATATCACCCTCCATCTCTTCCAAACTATGAATGATGCCAATGCTGTTCCGTGTGATGTCCTCCCATCCATATTTGGGAGAGGATACTGAAGCTTTCACCCTAACCCAATCCCCTACCTGTTTTCAGTTATGCAGATGATACATTAATATCTTCTATGTTAAAAGTTGTTATTGTCATGTACAAGGTCCAAGCAAAGAGAGTCATACCTTGAAGTCTTCAACCTTCTCCATGTCAGAAGGATCAGCCTGCCAAAGTACAGGTCTTTTTGGAATTTCCATCATAAGAAGACCATCATTCTCTATATCGCAGACTCTTCCAACACTGTGATGTGTCTCACCACCCCAAGCATATCGTGGTTCTGCTACAGACCGCTTAACACAAACACGATCGCCTATCTGTAAAACCAATTCCAATTTTAATCCTTATTTTGAAATAAAATAAAAGGCTGCCTGAAGTAAAATAGAAGGAATTTACAACTCAATATCTCAACATACCCTGAAGGGTGTAACAGGCTCAACTTCCTCTGGTTCACAATGCCATGGATTTGGAAGGTAGCTCAATTCCAACAGTAGACTACTATCAGGTCTTATACAATAAACAATACCAATGCTTCCAGGTGTTACTGATCCCAATCCATGTTTGGCTGTTGTTAGTGTGGGGCGGATGCGAACCCAATCACCAACCTTGAACTCTTCAACTCTTTCCATTTCTGCAGGATCTGCCTTCCATCCTCTTGATGCTCCAGGAAACCCAACACGCAGAATCCCATCATCATCCACGCACAGAACAGTTCCAATACTATCACGTGATTGGCCTCTCAAACCAAACCTAAAGAAAATATGAATCTTGTTCATTAAAAGGATATCCACATTCAGCCAAATACGGATAGACAGAATAAAATAACACAAAGTATAATAATCCAGCTGTCCTAGGGATGTTTCAGGGGAAAAAAATGTCATCAGCTTGTCACCAAGGAGTATTTTCGAGAAGCTGTCTCCAAATTGAGGAAGACAACAGTAAGCCTGTGATGGACTGTCAGTGATACAAAGCAAATACCTACACTGAGGGAAATGACATTGCACTGCAGGTAAGACTGTCAAAGTAGAACTTCAAGAAGAGTGAAAGAGCAGACCCACAACTCGGTGCACCCAAATAACATGGCAGGAACCAGGCAGGTGGCAATCTCTCTCTCGCAGTCAACATGTCTTATCATATGATTTATTCAAGAGCATCCCACAAAAAGGTGATGGTCAAAGAATGGAACTTCCATAAAGAATATAGGATTTTTACATGGAGGAAAATAGATTTTTGAGCTAAAAAGATAGTTCCAGAGATTTTGATAATAGATCGCCTCATTTGATCAACTTTCCTCCAACAATTTAAGAAGCATCTAATGGTTTCAACAGAGAGGTGGGTGAATTAATGAAGATGCAGATGCTAACACATTTTACCTATCATAGCACAAGTTCAGAACATGCATCCTAACATATCTTGCAGATGACATAACTCCAATAGTACACAGAATTAACAACCATGTAAGAAAAGCATGTGATCAACAGGATTTGGAGAGCAATTTGCCAGTCAAAAGCAGAATTCAAATCCATTTCTAGCAGCAGCACTCCGAGGCAGGCAAAATGAGCACATAGAGGTTTCAGGATATGATAACCAGAAGAAAGAACGTTAAGATCTGGACTAAACTTGTTAAGGTGCACTTTAAATCACCCACATAACATAGAAAAAATAGCTTCTAATAACCTGAAAGAAACTCCAGATATTACTACCAGTGAACATCTAGATTCTATTATATTAAACATGACAGACAAGCATCGTAAGAGGTAACATATAAGTACAATTTGGACCAGCTAGAATAGCATCCTTATATTTCTTCCCTTAAAAAAGGCATAAGTCAGAATCACATGCATTCAAACTACAAACCTTGGCTCTTTGACATCTGCTTTAAGCCTAACATGCTGCCCTCTGTCTAAAGGAACCACTTTTATAACTTCATGTGCCAGAACTCGAGCAGCCTCCGCAGTACAAAATGAAACAATCAAATTCTCTTTATCCACAACACTTTGCACAAAGCCAACACTTTTGTGCCCTGCTCCCTGCCACCCATAAGTGGGCTCTGTGATTCTTCTCTTAAATCTGACCCAGTCTCCCACTTCAAATCTGATTGAAATTTTCACGATTTAGTAAATTCACTATATAGTAGGAAAGCACTTCAAAATAAAATTTTCTCCTTACGTTGTTGGAGACAGTTGAATACCCCTAACCATTAGTGCTTCCAAAAGATCTTCAGAAATCCATTCTCGAGGAAGGACCTCCAAAAAGTCGCGAAAGGTGTGACCACTGTTTGAACAAAGAACAAAACAAGTTGGTGATACATGGATCTAAAATTTCTATCTTGAAGTATTCACCAAGTCATTGAAACAAAATAGGGTCAAATAAGAAACAAGAATCATACTACAACAAAATTCAATGAATTGTGACCTAAACAGCATGTCAACAAATACATTTATGTGTTCCTCCCACCTTTAGTGACACACCTGGCCAGAACAGGTTCCCATCCACAGCCTTTCATCACAATCTTGACAAGTTATCGTAAGTTGCACTGACTCAGGTCTAACCAAGGATATTACAGTCCTTCACCGAGTTTCTCTTAAGGCCTCATTTTTGTTTTTGTTTTTTGTTTTCTGTTTTTGTTTTTGCGTGTGTTTTTTTTTTTTTTTTTATATATTTTCCACAACTACGTACATATAGAACTAATTTAAAAACAAAACAGGGCAATAAATGTATATCTGTTGCATTTGCTTAATAGCTTAACCTTAACATCTCTAAGAATTAAACAGTGAAGAATAACCTTTTTCCCTGTATAATTTCCTCACCCACTAATACATTTTAAAGTGATTGGAGAATACAACTACAGACTATATATGTCACTTATCAAAGAAGAAAAATGTTCTATGGTGTGAAATGATTAGCATGAAAATCATCTGGCAGAGGTAGAAAGGCCGAAATAAAATTAATATAGGCTTAAACAAGCATCATTCAGAAGCTACAATCCCCCAGACGAAAAGAAGCAGAGATGGTAACTGGCACTTGCCTATGATTTCTGACTTCTACCGCAGCATCAGGACTACACAGCATGACAATAAGCCATCCAAGGTTTTCACGTATCATTCTTGCCATATCGGCCGCTATATGGAAAGCATTATTGCCTTCATCATCCTAATAATGATGTAAGAAAGCAAACTCATAAGAATCTAGCACTTAGAACAGAATCTGCAATAATGAATTTGACATGACTGGTGATGAAGTATTGACACAGCAAAAGCAGTTAAACAACAAATATAGAGCTCTCATTCTAGCATTATCAAGCCTGTAACAAAGAGTCCATACTCCTGCTTTGACTCATTCAATCTTAAATTGCAGATTTACGAAGCCAAGCGTGTGCCCACTGCCAGTTCTGGCATGCCAAACAGCATTGATCAATATTATCCGCTTAATTCATTTAGTCTCATTTTTGGGAGGAAAAATCCTGCAATTGTAACTAAAATATTATTGCATGTTTCTTTATTAATAACAATCTCATGTTTAAGCATTACTGTTCTTCAATTTTTGATCGATTAGTCAGTGAAACCAATTTTTTTGGCTTTTTTTATTTAAGGAAACACCATCAATTCATTTGGCAATGGCATTAATGACCTAAGAAAGTTAAGTAACTAAAACTTCCCTCAACCATGCTACTATGGTTGCATCTGTTCACCAGAGTGACAGCCTGAACCATCAGGTGTTATTAATCGCAAGAGTCCGTACATAGAATAAGGATATCATCCAGCAGTCATTCTTTAGTAAAATTTCATGAAGATGGAGAAAAAGAGACCTATTTTCTTCATGCCTTCTGAATCAAATTCCTACACGCCCAGAACAGATCACATTTGGTTTATTGTTGACAACATACGGAAAAGTGTGTTGATCGAAAGGCTTATTTTAGTTAGGTCTTTTCTTTCCTTAAAGTAATAAATCAGCTACATTAATTTAGAAAAATAACATGAATTCACACACATGAAAACACACACAGAAAAGCACCCACGAAATTCATGAACAAAATCATCACGTAGAAGTAGAATATAGAAACAACTTGATGGATACATAAAATCTCATCTTTAATCCTTTGGGAATAATGATATGGTTCTTACACAAGAAACAATGCAGAGTATAAGTGAAAAAGAATATAAAAAGCTTGACAAAAACCTGTAAATTGCAGTTAGCCCCAGAAGATAAGAGCAACCCAACACATGAATTTGCTCCTCTAGCCAAGGCCATATGAAGGGGTATTGTGTTGTGCACATTCCGGATGTTAACATCTACTCCAGCATCAAGAATAATCTGTTCAGTAACCAATAAACCAGAAGTTATATTGACCAGAGAAAAAGAAAAGGTAAGATGGCAGTACAAAGAATAGGTGCATGGAACAAGCCGTGAAGGACATAATCTGGAAAAAATGCATTTGGGCACCAAAAGATGTCTTATCCAAGTTATGTAACCTACTTTCACCAACTCCACATCATTAATCATAGCAGCAGTGTGCAATGCAGTTCGTCCGTGCTGCATATCTTGTATAGTAGGGTCTGCTCCGGCAGCAAGCAATATTCGTACCAGTTCTCTACCCTCTACCACAAATAAAAATAATTTGAGAAGCACATAAAAGACTGCAAAGGATGAGTACCTCCAAAAGAATAAGAAGAGAAAGGCATAATAAGGGCTCTCCTAGCAGGCTCATAAAAAAGGTCAGAAGAACTTACAGTACACATAGATTCAGAAGAACTTCAGAATTTCCATTGAAGGTTAATTGGCTCAAGTCTAAATACTGGGAGCTATAATTATAAATCTATGTTGTTAGAGCAGGTAAAGTGAAGGGGAACAAGATCTGGCCCCCACACTGCAATCTCCATAGAGAGCAACAGAGTGAGGAAAGTTGTTCAGGAGAAATGGGACTAGCAAATCCCAATGTTGGAGATCCAAAACATGAAAAAGGTTTCGTATATTTTGCAATTAGGGTTGAACACAACTGCACAGAGGAGAAGCAAAGACTAAACGCCAAGATGGACTAGGTTTTGAAGATTCCAGCTCTTGTTAGGTTCTCCTACCTGATTTCACCACTGTTCCTACTTTGCAGTGCTAAAAGTTAAGTGAAGAGAACCAAAGATTGAACTGCAACACACTAATGCATAATCAATTCTTCATTTTGTACATTTTCTTGTTCAAGAGACCTAACTGCCATGTGCAATTGCATTATGCACCTTGATTTCATCTATTTTACATGAGGAAAATACATTTCTATTTGTAAGTGTGGTGCCTGTCAGATATGTCTCATGGTTACATTAATCATTTTTTTCCGCCAAAGTTTGGTACTAATTAATTACACTTCCAACGCAGATTTCAACACCTACTCTTACCCCTACTTTAAGACTCCAACAGAGAAAAACATCATCTGGCATTTACAAAGGGGAAAAATTAATAACTTAAGTGGCCCCTGACAATAAAAAAAATATTTGTTTTCAATTTAAATTTACTAAAACACAGTCATCAAACGATTTAAATTAGAATTCAAAAGTTGATGTCAAACAATATAAAAAAAAAATTGGGGGTAAGTGTAGGTTTCCAAGGTTTCCAAACCTAAGAGATGGAAGTTTAATTAGTACCAAATCTCAGGGAGGAGCGGGGTGGAAGTGTAGTTGACCCTTTCTTTATGAGTATTTTGTTTTCCTCACAGCAAAGCAAAAGAGGTGGTGACGGCTGCGACTTTAACATAAGCTACCAACATGAAAAAAAGAAAAAAGAAAAGAAAGAAAGAAACCCTCCAGTGAATGCCACATAATTTTCTGTTAGTTGACTAGGAAGCCTATTCATTATAGGAACTGAAAAGAAAACAACATGAAAACCTTTAAGAATTCAATTGAAATCTGTATAGATTTATGGCTTAAATGTTAAAGGCAACCAACGAGCATTTACCCCTTTTTCACATTCATAAAGTTCATGGGTAAGCCTATCCACCAAAGACTCCAGCTCCTGAACTACTTCCTCGTTCCAGGTTTGGTGCATTGTATGGTGCTCTTGAACGTGTCAAGTGAGATCTGGAACAGGGTTCAAAATTTTCATTTAAGCTCCAATTTGACGTTCCATTCTAAGTTTTGTTCAATATTCAAAGTTTGTTCACGTTGAAGGCTAAGGCTTGAGGCTTGGAGCAGAAGCTCTGAAATATGCTTCATTGTCAGGAACTGTTGGTCACAATAGACTAAACCCTGCTTGACAGCAAACAATCATGACACTAGTTCATCATCATCCCAATAGTTTCTAGATATGAAATCTTAGTGAAGTCGTTGTTACTCATTGTTCTAAATATATAAAGATGCACTGTAACAAAAAGCCAAAGGGTTTCCAACCCATCTACACGAGTTATGCAAATACCATTTAGGAAAATAGTTGCCTCATACAAGTAAAGCACATGATGAACGAATATTGTTACCAGTTTCATGATCTTTCTTCAGGGCAGACGCCATGCACAAAGCAGTGCCATCTCGACCAGGGATATCAATTGCATAAGCTATCTCCTCCGGGGATGCAACTTCCACCCACCTTTTGACAACAGCCACATTCCATGTTTCTACACAAAGAAGCAATGGTCTGCACACCAAGCCAAGATGTCCATCATTGAGAAGCAGGGAAATGGATAGCAAAATTACCTAATTAATGAAAGAATTTAAGACTTATTGTCTTGAAAATATATGATTCAATGAGTTCACAGTTAAGTAAATGAATCTATGTGATTAATTCTGAACATAGATGCATTCAGGACTTCTTGGCTGCTGAACAAAATACAATAGCCTCCCATCTTTGGAGTACTTACGTGCAATTTTTTGCATTCATAGCAGCCATTGAAATGCAACCGCCATGCTCCAATATCACAATGGCACAATCTGTATATTTCTTGGAAACAGCTTTATGAAGTACAGATTCACCTTCGTCATCCACAGCATTTGGATCAGCTCCAGCCAATAGCAATTCCTATTTCAAGTTTGTGCTTATTAGCAAGTATAAGATAAACATGGGAAGGCCTGATAGAAAGCAGTTACAGAACACATTAACAAATAACATAAAGCCTACGCGCATGCAGTCAGGTTGACCATGGTAGACGCAGATATGAGCAACAGATGGACCAAGGCCTTCTCTCAACCTGGATTGCACATTAGCACCCCTTTCAATTAAAGCCCGAACACATTCAGCAGAACCAGCTGCTAAAGCAAAAACGAGAGGGGGATCCCCATCTCTGTCCAACACATCAACATTGGCCTCCTTATACTCCAATATTGTCTCAACAATTTCAGCACTACCACGTCTACAAGCCAAGTGAAGAGCAGCTTGGCCATCATTATTATGTGCTTCTAAAAGTGCAGAAAATGAGTTTCCACCATTTCTAGATGAAGCCTTTGCAAGAAGATCCCTACAAAACCAAAAAGATATTACAAAACTATGCATACAAATGTATGTAAGACATATGCCTTTGTGCATCTGTCCTAGTGTTTACAGATTGATCAAGAAGGAACAGAACTTATTTAAACTGGCTAACCTCACACCATTAACATCTCCTTCAGATATAAGTTGATGCAGGCGAACAAGATTATCTCCCAACAATTCCATATCAGAAGTGGTCGATGCTGATGTATCGTGTGATAAGGACAACTTGACAAAGCCACTGTGTTCATATTTGAAGAGTCAAGTCATACATAATCTAAATGAACTGAATAAGGATTTCCCACAAATCTAATCAACATTCTCTTTGTTTCTATAAATTTTACATATATATACATATCCTTGCAAAGTGATCCTTACTTGTCCGGGCTTGTAGGAGGAGTACGAGGTATCTCTTGCAAATGGCGAAGGAATATTGCTAACATTGCATTAAAAGTTGGTCTTTTCGATGGCTTGAACTGCAAGCAATCACCAATCATCTTCCACAATTCCCTTGGTATTCCAACACCAACAACACTTGCATACTGTGAAGGCAACTTTCTACCTTTCACAGCAGCTCGATATATTTCTTCAGCACTCATTCCAGCCCACCTGCAAAGTACACTTAAAGATCTCTATAAAGGAACTATGTCATGAGAAGAACTCAGAGAAATACAAGAGCCGAAAGAAATTGAACAATGTCCAATCTAATGAAAGAGTAGCTTCACATACGGGATGGCACCAGTGCACATCTCAACCAATGTACAGCCAAAACTCCAGGCATCTGACTCAGGAGATATGCCTAATGCATCGTCCCAGAATAAATTCAATGACTTCTTTACTGGCTCCCATGCCTCAGGGGCAGTATAGTTTGGGCTGAGCATTGCACATTCCATGCATGAATGGATTTTTACAGATTCAGATTCTGCTCGAGCTTTTCGACATGATGGTTTCTTTAGGATTGCAGCAAGTCCATAATCAGAAACAACAGCATGACCACTCCCATCCAATAGAAGATTAGACGGCTTTATGTTCATACAAACAACACCTGCAGCATGAAGTTCAGCCACTCCTCTGGCAATATCAGCTCCATATCTACAATGAGCATAAATGTAAAGGACACAGTTATAGCCGTGCACTTAACATAAACAATTGCAGTTAAGTGTGCCTAAACATAAGAGAGGCCAAGCACCATCCCTACATAAGATTAAATTGTAACAACTGCCCCACTCCTCATCATGCACATCCAGAGAAAGCATTAAGGAAAAGGAGAAAGGGGCTTTGCAGAAAAAAAGTTTATCATGCGAAAAGGTAAGGCTCTAGTCCATCCATAGCCATACTAGTCTTCACACTCATTTCAAAAGCAAGGAATTTCACAGAGAAGTAAAATCTGGCGGGTCCACAATCTCCAATGTTACAAAATCAATTACATTTCAAATGACTTGCTGTCCAAGTACTTTGCAAAAATCACATATAAGACTGCTAAACACAGCTAAAAGAATTATCAAAAGAAAATAACCGAAGAATTACTAATTAGATTTACTACCATTAATTGAAAGTCCTCACACATAAAATACAAATCCATGCATTAAAGTAACCACCTAAGACTGATAAACTCAGCTAAAAGAATTATCAGCATTAAGAGAAGATAACCGATTAAAATACGACAGTTACACGACAACGAGAACTGAAAACAACACAAACCTTAAGACTTGCTCCAAAGTAAGCCTCCCCTCGTTATTCTGCATCGCGGAATGAATTGACCCATTACATCTATCCATTACAAGACCCAAACTGCCGTCCTCCAACCTCACCACTCCATGGAAAGTGCAAACGTTCCTGCACCACATTGAAGCACGCCGTAAACTCTCTAGCTGCCCCTGCACCCAATCCACATCCATCCCCTCAACCACTGCCACTTTCTTCACTGACACTTGATGCTTACACCTCCGCTGCGAACCGATAACCGCCGCCCAGGTCTCGGCACCGGTCCTCCCTTGCCGTTCATCCATCCTCCGCAGCAGCCTGACCTCTGTATGAGCCCCCAACTCAATCACCGGACCGCATCCGCCGGAGCTTGACGCTTGCAACCCTCGATCCCGACGACCGAGGTCATCTCCGTCAAGTTCCCCATCCTCATCATCGTCATCCCGGTCGGAGTCGGTGTAATCCAAGCCGAAACTCCTGGTAGCACCGGAATTCGAGTTGGAGCCGGAGTGAATGAGCGCGAGGATGGCGTAGTTCTTGCGCAGCGAGTGGACGGAGTTCCCGACGACGGAGACGTGGCGGCAGCGGGGGCAGGTAAGCGTCAAGTCGGCGGAGGCCAAGAACATCCGCGAGAGACAGTCCTTGCAGAAGCCATGGCCGCATTGAAGCAGCAGCGGGACTCGCTCGTCCTCGTCGTACCGCGTTTGACAGATGGAGCAATACGGCACTTTCATTCTCATCCCTCCGCCTCGATTTTCGCTGGAAAATGGATCGCCGGAGCCGGAATATCAGATCGGGAGGCGGTGCACTACAGCTGGAAAAGTGAAAACGGCAGATCCATGGAAGAATCAACGAGAGAATGGATCGTAATCAATTAATTAAAAGCAACAAAGGAGAAAAAGGGAGATAGGGGAGGCAGCACTGAGGGTTTTATAAGAAAGACTTTTGTTTCTGTTTCAATTATTCTTGGATTTTTCTTATTTACCGTTGGGTATTCTTTTTTCAAACAAAAAAGCAAAAAAATTAATAAAAATTTCTTTTATTATATATAAAAATATTTTTTTCAAGAACTTAAGAGTTAAGACAAGAGAAGCTCATTTCCACTTACATCACAAATGCTTTTTGTTTTTTTAAGTTTAAGACCTTTTGATATCCACTACATTTAGATTTAAGTTCCTTCTGATTCGATGTGAAATTCATCCTCATTTTATGGAAATCTCTAACTTAAAATTTTCAAAATGAATATTATCTTCCCTAATTTAAAATTATGGCTCTATTGCTCCTAATACATGTTTTTACTAAATGATGTGATAGAAAATGATTTGATATACAAACATGTACAAAATTCACCTAAATTTAAGTTGTCCACAAACTGCACAAAAAATTAGTAATAGAAAAATTTTAGGAAATTTTATGTATATACATTTTTTTTCTTTTGCCTCTTGCTTTGCTTTTCTTTCAGGTCTGGGTCAGGCTCAAAGCAAGTGGGATGGAAGCAACTGGGAGTCGCTTTGATTTTGTTTTGTCAAGTGGTAACCAGGAAAACGAAGCACTGGGAATGGAAATGCGTCGATGCAATGTCTTTCTTGTCTAGTTCCAGCCAGAGCCGCTAATCTGGACTAAAACTCAAAGTGATTATTACTGATTTATACCAAAAAGGTCATCAAACTTTTATGTTCTGATAAAAAAGGACACTCTACTCAGTTTTTCTGTCCACCCGGCCATCAAACTTTTTTAAAATGGCAATAGGCAATCTAGTAAGTTGCAAACTTTGACAAATCTTCACAAAAACTTTGACGAGTAAAATGTATATAATAGATTTATGCTCAAAGGCCCAAAAAGTAGGAGCGAGGGTTAAGACAACCGATCAGACTTTTTCTTTTTTTATTTTTTTTTATTTTTTATCTGTGATATTTGGCTTTCAAAAATCTTAATTTGGCCTCAACTAAACTAGATCCAGGTGTCTGGCCAAAAAAAAAAACTAGATCCAGGTGGGGGGAACTCATTACTCATTTTAGAAGAGTAAAAGCTCTCCTAGCGTCTGTCTTTTTCATTTACAAAAGTTGAATGCTTACTTATTTGAAGAAATCAAACCTCTTTGGCAATTTTTTTTTATAATCAAAATAGAAAGAAAAATTAAACTAAATGAGATAAAAACAAGCACCAGTTGTTATCCCATGCGCCGCTTTGGCTATCTTATAATGGACTTTGATAATGGGCAATCTCTTGAAAGATAAGGCTAATCTTCTAATGCTTCGAATGTCTTCTTGAACTTTTAAATGTTCCGACATAGAATCTATAATTTGCCACTTGAATCAACAAGCTAGGCTTTGTTTTCTTCGAGGTACAAGTACACCCACCTCTTCCTAAAGTTCATTTGTGATGCACAATAGTTACCTTCTAATAATTTTAATATTTTTAATATTTTTTTATAATTACTAAACATTTTAAATTATTAATTTTTTTCTTTATAAATTATTTTTTATCCTTGTAAATATAAATTAATATTTTTAAATATTAGTTAATTGAGAAAAAATATAAAAAATTTATACTAGAACATAATTACCAAAAAATTTATTAAAGTTTCAAAAGTTATCTTCAAATAATGTAAATGAAATAAGGAGTAAAATGTAAATTTTTTTTAAAATAAATGAGATAAAATATAAATTATGTCAAACTACAAGAGGTTTCTGTAAATTTCCTTTCTGAAATAATAACACCTAATTTTGGGTCCATTTCACGCTCATTTGGCAACCAACTCTTCCGGGTAAAATTCAAATTTGGTCTCTTAATTATTCAACTTGTCCTAAACGGGTCCCCTAACTCTAAAAGTGACTATTAGAGTCCCTTAACTCAAATAACGAGTTCAATTTGAGTCCCATCCGTCAGTTAGGCCGTTAATTTGGATGGAATTGCTTATATGGCACTTATAATGCCACGTGGCATCCTCTTTTAACTAAAATGGGTGACCATTTTGTACAGAAATGAAAATTTAAACCCAAACTGACATAAATACAAAATATTAAAACTTAAAACATAAATTAACCCCAATTGTAAAAATTGACCCTTGCATATGATGGTGGCCAGTGATTGGAGATAGAGACGGACGAGACGGAGGCGAGTGAACTTCGCGTGAACCAGATTCAAGTACTTGAATTCGACTGAAACCATATTTATAGCAAAATGTCACCTTGGTCTGTTCATCCATCTCTGCTTCTCCTCACCAATTTCTCTTATTTTCCTCACCGAACCCATCTCTCTCTGTCACCTTGGTCTGTTCATCCATCTGCCCCCTCTTTCGCTTGGGTCTCTCTCTGTTTGTCCTTCTCTCTCACCGAACTCAAAGGAGGAGGCGAATTTGGGCTTAAACAACCGATGAAATCGGTGACCATCAGAGGACTTTGGGTTCGAACACGAGCAAACAAACGGAGGAGGCAGATTTCCAGGCAAGTTGAGGCTGGGCTTAATTTCCAGGCAAATTGAGGCAATTCACGACATCAAAGGCGCGATTCCTAGGGGACCGTTGACGAATAGGGCTTCAAATCGACGACTCTGGTGGGTAGCAATTGGCAAAATCAAAGATCAACAATTGGGTCGACTGTGGAGGAACAGGTCGGATCGCAGGTTCGTTTCAGGTCGTCTTTGATTCTCTCTTGATATCGGCAACTTGGGGCAATCGGAGGCTGGGCTTCGATATGGCGGCCACAGCGACCTTGGTTGATGAAGGAACGACGATCGGTGGCGGGGGAACTGGCAAATCCGAGACAGGACACGGCGGTTTTGTGTCTTGATCAAGATTTTGAAAACTCTTTCTATCCTTTGATTGGCACAAACGGTGGTGGCGGAACGAATCAAGCGGCGGGAATTCGATCTACGTTGTACGGCAATGTTGAATCTGCCACATTGAGGGATTTGAAATTGCGAGATACTAGATGAAGCCAATTTATTTGGTTTCCGAGGTGCCTTGCCACCCAGCGGACGAACTCCGTCGAACCTGAAGGCCAATCGAGAGCTTCAGGCTGGAATTGGGGAAGATTGTACTATTTAACTTTTTAAGTACCTAAAATTATATTTCTTGTCAATTTGGGCCTAATATTTATTACTCTTAATTTTGTTACTTATTGTCTTGCCATGTGGCATTGTGGGACCAAGTAGAGAGGTATTAAGTGTCATGTGGCATTATAAGTGCCACATAAGCAATTCCATCCAAATTAACGGCCTAATTGACGGATGGGACTCAAATTGAACTCGTTGTTTGAGTTAAGGGACTCTAATAGTCACTTTTAGAGTTAGGGGACCCGTTTAGGACAAGTTGAATAATTAAGGGAACAAATTTGGATTTTACTCCAACTCTTCCCCATAGCCGCATTTATGATCAAAGGAACTCTAGGCCTATGGCTTTGAGAGCTAGCCTTCCTAAGGTGAGGCCAATCTCAACCTAAGACGACAATGTTAAAAGTAGAATAGATTTTGGGAGAGGATTTGGAAAAACATAAAGAAAATGATTGCTAAGATATATGGTTGAAGCATGATTTTTAACTTACCGCCAGGTTTCTTATCAGGTTTGTCACCATCCTAGTTAAAGAAGTTTGATAGTGCTTTTGCTTAGTGGCTAAAGGGTTAGAGAAATATGACGATGGTCATGGGTTTAAACTCTAATTTACTCATTTTTTCATGTAATGTCTTAACATTTGTTCGGCATTTTTTTAGTTTTGAAAAACTGGACATCTGTGATAAATTTAGAATATTTTTAAATTGGAGTTCATACATATGCCTAAATTAAAATTGGTCCTCAAATTTAAATTAATTAAAAATTAAACTTTAAACTATAACACAACTATTTAAAAAGAATATATCTTTTGTAATCATTCTCTTATAAAAATTTTTAGTCCAAAAAACAAATAAACACATCCATCTAGATAAAAATTATTTGATTTAATTACTAATAGTACACATACAAATAAATCTTATATTGAGTAACCTTCGGTTTTAATTTGAAGTAAGTTATTAAAGTTTTATTGATTTTCAAAATAAAGTACTTGTATTAGTTGTATAGCCACTAAATATATGTGTTTTACATTTAACTTTAAATTGAATAAACCTTTAAAACTATTTAGAAACTTTAAAAATAAATTTTGAAAGAGAAATATTACAGTTACTTTTGCAGTTAAAGTATTAGATATTCAGTTAATTTTTAAAAAAAATTAAAGGAGTCCATAACTTTTCAGGGGATTGCCTATAAATATACCAATTTTAATTTTTTAGAGCTAAAAAATTCATAGACACCACTCCTACACATATAAATCTGCCTATGATAAACATTCTTTCATTCTTTTTCATATTAGTACTTCTTAACTCTTATACCTTATATAGATGCTCAACAGCAAGATCTTTGTTTGAATGTGGAGTTTGTAACTTTTATCTTTTTTAAAATTTTCTTGGATTCCATTTTCCTTCTCTTACTTTTTATCATTATAGTATAGTAACTTCTGAGTATTAAAAGAATATATATGTACGTGTGTGAGCATGATGATTTGTTTAAGTCGTGAAAGATTAGTTTTAAAGTAAAAATTAAATATGCATTTAGCTCCTTTGGCCTTTTTGGGTTATGGACGTTTTTATAAGGAACTGTAGAAATATCTTCCAAATCTTCTATTCGATAAATTATTGTTTCACTTTTTAAACTAAAAACAAATAAAATTAGTAATTATTCACAAATAGGAAAAAGGGTAGACAAAACGATGGGCCTCCGGGCCCAATTGCCATACCATTTTGGGCATCAAAGAGAAAGGAAATGGGATTCTGGGAAGTTTCATGGTGAAACAAATCATAGTTTGTGGGTCTAGTGAAGCAAAGTCAATAAACTTCAGTACCTATAGAGAATTCAGCTGCTAGATAATATGAATACCTCCGTTTTTCTATTTGAGTTTGACTTAAATTTATTTATACTAATATTACTGAAATTTTAAAAAAATTATATTAAAAGTCTTTTAAAATTTTTAAATTTTTTAGTAAATATTAATATAAATAAATTTAAGTCAAACTAAAATAAAAAAAATGATGCAAAAAAAATATAGGACCTTTGAAAAGTTTCTTTCTTTCTTTTATAGGTTGGGCCGACTGGAAAATGGATGAGTGAAGAATTGAACTTGCCACATAGGTAATACTTTTGAGGGCAACCCAAAAGCACTCAAGTAAAGCAAAAGTCTTGTAAAGAGAGTAGATCAAAAAAGGTGATGTTTGTGGAAAATGGAGATTGAAAAGAAAGCCAAAAAGCAAATTGTAGGGTCGGTGATTAGGCAAGCAAACCTTGAAGTCGCCTTCAGGCGCGGGGAGGGTAGGTTCCAAGAGTGGCGCATCCGTATCCCAACCTGCAAGGACGAAATTGCTTCAAATCTTTTATTATTATTATTTTTTTGTAATCAGAATTACAAGTGTTAATAGTATACAGCTTACAAAAAAGGGGAAAAAGAAGAGACTTGAACCAGGATACACAGGTGGAAGAAGCCGATATTACTTTATGTTGCCATTGAGCCAGCAAACGCGGAAAGCTTAAAATCATTTTAAGTTATGGTGATTAGGCAAACAAACCAATTTTTTTTATTAAAAATAATTTATATTTTTTTTCATTTTTACTGATTTTTTATTTGGAATCAATCCTAATTGGATGCTAATATTCTATCTGATTAATAATCACTTGAATACAATTTTTAAAAAAAATTAATTAATTCTTTTAAGTTTTTTTCCATACCCAGCCAAGGGAAACAAAAATCAATAAAAATACCTAATTTTTTTTTCAAAAAAAGTGCTTAAAAATACTTTTTGGACTGATATAAGGTTTTGATGGATATATAAGTTAAGGCAATGATCAACATATATCAAAATAATCACTAATAACTCATTTTTAAAATATCTATTGATTTTCCCTCTTTTTTACATAGAGCACTGAATTATAAATTATAAGTGAAAAAACCGAAAAACAAACCTGTTCTACAAAAGGAGGGGTTGGTTTTTCACTTCCAATGAGATTTAAATCTAGACTTTAACTAGTTAGTCCAAGAGTTAATGTACATGAAAATGGTCATTTAAATAAGATTTCACCTGTGGTTTAGTTGATTGGTCAGTAGATTAAAGACAATAGAGATAACTGAAAATAGCTTATTCATCATCATCTAAAATTTTTTAGAGAACTAACGGTTTACCTTCTCTTATTAGCATAAATTTCCGCCTTGAATCGTCTACTTCATTTTTTACCTTTCTCCAATGAACATTTTTTTGGTAATACCTAAACTTCTTCATTTTTCCTTGAATCAGTGGCATAATTAGGGGTGTGTGTGGGGATACCCAACAATTTAGAAAAAGATAAATTATAGGGTATATTGTTCAAGATATATTTACAGAAAAAGCTACTAAGGTTATCAATTAGTTTTTTTTTGTTTTTCAACATTTGTATAAAACATTTTTAAGTTATAATGTTAGACTAATTTACTTGTAACATAATAAGTAAAAAATAGAACTTCAGGATACCTTATAATTTCTAAATTTGTTCTAGTCTTTCAATCAATCTTATGTAGCACAAAATAGTCTCAAACAAATTCTTTAAAACACAAAAATATCCTTAATTAACAGACTAGTTTTACTGCTCAAAAGCCAAATTCATTTCTTGATTAAAAAAAACATATAAGTTTTTATGCCATAATTTGTTATCACGTTGTTATGATATTAGTACACTATTATTATATATTATCTTTCTAATTTGCAAGCAAATATTGTAAAAAGCATTTACCACAAAGTTTATTATTATTCTAGTGATGTACAATTATCACTTATTATTACTAGGTAAATGCGCCAAAAGTCCATAACCTTCATTTCTTTTTGTGAATCTATCTCAAACTTATTTTTCATGTGCTTGATGATTTGTAACTTTTGCTAAGAATTGTAAATTGACTCTTTTATTATATTTTACCAGTTTTTGAAAAATTCTATCACCATTCTATACTTTGCTAATTTTTTTAACAAATTTAGCTATTCATTTTTGTTTCTACGTAGATAAGACTTTTACATGGTTAACTTATATGTGATGAAAATTTTATTGAAATTCTCATTAGATTTAGTGGTCAAAGATAACAAAAAAACTTAAAAAAGGTTAAAAATAATTGAAAACTATCAAACAACAAATAAGAAATTAAGGATTGATTTCGCACCCCCAATCCTACATTCCTATCTTAAAGTAATTCCTAAATTCAGCTTGCAATAAACTAATTCAAAAGAAAGGATGAAATCTTAAAGTGATGGCAACAATACAAATTTAACCATTGAACGTGTGGTTACTTTTAGTATTGGTTATTAGTTTAATTTCGGATACATGGGCTATTATCTCATATGATATTAAATAAATTTTTAGGGAAGATCTACTAATGCTTGTTACTAGCATATTTAAATATTACTCTTATATTGCATTATAGTAATAGGAAGAAGGGGCAAAATTTTTTTGAAATAATAAGAGATTTATTAATAAAAATGAAATGATTAATTAAGTACTACAAACCAAGGCCAACGGCCGATAAATAAAATCAAACAATAGAGCCCAAGAAGAAAAAATATAGCAAATGGCCAGCAACAAACAACTCAGCAGACCCACAGAGATAAGAAAATGGAAGACAAACTCATAGCCAAATAGATAAAGGAGCAGTTCAATCAACACCTTCTTTGGCAAGTTTATCATCTTCAACATTCTTTTCTCTTAGCATATGAGATATTAAGCAGTTTAGGCCTGACAACGGCTTATCAATTTCCATCAACAGACATCGTAATCTCCATGATCTACTGTCAGACCACAACACCCACTTTACCGCATTACTAGATTCACTTTCAATCCAAACCTTGGTACCCTTTAGAAGATCTTTACTGCCCAACAAGTGAAGAGCCTCCAAAATTGCTAACACCTCAGCAGCATTCAAATCAACTATCCCTACATATTTAGAAAAGAGGGCAAGAACCATGCCTAGATGATCACGTAATAAGCCACCTGCTGTTGTAGGACCTAGTTGATCTTTTGCAAAATCATCTACATTAAGGTCAATTTGTTTTAACTTAAGCCAATTTAATCTAAAATGACTTATTTTTATGTTTACATCATTTTTACTCGAAACCAATTTTATTTAAAAGTCAATGTTATTTAAGTGAAATGATCCATTGATTGTAAAATTTTTATTATACTATTAATTTTTTTATGAATTTTTCTTTTTTAAGCATTAAAAAGAAAAATTTCATAGAAATTTAATAACATGATAAAATTTTTTGTTTCAAATGGATTATTACACTTATATAATATTGAATTTTAAATGAAATTGATTCTGGATGAAAAAGATTTAAAAATAAAAATAAGTCATTTCAAAATAAGTTGGTTTAAGTTAAAATGAATTGGTGACTTATTACATGATCATCTATGCACAGTTCTTACCACTAATTTTGCTCAACGGAGAATTTCTTTTAATTTTTTTTTGTTTGTTACAAATTTACCAACACTACCTGTGGGGAGTAATCTGCCGCCCTAAAATTGCTAATGTAACAAATCTAAAAAACTGGAAAAAAAAATGTCAATTCTAAGTTTTCTCTACTTTACACCCTGGCACTTAAGTTTCTGAATCTATCATTTTCATTATTGTCTTCACCATGACCCTCGCTCCAACAACCACCTATAAACTTCCCCACCTTCTACCCTTTCTATCACTGCTATGACCTCACTCTTCTACAAATCACGACAATGCTCCTTAAACAAATATGGTTCAATTGATGCAGAAGGTACTACTTTTGGAGGCACAACAATTCGGTAACAATGAATTGACAACAGTGGCAACAAGAGGGTTGCCCCACAATGGTGAGGAAGGTGAAAGCAAGGAAATTCAATAATGGGGGTGTAAGGTCAAGCACAACGTTCTAACCCATTTGTGCATTATGAAAGCTTTGAATAGCTAGGGATTACTAAGAAAATTTTCAATGATTAGTTTAAAAATTATGCAATGAAATATTTTCCTAATAAAAGAAATACTTCTATCATTTAAAAGTTAGCGACAAATTGCCCCCAATAAATAACATAAATGACAAATTTACAATCCAAAAGATATTAGTGATAAATTTGCTAAACAAAAATTAGTGGCAACACGACCGATGCACTTTAGATAAGTTTCTACCAAGTAGAATAAGCTTAGAGGGTTGTCACACATATGACACGTACCGATTGAAAAATGCATTACCCAATTCCCCTTTTCTTTGTCGATTTTTAGAGCAGGAAAAAATTGACAGACAAATTAAAGAGCTACACACAGCAAACCCTGATGATGTTGATTGGTCAGGTGCATAGTTTAGTTGAACCACGATCGACCGAGGTCTACAAGTGTTGTCAAATAATTCGTAGCTACTGCTTACAAAAAATTTAATACTAGCAATAAATAATTCATGTAGCCTTTAGTGCTACAAGACCCAAATTAAAACCGCATGTGGGATACGTTTTACTTATAGTGTTAAATACCGTGGTATACCGTTTATTGCAGATACGCAATATGCGGTACAAATATTTTTATGTTTTATCATTTTACTGCATGATATTTCGCTGTACACCGTATACCGTATACTTTTTGCATACATTTTGTTAAAAAGCTGCGGTATACTACAAATAACAAGTGGTATGTACCATAGTATTTTATTTTTCACAGCTATTTTTTTTTCATTTTACATCAAAAAAATCATAAATATATAAAATATTAAAATATAAATAATACAAGTATCATAAATAAACATTTACTTTTATTTTTTTTGTTACTTTTTATAATTAATATAAAAATTTAATGAATGGTAGCAGCTTAGAGGTCCTTGTGGTGTTGAACAATATCTCCCTATTAGATTTCTAGTGCATGCTACTCTAACTGAATATCTTCTATCATACATATTTTATTTATATTTGACAAATTATGATGAGAAAATTTAAAATACATATAAAATATGTAAAAATAAATTATTAAACAAATTATGTCATTTTTAAATAATATTCTAACATTTATTTTTTTATAAAAACGGTAACAATATGCGGCGTGGTATACCTTAAAAATTCGAATGCGATATACTTAACGGTAATAGTATTTAACAACTTGGTTTTACTCAAAATCCACACACTTTTGTCTTTTGGCGATGGAAAACCAAATATGTCTATCATGGTACCCAAGATAATATAGAGTCTAAACTAGGCATCACGTCTTCTTCTAGGAATTTGAGTTTGAGTTTAATTTGAGGTTTATCAAGTAAAGTCTGAAAACAGGTCTGATGTCTTAATGAGTCAAGCTCAAGCTTATAAGTACTTTGCCTATTTACTAATATATCTTCAATAATAACATATATAATACTTTAAATTAAAGAGTGATTGATTTAAATCTCTCAACTAGACATAGTATGTTATATTAGTCCTTCATTCGAGCCTAGTAGACTTTCAAACCAAACTCAAGTCTCAAAATTTACATTCAAATAATTCAAACTTAAACCTGAATAATACCGATAATTTAAGCAGTCAAACTCGAGTCTAGTAGGCTTGAGCTCCATGAATGTTAAAACACATGTTTAAGTTCCGTTTAATAGAAATAACAAAATCGAGAACTAATTTTAACTTCTAATTCCAGTATATAATCTGTTATTACTACCAAACTTCAGAGTAGGTTAGTGAAATAACCCAATATATAATAATGCAGTTGTAAAATTAGATTTTAAACCCACTGGGTGTAAGTATAATCGCAACAAAACTTGAGGGGTATATATAGTTATTCATTGTTTTTACACAAAAATCATATAATGCACTTGAGTACAAGATTTTAAGGTTAAGGGAGGGAAGAAAACACCTCTAACAACTTTCAGGAACTCCAATCTTTGTGTTTCCCAAAGTTGGGTGAAATTAGAAGTTTCGCTCACCACTTGGGCTAAACCTCTAAATTTGTAATTTTTTTGTTTAATACAAGAGTAATTGAAAGCTGGATAACGTCGCAGCTCAAACACCCAAGGTTTAAGCTCGAACACCCAAAGTTCAAGCTTGGTTCGACCCTTATTGAGTCAAACTTTATCAAGCTCGAACTCTGTTTAAACCTTATCCAGTTGAGGTTTTATTGAGCTCAAACACCCACGGTTTGAGCTACTCATTATGAGTTCGATTCGTTTACAGTCTTAATGAAAACAAATTTAGCTTAACGATTAAGTTATAGGTCCACCCCGAAGAAACAGAAAGACTGCCCCCTGCAACCACCGGGAACTCATTAGGGGAGTTGGAAGAAAGGACTGGAAAAGTAAAAACAGAAGCCAAATCAAATCAGACAACCTCAGGTTTGATTTCTTAAATAGCAATATCATGTGTCTAAAACAGCTCGAATTCATGATGAACACATGTGGAGCTTCAGTGTGGATAAGGCCGTCTATAATGGATGCAGATATAAACATGAAAGGATTGCAAAATGAAGCGTTAATATGTGAAAACACTCACCATGATGACTGTGGATGAGCAGGGATCATTCACAATCCAAGACAGCAAAAACGCAGAATGATTAAACAAAAAGAAATAAGAGTGGAATGTATGATTTGTACCGCCAAATCGGTTGAGCAACTGTGGAGCCGTGGAGGTCACCTAAGATTTGATGCAATGCAAACCTGGACAAACGTCCTTGTTAAAGCGTTGGCTTACATATTCATTTCTCAACATAATCATTCTGAATCTGAACAGTCCCAGAAAATTACTGCTGCCATTGCATCTATACAAATCCAAGAATGAAACCTTTTTCATATCCCTAACTATGCTACAACGTGGTAATGAGAAAGAATTCAAAGAAAGCACCATACTGGAACATGTTCCAAGAAACCAATAAGCCATCACCTTTAACTCCAAAAGCACCAGAAAATATCCGTCCATGATCACCTTCACATTTCGTTGTCAATTATATCCCGCATCATTTGTATTGGAATGAGCCCTTCAGTCCGGATTGCAATTTTGTTTGGATCAGGACTGATGAAAAACAGTGTTGGCAACCCTCTAACCTGAAATAAAAGGAAATTAAGGTATACAGAAATTAATTGCAGCCTAAAATAACCTAAACAAGAAAACAACAAAGAACAGGGAAAATAAATAAAAAAGCTTTTGTCAATACCTGCATGTCATTTGCAAATTCATACTCATCATCAGTATCCACTTTAACAATCAAGGCATTTTTCTCATACTCCACTGCAAGCTGCAAGAAATTTCATATCAAAATACCATATCTCCTAGTCAAGGGTCAAGTCAGATCAACAGAGTCAAGCATTTGCTACACATCCTTTAGCCGACAGCACCCATATTGCAAAGCATTGATAAATAAAAATAATTAAATACAGGAAAGGCAGAGGTTACAAGAACAACTAGATCTAATAACGGGGGAGAACTGGAGAATAGAACTTTTGAGTCAGAAATATAGGTGCTACTGATAGCCACTAAAGCTCGACAATGGATAGGAATCTAACCATCCTGCATTCTAAGAGACATAAGTTAGTTGTTGGTGCTTTTCTATTGCAGGTGGACAATTTGATGTACTAGGTAAAATAATAGCTCATATACAATGGAATTCCCAAAAGATGACAATGACATTTGCCATGTAAAGCTTCATACTCTTCATTTTTCAAGCTACTCAACTAACTCATCTTCAGAAACTAGAATCTTTACTGAGTGAGAAGTTTTTCTATTCCTGTTCTAACACTTTCTGGTATGAAAATGTCAAAGCAACACCCTTCACCAACCTGAGGTTGGATCTTCCACTAAAGCTTCTAATAAAGTGATTATCCAGCTATGCTTTCGATATTGAATCTCACAAAGTATACCTTATTACATACAAGAATACCACATCTTGATATGGCACCCAAGTATCTTTTTGTACAATAAGGATGTCTTCGACATGAATACAACCTTCAAAACAAAGAAATACATGGGTGCTCTATGAATGGAAGTCAAAGAACCAGCTTAGAATAATATTCCTAGGTGCCCCTCTCAATTTCGGGGTTTCACCAACGAACTTACACATAGGTAAAACTCGGAGCAAAACTTGGGATCCCGTACCAGATAACTAACCAAGCTGCAAACACTGAAGCAAGGAACTGAACTCACCATTTCAAGTTCTTGAGCCATCAAAATACAAGGACCACACCAGGTGGCGTAGAAATCAATTATAAGGGGTACGCGTCTTTCTCCCTTCACCAGCTCCTGGACCTCCAAAGCTGACAATTTTTTCTGCATACCCGGAAAGAGAGCTGACCAACTATATTCAGAATTCAAAAACATAAAAAGCTGTATAACTTCCCAGACAAATACACATCCCAACTTCGTCAAATGATTCCCAAAATCCAAACTCTTGAATTCCTTTCCAACAATTTTACACCAGCCTAGTAGTTAACCAGCTGAAACCGGCAGAAACATTGACAAAATCAAACAAAACAAAACACACATAAACACTAGCATTCTTAAAATGGATGGGGAATCTAGAAACGTACCACAAGATAGTCCTCTCTAATATACTTGCCACGAGGGGGTCGACAGAGCAGCTTTCTGGGGTGTGTCGAGAGAGAAAATGGCCGGCTCTGGCTAGAGAAAATGGAGTTTTCGCCATGGGTTTTGGAAGAGCAAATTGCAGGAAGCGATATTAGGATTGAGGAGATGGGTGGGAGAGAATTAACTGTGTGTGTGAGAGCCAGCGACTGGAGAAGAGGAAGAGCCATTTGGGTGGGCGAGTTTTTGGGAGGGTTTTACGGTTTGCAGATAAAGGCGAAGGAAGTTTGGACTTCGGGCGCTGCGAAAGATAATTTCTTTCCTTTTGTCATTTTCTTTTTGGGGGTGAATTGTAGAAGTGAATTACAGGGTAGCGTGCTCCGGATTGAATCATTTTTATGGAATTGAAATAATTTGAAAGGAAACTTACAATAACCCCATCATATTACCTAACCTAGATTTATCTTTCTCTATTTTTAAAAAGGATCTTTCTACAGGTACATACCTTGTTTAGGTGGTATACATGTGGCAGTCCTAGTAGGCTTTGACCAAGTTATTATTTATTTTGGTAGAATTACGATGGAAGTCCTTAAAATTTTAAGTTGTGCAATACTAAAGGCAAATCAGTTACTTAAATAAAAAAGAAAAAAAGGGGCTTCGTTGAACAGAAGACGAAGAGACAGGCGGCTTGGAAGTTGCGACATTGCTGACAATTGTCTCAATTGGGGCAGCGGAGAAGATATCTCATGTTCAATTTCGGTAAGAAAAAAATGGGCTTCATTGAACAGAAGACGAAGAGACAGGCAGCGTGGAGAGTTGCAACATCGCCGGCGATTGTCTGGATTGGGGCGGCGGAGAAGACCTCTCATGTTCAATTTCGGTTTCGCAGTTGAGAAGAGAAGATCTTCAAACTTGGTTGCTAGTGGGTCAAGATTGTTGACTCTCTGTTTCGCCTCCATGAACTTTGCCGGCACAATCCTCCCTTTCATTGCGATTATTCTTGCTTGATGTTCCGGTTTTTGGTGACGAAGCGCCTCTAGCTTTGACAACAAAATCTTCGTTGAAGTAGTAGTGTTAGTCATGGTAATTTGTCGCCTTGACATCGACGATCCTGACAGGCGCCGGAGCTAACTGTAATTTCTTCAGCTAGGCAAGTAGCTGACTTTGGCGAGCCGGCGAGCACGTCGATTGGAACTTCCATCGTCGATTCTAAGCCAACGCCACCTTTCTCTGCAAATCAATTTGGTATATGCATAACAGCTCGTCGCGAGCAATCCTATTGCAGGTATTTTTATTTTTGCAGTTCCAATTCCATTAATTTATGGTTGTTCACTCGATCGATTTGGCTGCTAATATCATTTCCAATCACTTATTTCTGGATTTAGATCAATATTGAGGTGAGCCTGTGGAGCTTGTTTTAGGAGTAAGCTTGTTATATATATGGCAGCATACATTGCCCAGGTACTAGGAGAATAGTGAAACTAATTTTTTGTCTGGGTTGTATAAGGATGAACTGAAGTCTTGTAAGCCTTAATATTCTTCTGTGGTACGATTGTGCAGTGTATGGTAGAGGAGCTGGTTTTTACGATGATACTGAAACTGTAATTGGAAGAAGAGGAAGAAATAGGCTGAAGAACAGGAAGAGGCATAAGGCTTTGAGAGAAAGGTTGAATATTCAGTGTAAATGGTTGTTAAAGGTTGTTTTATTGTTTTTGCTGTTAGTATTACAATCACTGTAATTGCTATAGAATTGGAGTATACGTCCCAGGTGTAATGGAGATAGTTAAAAACTGATTTACACTTTAAAATGAGTTCTTTTCTCAAGGAAACAGATGGAGATAGTTAAAAACTGATTTACACATTAAAATGATTTCTTTTCTCAAGGAAACAGAAAGCAATTAGGGCCTGTAACTATTCTAGTGATTAACGGATGCACGATTGCTAGAAATATGCATCTTTGAGTAATGAGTTGACTTTTAATTCCTAGAAGATAGGAATACAGTTTTGTTGATTAATAGGTCTTATCATGCATAACAGTCATGTTGAGAACCTGGAAATGTAAAGGCATATGAAAATCTGAAGTTTAAATACTTAAATCCAAGTTACGTAGAACAACTTGTAGCAGAGTTAAACAAATTTGACTTCAAGGTTGACCTTAGGTTTTACTGCACAACTTAGGCTCAAACTTTGCAGACAAGTTACATAAAAACAAAGAAACATGTAGAAGTCAGCAAATCATAAGCTTATGCATTAAACCACATTTTTGCCTTTAAACTAGATTCTGCAGAAAAAGTACCAACAAGTGCAAAGTACCAAGAATACCTGAAAACAGATACTTGTGTTTGCATATCCAAAACCAACTGTTTAAATCCAAACATTCTATGTTCTTGTAACACTTCCAAATGCACAAACACTATCTCATTAATAGTCTAGGGCATTGCTTTGAAGTTATATTCAGTACATGTACACAAAAAGCCTCTAGGCTCAAAAAGACAACTTATCAGTAAAACCACCTTCCTTATAAGACCAATAGCAAAGATGGATGTCAAAGACATGGACACACACCCTTATGTTTAAAATAGCAACCTAGACAGACAGTAAAACACGAGTTAAATGCCAAAGCTATTAGTTCATGTTAGCATTCTTGGTCAGCAAGATTAAATTTTGGAGCATTGGGCAAATAAGATGTGTAATGGTAGAAATCCATAGTGGAATTAGCAAAGTGCTCAATAAGGTTGTATAATTGGCCTGAAATAAGCTATTAAAAGTAGAGAGGAAATAATCATGGTCATTTCTGTTATTCCTCTCTTGCAAAGTGAAATAATTCTGCCCAACCTTTATTTCCCTGGCAATATAGCTCCTTTTTTTTTCTCAAATTATTAAAATAAACAAACCAGCCATTGGCTATATAAGGTAGGGGCATGGCAATCTCCCCACCTTAATAAATTTGGTCCTCCAAAGTTTCTCTTGCTTATTGATCAAGAAAGCAAGACTATGTCCTTCAGTTTCATCTATATCTGCTGAGGTGAGTTCTTCATGTTCAAGGCGAGTGTACAAAACATTCAGAATGTCCTCCTTCACTTTGTTTGTTGAGATTCTCATACAATGATTTGCTTTAAGCTATTGTTATGTACTTTCCAGGGCGGCCTGTTTATCTCTTTCTTTTCTGTTTGTGTACCATGCTTTGTTTTTCATATATACCATGGATGACAGCTCACTATGCCCTCCGATTCTCAAATTTCTTGCCCCAACAAGTTATATATACTGCTTAGACTTTCATGCAAAATTTCAGCTTTTTAAATTCTTTTAACTCAAAGTCAAAGAGTTAGTCAAGCTGCAGCCTTAGCACAATTTCTGCCAACTTCTCTTCATAATGTCATCTTGCTTCAGATTTCTCGCTCCAGAGAAATCTTACTTATCAGATTTAATTTGTTGACAAAGTTGTAGAGGTAACAGAGAAGTAACTATGAAAGTCAACATTTAGTCAATTTTCAGGTTCACCATTAATCCTGCTGTGTTTTCTACTGAAGCTGCTATTATTCTCTGTCGTGATGTAAAAACTATAGTCCTTAACTCAGATCTTCTAATCCACTGTCTTAAGCAGCATCTTTTCCATAAATATTAGCTGTGTCAATTAGATCAGCTTATGACCCTCGAAACTCATGAAGTTTAGCTCATGATTGCTGGAACAAATTTCCTCTTCATTTTCCCTGAAAAACTGACTTTCTTGCACCCCTATTGAGCTCAAAAAGTTCCATGAGTTGTTCTATTAGATTTATTAGTTTTGTGGAAAATAATTAAATAATTAAAATACTAACTACTTTCTTTATCTTGGCAATCCGTGTTCTATGAGTTGTTCGTGTTGGCAGTGAACCAACATAAACGACCTCGGCATTTTTCATGTCCACCATAGCCAAATACCAATGATAATCTTTAGTAACCATAGGAATGAAGATCTTCCATATGGAAAAAAAAAAATTAAAAGGCGTAAGATATAAATTAAAAAAACCAAAAAAAAGTTGGCATGTAATGAGAAAAATAGCTGATGCAGGTACCTTGTTACAATCTTTCAAGTGACTCATAAACCTGTCTTCATTCTTGTATTTTTTTACTCCTTCGTCTACAGTAAAGTTTTTCATTTGAACCCGTACCTTAAATAAAATAAAAAAAATAAATTGAATAATTACAACTTAAGTGGTAATTAGAATAATGTAAAATATCATCCTTTAATGAATCTCAATTTTTTTTTTTTTTACCGAAAATGTTGTTGGCAAGAACCAATTCACCATTATGCCAATTTCTTTTTCTCTATGGGTCAAATAACAAACCCATATATTAATCACCTACACATTTAGGAAACATATTAATAAAATTTGAAAAAAAAATGTGTGTACAAATGTACAGTTTTGTGAATCTTACATTAGCTTGGACACATTTGGTTGGTGCAAGAGATTGTAGCCCTTGTCTTGAACAAATATGGTCAAGATCTCCAGCATCAATGAGTGGCTCCTTATAATAAAAGCAATGTAGCAAGCTAGAATAAGAACTTATTTTTCCATTTTGTGATAAAAAAAGTTCAAAACTTTACTAGAAAAACTTAATTGATGGGGCATATGCTAATGGCTTCTCAATTGAAAAAGTGTAAGCAGCTACAACAATTTCATCTTTTGGCAACTCCATACCGGATGTGATGTATGTGCACATCCTGTTAAAGAAGAACAGTTATAATTTTTGTTTAGTAAATGTAATATTTTTGTGAATTATAATTTCATGATAGAGTAGTAAATATAATAAGTAAAAGATACTAACCTTCGGGATGATAAATTTTGAATTCGCAGGGATTGAACTTTCAGGAGTTTCAGTATTACAAGCTCGCTTAAGTGGTGAAATTGCATTAGTCACTTGGAAGCTTCTATCGTGTTCTTCAATTGCTTTACTAATTCGCGAATTATAATGAAAACTTGATTCACTATTTTTTTGCTGGTTTAGCATACGAATCACTTCTGTAGCGACTGTAGATGCAAAATCCTTTCTCAATAAGTCCAATTTTTTAGTATTTTCCATCATGCGTTCAGATAGAAAAAATATGTCTTTCTTCAAGTCCAAAATGGAGTCCTCAAGTATTAACACGCGATCGACCATCATCTGCAAAATGTATAAATACAAAATTATGTTGTGCTATAAATTTGTGGGAGGAGATTGATGATTATATGACATGAAATGATAAAATGAATCGCATTATTGAGCAATACAAGAAAAAAAATTGTAAATTCCATGTATTTTCTTCTTTTTAAAAAAAAAAGAAAAAAAATGAGTTATACCTGATGTTGAGAATTGCTTGCATAGGAATCCATATGTTGAGTAGGAGTAATTTTGGAGTTCCCCTTTGTGCAAAAAGAAAAACAAAAGTAGCAAGTGTAATTGTTGAGTGAGAAATGAATTTGTAAGATGGCTGTAAAGGTACAACTTATGTGATATATATGTATATATATAGACAATGGACGTATTTTGAATTTTGATTTCTAAAATTGAATTGGAAGTCTTTGATAAGTCAGTTTTTAACATTCAAATAATTTTAAACTTTTGATTGTTTGAAATTCAAATTGTTTTGGAAACTTTAGATAAGTAACATTTAAATTAGTTTTGATAGGCGTATGATTCAAATTGTTTTCAAATTTTAATTTTTTACTTTCAAATAATTTGTGTTGAATTAGTAGGATGTACAAATGAAATTGATATATAATTAATTAGTTTGACAGCTTCTTTCTTCAATTTTCCTTTACTAATTTAGTAGCTCTTGGGTGAACGGAGCTTATGCCATACTCCCTCCCTCAAAATTTTAAAATTTGTCATTATTGCCCGGTTTCTAAGAAACAAGGAATCACGGCACCGCGTCGAAAAGGAGTAGATATAAATTTCTACAAAACTACAACAAGTGTCTGGAGTTGATGCAATGGTCATAGTGAAGAGAGTTCCTATGCAGTCTCGCGGGTTCGAATCGGTGCTGGAAAGTCTAACAATTTTTCTGTTCCATCGTTTTTCTTTCATTTTTTCCCACTTTTTCTATTTTAAATTTTTGTACAGGTTTTTTTTTTACCTGTTTCTTTTGCACCTTTTCGTGTTATATTTTCTTATTCAAATTTTGTTTCTTATTTTTTCCATTTTTAGTTTTTTTTTTCGTTCCCTCATTTTCCCAGTTTATTCTTTTATTTTACATTTTTATGCATTATTTCCTTTTTTTTTATTTTTTCTATTTCATTTTGTATTACTCCTAATACTATTCTTGTTTTTTAAAATTTATCTTTCTTCATGTTTTGTTTCAAAATTTTTAACTAATAAAAGAACAAATCGGTAATTGAGTTAAAATAACAAACAATTAATGATAAAAGAACAGATGACTAAAAAACCAAATGATATACAAAAAATAACAATTAATAAATACTCATAAAAGGACAAATGCATAATAAACAGAGAACAAAAAGCATAGGTTATTACAATTGATCACAACACAAGCAAAATTAGTGAAAGAATAAACAATAACCGATAAAGAAACAAACAAATAACAATAAAATAATAAATAATAAATAATTTACTAAAACTGATGAAAAGTAGATAAAATTAATAAAAAAAACCTTAAATAAAATGATAAAAGAACAAACAAGAATTGATAAAATTACCAATAAAATTTTAAAAATAAACATATAAAAATGATAACAAATTAAACAAGAAGCAATAGAAAACAGATAAAATTAATAAAAGAACAGATAGGAAGTAATTGTTCTTTTACTGGTGTCTATTTATTTTTTTAGAGAAACTATTTCTTCTTTTATCACTAACTATTTGTTATTTTGTCTCAATGAAATATTTGTTATTTTGAAGTGTGAAAACCAAAAAGAATTAAAAAAGTGAAAAAAATTGGAATAAGAAAATAAAAAATTAAAACTAAAAAAAAAAAGAGCAGAAAAAAAAACTAGTAGGAGACAGGAAAAATGTACCTTCAAAGATAATCTTTCGTCAATTAAGTTTTTTTATTTCGCGGGTTGAATGAGTATATGCTATAACAGTTTATTATGTAGCAAAGGTCATTGAGAGAAATTTTAGAAAAAAAATAAATAAGCTCTAAATTAGTTGCTTATATTATAATAAAGAGGAATTTTAGTGGGTAACACCAATAAATTCGTAGCTCCAAATTAGTTCCTTATATTATAGTCGGGACATGTTTGCGTCATTATACATTCCAAATAAAGAATAAATATTTATTGGGTAATGCCAATAAAGCTTTATGAAGACCACCATCTTACAACGACTAAATCATATCTTTCAATAAAAAAATGATTACAACTTTAGAAGTGTAAAAAAATTGACAATTGCAATTCAAGATGGAGATTGGAACATTGAAGTACCCACATGATCGGGGTGGGGCTTGTTGGATGCGTCTATTAAAGCTTCACTAGAAACCTGCAAAAAAGGTTATATAACATATATTGTCAAACGGTCACACTGATCAGAAAGTTATAAGAAACCATAACTTTGTCTATCCCATAAACAACACTCCTGCTAGCACATGTCACTCACGTAACATAAAATAAAACCATAAAAATTACCATGTCGATTTCATCACGATGCAAACAACCATCTGCCTCCAATTCATTGTCAGGTACTATTATATTGCTCTTTCTACACCTACTAGAGCTAGGACCTGTAGTTCCATCATTTCTTGGACATGAACGCTTACGCGTACTCGAACCCCTGCTCACTTGTTTCTTTTTGGATGACCCTACATTGTATTGATGTTTAGTATAAAATTAATAGGAAATTGCTTCCAAACATTAATCTGAGAAGTGAAATACTAATATTTTTCCTGTAACAAAAAACATAAACAGATAACACATATTTTATTTATTTCTATTGAGTGGATAAACGCACCTTTGGTTTTGGCAACAGTAGGATCAAGAATATTTTCCATTGGTTGATCAGTATTCGTTAATCCAAATCGCTCATACTTTGAAGTTAACAAAGCAATTTCTTTGCGAGCATCATTGAAGCTATCAGTCGTTTGAGCAGGAACAGCACACATTCTTTTGCAACTAAAA